>OY744561.1:5572977-5982888 GCA_963556235.1 Cryptophagus acutangulus
GAATCTTCTGCCATTTCTAACAACTACCACAACGTGGAAGAAAAATCATTAATATTCGAATTACGGAAGTAAAAATACATTTGACCATCATTTATTATATTCTTCTATCAAATTAAATATTATTGTTCTTAGAAGAGGCAGAGGGGGTGCCAGTAGACGAGGAGGTGGCAGTAGAGGACCGCGTGGAAAGCCAAAAAATAGAAGCAATGGTGGAGGACAGCCAGGAGCAAGTACATCTAGAGGTGGAGGTGGCGGTGGTGGTAAAAAAGGGCCAAGTGGTAGGAAAAATCGAAAGGTGGGACCTTCGGAGCCATGTCGACCATGCCCGGCACCGGCACCTCCACCACCACCAAGTATGTTACGAAAAGGTTTGAATGCAGCTGGAAAAGCTGCAAGGGCAGTCGGCACTCATATAAAAGATAATGCTAGTACTTACATTGCTGCTGCTGCAAGTACAGGAATTGGATGCTGTATGAATGGTTAATTAGTATATGTAATATAATAATCTTTCCAACCCAACCCAACCAGATTACTACAATTTTTGAATTACATTTTCAATTGTATTGTTAGTTGCCTAAGTTGAATAAAAGTTTTAATCTGCATTTATTTTTGATAAGTCCATTCTCCATTCATAAATTATTGATGCTGGTTTGGAGCATCTCAGACCTCATAACATGCGTTTTATACTGAAAAAAATTACTATAAATTAAAAAATAATTCATTTTCATCGCAACTATTCTTTTATAAATACAACAAACAAATTTAAAAAACGTCTTATTTTGAAATTTAAAGTATTTGCAAAAAACAATGCAATTTTGATCCTTAAAATCATACTCACTCATGGTATTACTGTTGATAATAGAAACCAAAAAAAATTGACTGTTATTTAATGAGCTCAAATAAAAAAAGTATCAAAAAATGCATATCGGCATCGAGCAATTAAAATGGTATAATATACCTCCAGGATTTTAATAATAATAA
The DNA here is from genome assembly GCA_963556235.1 of Cryptophagus acutangulus. Classification (NCBI taxonomy): domain Eukaryota; kingdom Metazoa; phylum Arthropoda; class Insecta; order Coleoptera; family Cryptophagidae; genus Cryptophagus; species Cryptophagus acutangulus. Next base: position 5,573,959 of record OY744561.1, read on the forward strand.
TTTGTTTGTTGTTGTCGGCTAAACGAAGTAGTTTACTTATAAAATGGATTTTTTTAAATTACTTCTCTATGTTACATTCATATTTTGTAACATTTCCAGCCTCGTAACTGGTAATTATAATAAAAAAATTCCATCAATCATTACTCAAGTTCTTTAATAAACCAGAATCTTCTGCTGTTTCCAATTACCGCAACGTCGAAGAAAAATCATTAGCATTCGAATTCCGAAGGTAAAAATACATCAATATATTCCTCTACAAAATTAAACATTGTGATTGTTTTTAGGAGAAACCGAGGAGGAGCTCGTGGCAAGGCAAAAAATAAAGTAAAGGGTGGAGGACCACGGCCAGGATTTTACAAACAACCAGGAGCAAGTACATCTGGCGGGGGTGGAGGTGGTGGCGGTGGTGCAGGTAGTAAAAAAGGACCAGGTGGTAGAAAAAATCGAAAAGTGGGACCTTCGCAGCCGTGTCCACCTCCGGCACCTCCACCAAAACCAAATGCGGTACGAAGAGGATTGAATGCCGCTGGAAAAGCTGTAAGGGCAGTCGGCACCCATATAAAGGATAATGCTGGTACTTATATTAGTTCTGCGATAAGTACAGCTGTTTCAAACTGTGCAGGTTAATTATTATATGTAATAACTACTATTATACTTTAATTTAAAATAAACCTATCCAATTAAACATTAAAACGTATTGTTGGTTGCCTATTTTAAACAATAAAAGTTTTAATCCGTATTTATTTTTGATAATTTATTTGGAAATAATAAGCAAGTAGATTAAATAATATATCAAGCGCACAAAACAACAAATCAACTCACATTTAGATATTCCATGTATTAAAAGAAAAAAATAAATGTATTCAAGTTTGAATTTATGATGAAAATGACGTTGCTGCCATCTAGGAATGAGTAGCTGCATTTCTCGTTTAGGTAGCTGCAATTTCCGCCTAGCGCATGCGCATTCTATTGTTTGACGTTTGATTCGGCAGCAGCTGTCAAATGTTTTAACTTTAAATTGTAACGGTCGTTTTTATATCGTTTCAGTTTGTTTGTGAATGTAGTGCTACTAAAAAGTGTTAAAAAATGAAATAAAACCGAACATAAGAACAATGGAACCCTTAAACGACGCAGTGAGTGTCCGTGTAGCACGAATTAATTCAGAATTAACAGGCAAGACTACCAATAATCCCGATAAACCGAATTTATTAACTCGCGAAAGCTTGCTCGACGTGCTACAAACTTTGTACGACGAATGTTCAATCGAAAACGTCCAAAAGCAGGATGTGAATGTCGCGCAATTCGTCGAAAAGTACAAAGTCGCTTTAAAAGAACTGAAACAATTACGGGTAAATATCACCGACTTCGAAATAAAAAATGTGATTGGACGAGGCCACTTTGGCGAAGTCCATGTCGTCAAAGAGAAGCAAACCGGCGACGTTTACGCTATGAAAACAATCCGGAAGTTCGACAGCGATATCAAGCGATCGCATTTCGAGGAAGAACGCAATATTATGGCATTTTCCACCTCGCCATGGATAACTTCGCTGCAGTACGCTTTCCAAGACAGCTCGTACTTGTTTTTTATTATGGAGTTCCATCCGGGGGGCGATTTGTTGGGGCTGCTGTGTCGGCAGGGGAGCACTTTACCTGAGAGTGCTGCTACTTTTTATATTGCGGAACTGGTGAGATTATAATATTTTAATAATGTAGAAATGGTTGAATTTGCGCCATTTTTAGGCAACCAGTATTGTATTGTGTGTTTTGTGGGTTGCCTAACTTGAATGCCCGCGATTTCGAAAATTTTGTTTTTAACGATAGAATATTAAATTCTCGTCTTATTTCTTTAATAATGTATTATATAAATTTTCTGTAAAATAGGTTCTAGCCTTGGAAGATCTCCACAAAATGGGCTACGTCCATCGCGACATAAAACCCGATAACATCCTCTTGGACCGATGCGGCCACTTAAAACTCGCCGATTTCGGATCAGCTGCTCGTCTAAATAGCGAAGGGGTAATTAAACTCGGCGCGCCCGTAGGCACGCCAGATTACATCGCCCCCGAAGTACTCCAGGCCTTCGACAATAAATCGAACGGCTCGGGTTACGGCGTTTCGTGCGATTTTTGGTCGCTGGGCGCATTGGCGTACGAGCTAACCGTTGGAACCACCCCATTCGCTGGACCGAGCACTACCGCCACCTATTCGAAAATTATGAACTTTAAGAACGCGCTGAAATTCCCGGCAGATGTGGTGCTAACGCAAGGATACGTCACTTTCGTTAAATCCTTGTTGGTTGATCAGAAAACGCGCTTGAATCAGAAGCAAATTAAAAACCACATTTTGTTTAAGAACACGAATTTCGATACGCTGCGCGATCAAGTGCCGCCGTACGTGCCGAAGATCTCGTCGACCGAAGACACGAGTCATTTCACCGACGTGCAAAGCAAGAAGAACAATCCGAGCATCGAGAACTTTAAGAAGAAGTCGCAATTTTCCGGCCGTAACTTGCCCTTCATCGGATTCACGTTCACGCACGATTACAACAACGATTTCGCCCAATTTAACAACGAAATTCCCGCGGTGAAAACCGAAGAAGTGCAAAATTTGAAGAGCGAAGTCGCCGGCTTGCGGAAGAAGCTGCTGCAAAGCACGGATTGCGCCGACGAGAAAGAGAGCATCGAGAAGAAGTACGAGGAGAAGGCGCGGAAGTTGGAAAGTATCGAGAACGTGCGCGATCGGTTGGAGCGCGATTTGGCGGGAAATATCGCGGAATGCGCGGCGTTGAAGCGCACGCTCGAATTGGAGCGACGCGATCGCTCCGAGTTGGAGAAGAAAGCGTTGGATTTGATCAAGGCGGCGAAGTTGAAATGGGAGACGGCCGAAAAGGTTAAAATCGAAGCGCTCGAGTTGGAAATCGAACAGCAAAAGGAGAAAATCATTCAATTGACGACGACGAATAAGATGTTGAGCGAGCAGTTGGATTGCGCGTTGCAAGTGCAAGGCCAGCACAAGAAGTCGCTGGATAAAGTGCACAGTTTGAGTCGGCGGAGTGTGATGGGTTTGGAGTCGCGCTTGGAGGAAGTGACGTCGGAGACGGAAGGCGTGATTGCGGAGCTGCGGACTAAGTTGAGTGGCGAGCAGAATAATAATTTTATCTTGGAGAATAAGGTGAAGAAGATGAAGGACTACCAGCAGCAGTTGTTAGGCAAGTTGGAGCATTCGGAGAAGAAGTATGAGAACTTGCAAGTGAATGTGGATGTCGCCGAGGAAGTTATCAAGGAGTTAGGCGTGAAGGTGAACCAATTGGAGACGGATGTCGAGTGCATGCAAAGCTACAAGGAGCAAATTGCCGAATTGGAGGAACGAACGGAGCATTTGGAGAAGGTGGGGAGCCAGTTGGAGGGTCAGAATAAATTGCTGCAGTTGGAGAACAAGCAATTCGAAGCGTGCAAGCGCCAAGTGGACGAATTGAAGGCGAAGATCAGCAAATTGATGAGCGACGATAAGTGTAAGAAGCTTGAGCGCGAATTATTGGAGGAGAAGGACAAATGCGAGTCGTTGAAGAAGCGCTTGCAAGACGCTGATAGTCTCCAATCGGAGAGTCAGGAGTTGAAGGAGTTGCGCACGAAGTTCTGGCGCATGGAGAAGGAGTTTGCGAATTGTAAGATTGATAAGCGCATTCTGGAGCGCGAGTTGAAAGAAGCGCAAGCGGCGGTAGCCGAGTTGAACGAGAAGATTGCGAACTCGAGTCAGTTGATTAGCGATAGCAAGAAGCAGAGTGAGACTGCGTTAATGGAGCTTTCGAATATCAACGAGTCGATCTCGTTGGAGTTGATGAAAGTTAAGGATAGCTACAAGAATATGCAGGATAAATTTAATAATGAGAAAGAGAGGGCGAACGATGAAAAGGCGATTATTAGCGAATTGAAAGCGATCATTGGTACGAAGGACGATAAGATTAATTTGCTGCACGGCGAACTTGTTGCAACGAAATCGGAGAAGTCCGGCGTTGAAATGCAGGCGAGTAAAGCCGAAGGCGAGAAAGGCAGGTTGATGAATTTGGTGGAAACGTTGCAAAAGGAGAAGGGCGACATTTTCAACGAGTTGGAGAAAGCGAAGCGCGAGATTTTAAATACAAATTTGGTAAGCAAAGTAATTTAGTTTACGAAATAAAATTAATTTTGTGACTTTTAGAACTTGGAAGCGTTAAGGGAAGCTTGCACGTTACTGGAAAACCAGCTAATCGAATACGAGAAAATCAACCACAACTTTGTTACGAAACAATCCGAGTTGAATGCGAACACTGAGAAATTGATCGGCGATCTTTGCAAAGCCAAGCAAGAAGTCCAGGACGCAAAGAAGTTGTATAACGAAGAGAAGTCGCTGAAGCTTTTGGCGGAGACGAAAGTGCGGCATCTCAACGAGGACATTGAATGCGTGCAGAACGAAAATTTGTCGTATAAGAAGCAATGTATTGAATATAAGGATTATTCGACTAGTTTGGTAGACGAGCTTACGGTGGCTGAGGAGAAGATCACATCGCTTGAAATTGTAGTCAAGTCGTATGAGCGGCAAATCGAAGATTTCGTGGCGGAGAATCGGATGCTTAAGGAGGAAGTTTCGGAGTATTTGACGAAGATGAGTAAAGTTAAGGATTCGAATTGCAAGTTGAGTCATCAGCTTAAGGATTCAAAGGTTTGTTGTAAAGGTTTTTGTGATTGTTGGTAATTATTTGGTTTTTTAAAGGAAAGCGAGCAAATGCTGAAGCACAATATTGAAACGATGGAGGGAATTCTGTTCGAGAAAATGCATTATTTTAAGGATCGCGAGATGAAATCCGAATCGACCATCAAGCAGCAAATTAAGTTGATCGATTTCCTGCAATCTAAAGTAAGAATTTCGTACGCAATTCAAACTAGTCTCTAATTATTTTGATTTTAGATTGACGACCAATCGCAGAAAAAGAAAACCTTCGCCGACAAACTATTCGGCAGCTCGAAAAAGGAAAACACGCCCCCTATCTCGCTCGCAATGAACTACAAAGACCTGGAAAGCGAATTGCTGAAAGAGCGCCAAGGCAACAAACAACTACAAGAAGAAGTATTCCGCCTAAAAGCCGAACTATCCACGAACAGTATCGACAAAATAATATCGAAAGTCGAACGCCACAAGTCCGAAATCGTCTCACCGCAAACCAAAATCGCAATGCAGCAAATTGTGAACTCGCCGCGATCGCTAAACGGCGATTTGCTGCGTCAGAATTCCGTGCAGCGAATGCATCACAATATTCCGCATCGCTTCGAATCGAAATTGTGCACGAATCTGACAAAGTGCGCTCAATGTACGCATCAAATTATGATCGGACGCAATGTTAACAGTTGCAAGGAATGTCACGTTTCGGTTCATCCGAACTGTGCGGCTTCGATGCCGCGAACTTGCGGCTTACCGCGCGCGCTGGTCAATCATTTCAAAGACAGTTTGACGAAGTTGAACGAGAACGAGGCGGCAGCGCGCAAGTTCGATCAGCGCGATGTGAATGTTGAGGGTTGGATAAAAGTTCCAGGGTAAGTTAATTCATATTTTGTCCAAATAAATATTAATTTGCGGTTGTTTTAGGAAATCGAATAGTTGGGAGAAATGTTACGCATGTTTGACGGATTACGCGATAAATACGTTTAATAAGCCGCCGAAGGAAGCCGATAGCGTTGCGCTTGAGACTATCGAGTTGAAACCGGATGATAGTCATGGTAGAGTTATCTTAGAGCCGATTGCGAGCGAAGTGCCGATACCAGTGGCCAATAGCGACTTGCCGTTTGTACTTAAAGTGGAGATTGCGCCGAATACGACGTGCTGGCCGCCGAAATGTTTTATTTTCATGACTTTGGCGGTGCAAGATAAGGACGTTTGGTTTCAAGGTAAGATTTAATTCATTTCGTTACAAAAATGCGATTTTATCAAAATTAATGTGTATTGTTGGTTGCCTACATATACGCGCGTAACTGCAACGCCGTTTGTTGGTTCACAACATTACTACGAAAATTGTAATGTTGGTTGCCTATATAGCGAACATTTTTAGAATATTAGCTCCATAATGATTGCTATTACGACTTTTTTTTCGTTTTAGCACTCGATAATATTCTATGCGACCCCAACGAAAAATACAAGACTGAAACTATTCTCCAGATTACCGACGGCTTGAATTTAAATTGCGTAACCGATTTGACGGAAACGATGAAAATTATAGGCACGGAAAAAGGCTTATATTCGCATCATAACGGCAATTTCGTACACATTGAAGGCCTATCCGAAGTGCAACACATTGCACTAGTGCCATTCACCAACGTCGTTCTAATGATTGCCAACGAGAAAAGCGTTTTAATCCAATGCGACTTAAATCATTTGATTAACTTAACGCAATGTGCCGCTTGTACTAAACCTACGCTAAAATTCAAGCCGGTGCATATCAACAGTTTGAATGGGTTCCATATATTGCAAGTGTCCAAGTTTGCGGGCAAACAAAAAATCTGTATCGCCAATCGCAAGCAGCTCATTATTTTGAACTACGATTTGGAAAGTAATGAGTTTAAGCCGGTTCGCATACTCGATACGGCCGAACCGACTAGTAGTATGCTGTTCACGGAGAACAGCTTAATTGTCGGTGCTAATAAGTTTTTCGAAATCGATCTGGTTTCGTTCCAAGCGGAAGAATTCCTCGACATTTCCGACGACAAATTGAAGCCGGCGGGTAAATGTTACAAAATGGGCTCGTTCCCGTTGGCGATTATGAAAATCGCGTCCAATCCCAAAGAGTATCTACTTTGTTTCAACGAGTTTTCCGTTTTCGTGGATGAGTACGGCCGATCGTCGCGGGACTTCGAAATGAAATCGACACATTTGCCGCTGGCTTTCCACTTTGTCAAGCCGTACTTGTATATTATTCAATTCGCAGCAGTCGAAATTATTAAAATTACGAGCGACCTTTGCAATGGTAGTGAAGCGATTGAGTCTGTACGGATTGAGTTCGATCGCTTGCGGTATTTGGGATGTAATAAGCATGGCGTTTATATTTGCCATGATAAGGAAGTGAAGTTTGTGGATGGGAAAAGTCTATTGGATCCGGATAGTAGTTCGATTATTAGCGAGTCGACCGATTCGGATCGGTTCAGTTTCACGAGTTCGATGGTGCAGAGTTTGGATGGGAATTTGAGCGATGTGGATTCGGAGTTGGAGCATCGGGCGAAGAAGGTTACGTTTTCGCAGACGGATTTGTAGTTAGTTGATAGTGGGAGAATTATTTTTGTTGAGTGCTGTACAAACAAAATTTTTTGAACAAAAATTTGAAAATTTTTGGATTTTTTTTGACAAAATTTTGAAAATTTTTGGATTTTTTTGACAAAATTTTGGGTTTTTTGGATTTTTTTTTTCATTAATTAGGAAATTAAGTTAAAAATCATAATTTTTTGACTATTTTTAAATTAATGAAAAAAAAACAAAAAAATAATTTTTTTCAAAATTTTTTCAAATTTTTAAAATTTCCTTAAAATGTCATTATATTGTTTGTACAGTGCTTAAACAACAATTTTTGGAAAATTTAATTTTCCCGCCAAAATTGCTTTGATCTCTTTTAGATCTTGCCTTAACACTTAATTAAGATTATTTGTAAATATTCGCCGTTTTTTCGTACACGTATTATTAATTTTTCGTATGAATAAATCAATTGAAACAATCGCGTTTTTGTTTACACTTTCGATGATGATAATTTTGTTATTCTTTTCGGTTGCGAGTTGATTAACTTATGCAAAACAGAAATTTGTTTGTTCTCTAACGAAAGACTTTTCGTTATGGAAACGTTCAAGGAAATGCTTATATAATTTGAAAAGCCGTACCCGCATTAGTTGCGATAAGACAATCTTACTATCGCTCGATTTGAATGCAAATCAATAGAATTAAAAGGCATACATTTCGTCCAATTAGGTCAAAGATTAAACTGCACTTATGCTAATTGGAACTATTAGGAAATGTAGGTGATCATTCAATTAAAAACGAATAAAAAAAGATAAACACAAAAATTAAAGTCATTGTAATCAAGAGTGTGTAAAATATATGTGCATATTAATTAGTACAATATTTTTTGATATTTAAATTGAAATTTCCGTTGTTCGTTTCGAATATGGTATCGCTTATTTAGGGAATGTTGTATTTCCACCGTTTTTATTTCGTCGAAACAAATTAGCAGCTTGCCGCCGCAAACCAAACTGCATTATTTGCATTCCATCCAAACAAATCATGTTTATCGTGATGCTGATTGTGCTGTGCGTTAAATTAGTCGCGGGTGAAATTAATAGGTATGCCAACACAATTCAATTTAAAATGTCAGTGTGAAATATTTATTTGCAGCAATGACATCAATAAGCAGAAAAAGTTCAACTTCTACTGGAATATTCCCACATTTCAATGCGATTCGCATAAATTGAATTTCAGCGCTCTCGCGCTTAAATATAGCATCGATCAGAATCGGAACGATCGCTTTTACGGCGATGTGATCAACATATTGTACGATCCCGGAAGCTTTCCCGCGATTTTGAAAAACGGCTCGAAGACGTTTCTGCGGAACGGGGGAATCCCACAGGACGGGAACTTGACGTACCATTTGAATCTCTTTGAGAAGATTGTTACGAAACTCATCCCGGACTCGCAATTCGCAGGTAATTCGCTTACTAAAATATTTAAATAGTACTATAATTAATTATTTGTGTTTCAGGTTTAGGCGTTATCGATTTCGAAAGTTGGCGCCCGATTTTCCGGCAGAATTTCGGCGTGTTAGCGCCTTACAAAGCGCTCTCTATCGAGCGTGTCCGAAAGCAACATCCGTTCTGGTTTAACAAATGGGTGGAAAATGAGGCGAAAAAGGAGTTTCAATTTTACGGGCAACAATTTATGGAGGAAACGATTTCTTTGGCGAAGAAATTGCGACCGAATGCCACGTGGGGGTACTATGCGTATCCGTATTGCTTCAATATGTCGCCGAATAATATGCATTCCGGGTGTCCGAAAGACGTGCTAAACGAGAACGAACAGTGCGTATTTTTAATAATTATTTAAAATTAAATTATTAACGTTTTTTCCAGACTCGAATGGCTTTTCCAACAAACCGACAATTTCCACCCTTCGCTCTACATGGAAAACTACCGATTAAGTGCCGCTGAAAAAGTGCTAATGATTGAAGGACGTCTTAACGAAGCGCATCGACTAGTCGGCTATTTAAATAAAAAGCATTTCAACCCGAAAATCATCCCGTATTTTTGGTACAAATATTTAGACACCAAGAAGTTTTTATCAAAAGTTCGTTATAACGCAATAATAAATTATATAACTAATTAACTATTTTAGGAAGATCTCTTCAACTCGCTAACAGTATTATCCAGCAGTAACATCGACGGCATAATTTTATGGGGCAGTAGTAGCGATGTGAACACAAAACGCAAGTGCTTAGAACTCTACCAATACATCGACGACATTCTTGGACCGCTATTAGTAAACACCTAACTAATCTTAATTTATTTATTTATGTATGTACAACTGGAACTCCGCAAATTAATTAAAAAGTACACTTACTCAAATACTTATCGATCAATCTCTCCGAAAACCACATCTAAAGTACCAATAATAGCGACGATATCGGCCAGCATATGATTTTTGCCCACTTTATCCAACGCAGCTAAATGCGCGAACCCTGGCGCCTTGATCTTGCACCGATACGGCTTCGAACTCCCATCAGACACCAAATAAACGCCAAACTCGCCTTTCGGGGCTTCAATCGCGGTGTACGTGGAACCGGGTGGCACTTGGTACCCTTGCGTGAAAAGCTTGAAATGATGAATGAGCGCTTCCATCGAGTTCTTCATCTCGGCTCGACTCGGCGGGGTCAGTTTCGCATCGTCGGTTTTCACTTCGCCTGGCGGCATTTGATTCAAACACTGGTCGATAATGCGAAGCGATTGACGCATCTCTTCAATGCGGCAGAGGTAGCGATCGTAGCAGTCGCCTTTCGTGCCGATTGGCACGTCGAACTCCATTAAATGGTACGCGTCGTACGGTTGCACTTTGCGAAGGTCCCATTTGATTCCGGAACCGCGTAGCATGACACCACTAAAGCCGTAATTTAAAGCTTCCTCGGCGGTTACGATGCCGATATCTTCGGTTCTTTGCACCCAAATTCGGTTGGTCGATAGCACATCTTCCACTTCGTCAACGCGTTCGTTGAACTTCGAGGCGAACTCGTAAATGTCGTCCATTAATCCTAAAGGCATATCCTGAAATTGACCAATTAAACAAAACATCGCTACTTTCAACTAATTTACTTACCAGCGAAACGCCACCAGGCCGAATATAAGCCGCATGCATCCGCGCTCCCGAAACGCGTTCGTAGAACTCCATCATTTTCTCCCGTTCCTCGAACAGCCAGAAGAATGGCGTAAGCGCGCCGACATCCAGAGCGTGCGTGCCGATCGCCATAATGTGGTTCAAGATTCTCGTCAATTCCGCAAACAAAGCTGCATAAAAGAACAACGTAAATTAAAGTTATATAAAATTCGTAGCAAAATTACTTCGAATGTATTTGGCCCGAATTGGCACGTCAATGTTGAGCAACTTCTCGATGGCTAAACTGTAGCATTGCTCGTTGCACATCATCGATACGTAATCCAGACGATCGAAGTATGGCAGCGCTTGCGTGTAGGTTTTGTATTCGATTAGCTTTTCGGTTCCGCGATGCAACAAGCCAATGTGTGGATCTGATCGTTTGACGATCTAAAATACCGCAACAATTATTTATTCAACACGACTGTATTTCTAGCTTACTTCGCCGTCTAGCTCCAACACAAGACGCAGCACGCCGTGAGCAGCGGGATGCTGGGGCCCGAAGTTAAGCGTAACATTCTTCACCGTTTTTTCAACCGGCGCTAATTTCGCATTCCAAGGTTGCATTGACCAGTTTTTGGTATTCTCGTCCATGTACATCACAGGCCCATCGAAACTTGCAAAGTATTCTTTGTCTGGGAACCATTTAGTTGCATTATTTGGGTTTCTAAAAGAAAATAGAGCAACATAACCTCGAAAATTATATAACTTTTTAAAATTTAGTTAAATCGTAGTGAATTGAAGTAAATAGTTACCCGGTATGAAACAGGGCTGCTCCATTCTTGAACAGTAGTTTAGTGGCCACTAAATCAGCCGATTTCTTTAAAATCGTATTAATTATTGCATTTGCCATTTTGACGTTTCGGACAGCTGCCGCTGGTGCTGCCTCTACTGCCGAATAGAAGAATGATTATTTGACGATAAATTTGTTGGATGCTTAGTAGATGGCGCCTTGTATAACGGCGGTAAAAATTTGAATTTTAAATTAAAATATATTACTAATTAGATAAATAAATTTATTAGTTCCAAAAATATAATATTAATTAATAATATAAACAAAATAAATACATATTTATATATTCCATTTGGTAATCAAAATACAAACAATAGAAATTTATAGCACAGACTATTCAGTCGAAAAAGAATTCACAGTAAATCACAATCAAATCAATGACATTGCCTAGTTGACATTATTAAACCTAATTTAACACCCCTTTAATTACATTAACTAAAGGAAATTTTTTTGTACCTTTACTACACAAGCCTTTGTGATCGTCAGCATTCAGCGAATAAATCATAGCACCACCAAACTGGTTCTGTCGAATATATTCCGCCTTATACGACAAACTCTGCTCGTCATCAAAAGAGATCCATTCGTAAAACTTCGTCGCATACGGACTTTTACTATCCATATCAAACATCGGCGAGATTTGATTAGCTGCCAAAAACTTGCAAATTTGCGCGTAATCGGCAAACCCGTCCGAACCCAGTCGGCCATATCCTTGTACAGGGGCGTACAGGCCATTATTTCTGCTATTCCGCAATCTAAAAAAAAGTAGATTTAAAATTAAATTGCTGAACATTTTAAAATTAAATTACTGAAAACTGTGCCCATAAGTAGGAAGCCCGATCACAATTTTGCTGCTATCCATGCCTTTGTACAACCAATAATTAGCGGTGTAATTAATATTAAGTGTCGCCAAGTACAGTTTTTCGGTACCAGTCGAATAGAGCGGCGCGTTCAAGCCGGTAAACGGGGTGGTTGTCGTGTAGAAATGGTAATCGTAAGTCATAACATTTACAAAGTCCACATAGCTGCAACGCAAAACCAATTAAAAGTTTATTACAATAGATTGTAATAATTACTCATTCATGTATAGAACGTCGTAGGAATTATCGACGATAAATACAGGCGCTGCCACTGCAACGGTTAACAAGAATTTATTGGTATCGTCTTGTTTGTTGATGCATTTTCGGAATTCTTCGAGCAATTGCGTGAAATGCATTCGCTGGTGTTTGTCCTTGCCTGGTTCTTCATTTGGGAACTCCCAATCTAAATCGATTCCGTCGATATGCAAATTTTTCACAAAGTTTAATACTGATTGTATGAATCTGGAATTAAATTTGCGATTTTGTTAAATTATTTTCAATTTTAAATCAGCAAAATATACGTTTTTCTATTGGCATGATTTAGCACCATAAGATCGAACGAATGATCCCCATTAGCAGCGCCCCCTACCGACAGTAACACCTTCAATTCGCCGTTCGCCTCCTTCAACGCAATCAAATCCTTTAAAACGCCCAGTTCGAATTGATTTAAATGCAACGAATTATTGCGTAGCCCTACAAACGCCAAATTGATATGTGTACATAAGAACGGATCAATTGTGTCGGCTTTCAATGCGTTCCGCTCGTTGTTATTCGGAAAGTTGTAGTAGCAAACCACGCGGAAATCGTGTGTTGTCGATTTATATTTAGATTTAATTTGAAAAGTATTCGTATTGTAGTCGTTAACGAGATTTGTCACATTGTTGTACAGAATGGCACGATGTAGTAATTGTTGAGGCACTTCTGGAATTCACTATAAATAGAATTATATTCTTTTTTGTTTGGTTAGAATTTTACCATTGAATGTAAACGTTTTTGGATAAACGACCTTCTGGTAATATACGAAATAAGTCATATAAGTGACGAAGAAAATGAGTATAGGCACAGTTAGAACGCATATTACGAAAATCGTCCTCTTGGGATTAATATTTGGACCTCTGGAAATAATTATAATTTGTTAAAACCAACAATAAAATGTAGCAATTAAAATTTACCTTGAAGTGCTATTGGTCAATAAGGAGAAGTTGGAATAATCTTCCGTATACATTGTTTACGTTGTACTTACTGTTACTATTCTACTGCTGATAATTATACGCTTAAACAAATGCATTTTTATCAAATTGCATTTTTCCTTGATATTTATTATTTACTTTTTATTTGCAATCTGACAGAACAGATTGGTTAGAAACTTTTAATTTTATTTTGTTGGTAGTAGTCGAAGCTTCGGTTTTTCTCGAATGGAGGGCGCTGCAGTTACGCGCTTGGTTTGAAATGACGTTGATGATAGAATAATAATATTAATTAATACTAATGGTATTTATTAAATAAAGTACAAAAATTGAAGTGTAAAAGCGAGTGACAAAAATAAAGTGCTAGTTATTTTCTAAGTTGTAGGGTTTTTATGAACGATGTGACAATTTCTGGTGGTTCTGGACAATTCAACATCAAAAAGTAAGTGCAAACTTATTTAATTTCTATTGCAGGTTCATTTTGCTTTTGTATTATTCTCTTGCAGTGTTCTAGTGCTTCACTGCTGAATTGTACACGTTGGATATACTGGAAATTTCCTCCCAAATGGAAGAATTTCTTTAACCTGCACCAACCGCAATCACATTTTCTATTGACTTCAATTGTAATACTATCAATATTGAAGACAAGTTGTGCATTTTTAAGTTCATTTAAGTTGAAGTTCAACTTGCAATGTTCAATTTCAAAAATGTTTGAAATCCAATCCCAAGACATCAACCAATTTACAAATTTGGAAAATATGCATTTGCAATATTTCAAACATGGACAATCAAGAAATTCAGCACTAGTATTTACGCAATGAATGTATTGTACGATTTGAATGAAGTTATTAAATTCTGCATCATTTTTGACTTTCTGAATATTAAGCGTAGATAAATTACTGGTTACACTTCTAAAAAAATTCATCAAAAACGCAATGAACAAAATGGCGAGTAAAATAAGAAGTATATCAAGCAACCCTTCATATGACAAGTTTTTGTCAAACAATCGAAAAAAATGGGTGACAGAAACTCCACGGTCAATAATAATTTTGACTTTGTCCGTAGAATTAGACAATTCTTCTACTTCTTCAACTTTCAAATTCACATTAAATTTTGGTTTAAAATAAAAATAATATAAAGTCGAGATAATTCCAAAAAACAAAAACCCAAGCCACATGAAAATTTGCAGATAACTTTTGAAAATACTGATCGTTAATTGATAGTAAACGTATATGTTGAAATGATGACCGAAAAATCGAAATAATCTGATCGATATTGAAAACAGTAGAATGCCGGACATAATATCGCGATAATGTTGCGGCGGCAGATTTACTTTCGAATACACTTTTGATGGATTTCTTAGAAAGAATTGACATAAAATAAAAATTGTTAAACAAAATATAACTACATCTTCAATAAAATATCGGAAGTAACCGAATCTACGAAAAAATATAGATGGCTTTGGCTTTTTGGATGAACATGAACATGGCAATGGCAAAACATATTTGACAAGCGTTACTAGCGTTACAAAAATTATCCATACAATGGAGATAAAGTACCATGTATGTGTACGGATTTTAAAGTCAAATTCACCAAATAATTGTACGATATAATACCAACATGCAATGAAATGTAATAAGTAGTAAATAATGTGCAGACGATATATCTTCGAATAATAAATAATCCATTGCATGTTTATGAAAAGTACAATTACTGGATGGGATATCAAATCTTTATCCTCATCCTTCATCAGTAGGGATGAATAAATATACTTCATTGCGATTACATGATCATCCTTTTCATTTGTTGTTGGAGTTGGATCATCAGTACTACTTGGCAGGAAGCAACAATCCAATTGTTTTAAAAAGCTGTTATATGACGGATTAAAAAATAGAAATATAATTAATTTACTGCATAAAAAGCTTACCTTTTCCTTTCGACTTCGGCTTCCGCAGATGTTCTTGTAGTAGATGTAGATGGAGTATTCGGTAAAAGCGGATGCCTGGACGAGTAATAATGATTTTAGAAATTTGCGATACTCTTCGAGGGATTCCCTATTATAATTAATTTAATGTAATGCATAAAAAACTTACGTTTCATTTTCAGCTAATTGACCGCAAGTTTCAGTAGAATTATCATTTTCTCCTTCTGTGAGTTGGTCTCCGGCTGGAACATTTTTTGAGGTATTTAAAGTGACGTTTTGAATTTTGAATTGACGTTACCGACTGATATGACAGTTATTACCAACATGTTTATTATTTAATTAAAAAAATTGTTTATTATATTAATGAGCTTGTAAATTGTTGTAAAGCATTAATATACGCTTTAATAAGTACATATATCCATTAAATTTAATCTATTATTAATTTAAATAATATGAGAAGTAGTTTTCGTCCAGCTACCCATTGATAGATGGCGCTTTCACTTGTACTTTCTAGTGACTTTAATGTCAATTTTTGTTTTATCATCTGTCAGTTAGTAATTTGAAAAATTGTTGAGGTTAATTAGTCATTAATTAATGTACCTAAAGGATTATTTTCCACTTTGTCTGCATTATCGGAAGTAGTACTGCTATCACGTCCATTCGTGTTTTCCAACGTCCGTGGTTGTGCTGGTACTGGTACAGGATTTGGCCCATCTTCGTCGGATGGTGGTCGAACAGTGGTTCTTTGGGCGGCTGCTGCTGGGTTTGTTGTTGAATTTGAATCATTGTGTGGAGATAGAGTTTTCGCTAATTTAATAAATTTGTCCCACATATTCTTCAAATCTATAGTATTCGGTTCTAAAACCTGCGGGTTTTCGCTTCCACTGCCATTTATCGTACTCCTATTTTGGTCGATTTAAGGTAATATTATTAAAAAAAATTATTAAATTAATTAAAAAATATTAGATAATAGTTACATTTTAGCAAACTTCCAACAGGAAAATAATTTCACTATCTATCTTATTTCACTATCTATCATATTTCAGATATCTTATTTTATTTATTAATTTATTTATCTAGATATTTTTTTATTAAAGCAATATAAAGCTTATGGATCATCTATGAGGCAACATTTAATTTTAAAAAAAACAACCCACAAGGTGGGCTAAATATTTTTTTTATGTTAAGACATTTTTGGATTTTTAAACTATAGCTTGACATTTTTGGAAATCGTCGAAACCGTCCTCGAAATTTATTTCAAATAAATTTACATCGCGCGCTACTGTGATTGTGTCAATAAAAATGAAAACTACTTAAACAATTTCGCAGAATTGGCACTTTACAAGTTCTTTTTGGTAGTTTTTATTGATAGAGTACTTTCATTTCCTTTCCGCCATTTTTATTGAACGTTGTTTGCAAAACGCAACTTATTTAACAGACAAGTGTATTACTGGTTGCCTAAAACAGCAGTGTAAACATTGCTGGAAGTGAGACTCCACGCTATCTCGTTATGTCAAATTTTCCAATTCAAATTTTCAGATCGGTTTCCTGTTTTTAAAATGTTTATTCATACATCTAATCAATCTATACAATTTAGGGCAATACAAAAAGAACTATCAAAAAAGCACCATACAAGCGATTTTAACTTTAAGTAATGCTAGTACTAGCACCACAATTTTTCGTGGAAAGAAAAATCAGTAATGAAACTTAATACTCGATCATGAAGGTTTTTCTGAAAGTTTTTTTTTTTTTAGTTTGCAATATAAATTTCAAGTCAACAAAATATTAATATATTTTATTACAAAAAATGAAAATGCAACAAGTATTCATTTATTCCAAAATATGCATTTTTTTTTTATTTTATTATTTATAACTCATTTTGATTTCCAATCACATTTTTGTCAATTTGAACAAATCGCATGAATATTTCAATACAAATATAATCATAAAATTTCAACCATATGTGCTGATGGCGATTTGGGTCAAAATATAGAGGGCAATTAAAGTTAGTGGGCGCTTATAACAGCTTTACTACCAGCAGCAGCAGCAGGTAGGTAGGATGGGAATGAGTCAGGCATTTGGCCTAGACGCGGTATAAATCCATATTTGGTACATCCATGGACAAATTCGAATTTCACTCGTCAATTTCAAAAATATTAAATAAAATCTTTCATAAAATTACTAAGACACAATTAAAAAAAAAATTGCTAAAATATAACAAACAAAAAGTGCACTTCAAAAATATGACATACTTCAAAAAGTTATAAGTATAACATAACCTTATAGTATTAAGTTTTTGACATTTATGTCAACTGTCAATTTTGACATTTGATGACGTACGAATAAAATGCCTCTTCGCCATATTGAGGAATAAGAAGTGACCTGCAGAGCGAATACGCGACTCCTTTTCGCAAGGGTGGGGGACAGTCCGCGACTCTTTCAGGATTTTCAATTTTAAAATTTAGTAGAAACGAATCGCGCGGTAGTTAAATCAGCAAGTGCTCGTCGAATCAACTCATCTTTGGACTAACTTTATTTCCATTTTTATTACATCGTATATTAACTGTGTAAGTATTTAATTTTTTCTACATTGATTATTTCGCTAATTTGCATTGCATGTAAGTGCAACATGCATTGACGACACACATTATTTAAATCGATCGTTTTACGTATAGAAATGTGCAGAATTTATTTAGTGAGTCGAATATGGATCAGGAAAGTGGTCCTGCAGGACGAAATCGTACCTGGTACCTAAATGGAAATCGAAACGGTAATTTAATATTTTCGGGACAAATATTAATTTATAATAAATCGAATCAAGGCTAGTTGGAAATTTCGAATGACCTTAGAATATAATTATTGTTTAAAACCTATAAGAGCGTAAAATTGTGACATACGATTTTGTTTAACTATTAAATTAATAATTTCGTGTTTATTGTGTGTTTCAAATATTTTTGCGGCAAATATTTGATTGTTTATGTTGGACACGAATAAATATTGGGATATTGCCTTTAATAATGTAACAAACGATAAGCGTACTATTTGAATAGTCATTACTATAATAAGTATGACATAATGCCGTACGTGTTTACATTCACCTGCCGAAGGAACCAATATTTATTTGAAACAGGTATTTTTGGCGATAAATTTTTAACACAACTATTGCTCATGTTTGACAAAAAATTATTTATAGACCTATGACGATTATTGTCATTTAAATTTTAAATTGTGATTTAATTGGTTATTTTTCTGCAAAGCGATTACAGTTTATTATGTTATAATCTATATAAGACGAGATAATTGATTAATTACATCGAGAATTATACAATACCTTATTAAAGAGCCTTATAAGGATGGGAACGAATCTAGATTGTGAGAAGAGAATTTTAATGAGTGTCTACTATTTTTTTATTATTATTATTTAATCGTATGATGATAGACTATAAAAAATATTATCGAAAATAATTTTTTGCGCATTTTTTTGAAGTTCGAAAGTGTTAAAATTTCAAATTTAAAGTGATGTGACGTCACAATTTGAAAACGCTTTGGGTCGCTAATGAGGAAAAAGAGGGGGAAGTGGGAGGAGTTGAGACTAGAATTGGAGTATATTTGCATGTGTTGAAATGAGACACAACCAGCCATCTTCGAAGCTATCTTGCGTTTGAGCGTCCGTATCGCCATCTACCGAGCACTAGAGCAAACACTCTAACGATCATGATTTTCGTTCAAAATATGATAAAAAATTCAAATCGGGTGTAAGGCTATCTTAAAAACTAAAGAATCAATTTTCAATATTTAAACTGATATATAATCTGAATTGATTTATCTGCGATTGCAATGGACAAAGTGTCATTTCTGTTATTTTCTATTTGAAATATCAACTATATTAACTTTGAGTAGCAGTATCTTTTTTTTACAATGAACTATAAAAACTTTGTTCCATCAAAAGCATAGATTAATATTTCTAGAATGTATATCACTTTAAATATTTAAGATTCATTCAGTAGGTTTCCTGTGGGCCTAACACCGAGTGGCAGTGATTTCCAGTGGCGTTCCAGTTAGACGCGCGGAAATGGGAGCTCACTCCTCTTAAGAAGCGCCATGCGGACAGATATTTAACTATTATTTGTAGGTTTCAAATAATTTGAAAATAAATTGGATAATTGTCCAATTATCTAAAATTATTTTTTAATAGACTCCAAATTAAATTCCACCATTAATTAATAAAAAACTCTAATTACTAATAATTTTCCAATTATTCCAGATCACAATGGGCGGAATTACACAAAGACCCTGGACGCCAACAAAACGCCGTGGCCCAATCGCCGCCGAATACAAAAGTCCAGGACCTGCATGCGTCTCCCTTCCATCCTACATAGGTAAATTACAAAACACACGAAAAAAATCTGTTACACTTAAACAAAAAGCAATGCAGCTGTTAAACAAATTAGCATTACAAATCAAGATCAATCTAGATTAACTTGGCTGGTGCTAGTAGGCGCGTACTTTATCGCATACTTGTACGAACAACTCGAAAGTCAACTTCCAAATTTGTAAAGTAGACCTTGTTTTACACTCACACATTACCGCTTTTTTTAATTTATTGAAATGGTGGCATTGATCTGAAAACAGGCAAACGCACGTCGGAGTCGAAGAGCGGCAGAGCACCGGCATTCAGTTTCGGTGCCAGACATAGCGACAAGCTCGAAAGCTTAGGACCGGGACCTGGACAGTACAACGTGACTGGCCTTAGTGCTAAAGGTAACAAATGCGAACATCTGGTCGATATTGCGACATGATTTTGCAATACGCCAACCTTGGAGCGATTTATTTACTTTTCTTCATAAAGGGAAAGACACTCCGGTCGCGGTCAGTCTTCATGGCAGGCCTAAAGATGCGAAATTGGAGAACTTCCCGGCACCCGGCGATTATAACCCCGACAAGGCGGAAAAGGTCATCCATGATAATGCGCCCAAATTCACGTTTGGTCTGAAGACCAACGTGGAGAAACCGGTAGACACTCCAGGTAAGACACTTCAATTTTTTTGTAGTTTAGTTAATTAATCAGTAATCACTAATAGATGGTAAATTGTATTTTTAATAATAACTCAGCACCTAACGCTTATAAACCTTTCCAACGATCGAGTACACATCGATTTTCGTTTGGGAAACGGACACCGATACAAAAAGCTTCAGACACTCCCGGTTAGTTTTTGATTTTGCATGACTGGATCCAAGTTTTGTAGTGAATTTTTGATTTGACTTATTGTTTTGTATTTTAGCACCAAACGTTTATAATGTACCAGAGTCGGATAAGGTGACTCACGATAAAGCGCCGAGATATAGTTTTGGGCTTAAGACCCAAATCGAACGGCCGTCCGAGACTCCTGGTTAGTTTATTTTATGATTTTATTATTTCCGCTTCTTCTTGATACTATTTCGCTATTTTATTATTCTAGCACCAAACATGTACAATCTTCCAACTTCCGACGTCAATTCCCATGACAACTCCCCAAAATATAGTTTCGGTGTTAAGGTCGACTTAGATAAACCGTCTGAAACTCCTGGTTAGTCAAATTTTCTTCTGTTTTGAAACTTTTGATCTCTTTACTATTTACTGCTTTTTTAGCACCAAATGTGTATAATCTTCCTTCTTCTGATACTGATAAACTTGATAACGCGCCAAAATACTCGTTTGGCTTGAGAGTGCTACTTGACAAGCCATCTGAGGTTCCGGGTTAGTTTTAAAACTATTTTTTATTTGAAAATAAATTGGAGTGTCAGTTAGCTTCATTAATTTTTTAACCAAATTAACTTTTGACAAATAATTAACTAAATTTATTTTTGGACGTTTAGATATTTTGAATTTTTGTGACAATAATTTAGAATATTAGAAGAAAATTACAGTCAAATTTTTGGACACTCTATTTTAACATTTTGTAAATAACTTCAAATTTACTAAAAAACCTCTAAAACTCTAGGACCAAATGCCTACAATGTTCCAAAAGCGGATAAAATGTTACATGAAAATTCCCCGCAATTTTCATTTGGATCTAAATATCAACCGGAAAAACCGTTCGACACTCCTGGTTAGTTAATTGTATTCCATTTTTGACTAACTTTAATAATTTTTGTATATTATGGCTGCGTTCAAATTGACTCTAAACTCTAAAGTTTGTCTGAAAATTAATGTATTTTCTACTACGCAATAGATGGCAGCACATACTAGAAAATATCAACTCAATTCCGACCAAAATGTATGAGCGCCACCTATTGTTTAGTAGCAAAAAATTTTTGCTGCAACAACAGGAAATAAATGGCTTTTTTAATTTAAGTATCTGATCATAGATGGCTAAAATTTTATACTCAATTTTTAAACTTTAATAACTTATTAACGGTTTCTTCGATTTTAACGAAATTTACTTATCTTTTCAAAAACAAAAATATTTATAAAAATCTTCCATAAAATAATACAAAATCGTTAATAATATTTGTGAAAATGACTTCAAGCGTAATTCTATTTTAACGCACCTTTAATAAAAATTATCTGGCCACATCCTAATAAGTAACAAAATTTACATCAAGTTGTTCATTAACTGTAATATTATTTTTGCACAATCCAGCACCCAATGTTTACAATGTACCGCAATCAGACAAGATGTTGCACGAAAATTCACCCCAATACAGTTTTGGAAATAAAGCCCAGCTTGAAAAACCTTTGGACACCCCTGGTTGGTTCCTCTCATCCCCACCCAACTCCTTAAATCAAAATCTAATAAATTTGAACTTTAGGTCCCAATGTGTACAACATCCCATCCGTAGTCGGCGACAAGCGATCCGCCCCCGCTTACACCATGTCCGGACGCAACAAGGAGGTGCTGGACGAGCGCGTCAAAAATCCAGGACCAGGACAATACAATAACGTAGATCCCGAAAATTACAAGACGCATTCGCCGGCTTACACCATTGGTGGACGCACCAACGTGCCAATGGACGACACCTTACCAGGACCTGGAGTCTATTCTCCCGAAAAGGCAAGTTGCAGAATTAATTCTAATGACTGTTTTGGATGAGTGGGTGGATAGTGGATAATTTATAATTGTTGTGGTTTGTTTTGGGCTGCGCGTAGGTGATAAATCATCTAAACCATGCTCCAAGTCACTCGTTTGGTATTCGACATTCGCCATATTTAGGCTCGCAAAACATGTTTTTAAGGCGGGAAAAAACGTCGATGCTATTTTAAGTATGTAACAAGCAACTAGTGCATATTTAGCTTGTTTACTCATTATTGCACTTTTATTTATGAATATGACGTGAAATTGATTGATTTGGATTTTGTTTAGGTGCTACTTGACTTCCAGCCAGCCCACAGTTTTGGCATCAAACATTCGCCTTATTCCGAGCACTACTAGAACGCGTCGAAAAAAATCGAAAATTTACGAATTCGACTGTGCATCAGAAATAGACGTCTTGCCAGCCAATCAATCAATTCCATATTGGTGCACAGAATTTTACACCAACTTACTGTTCAGATTTAATTTTTTTTTTATTTAGTTTAAATTTTTTTCTTGCAGTTTGCTTTTTTTGCGCCTAGCAATTTTTTACAATTGTTTAATTAGCAGCTTATTAATCATTCCTATTGCAGGTTCCTTATTTTATAAGATATTTTTGTAGTATTTATTAACAGTTTATATATTTCATTTTCTATTTTCAATAAATTGTTATATTATAATAGAATTTCGATTGATTTAAAGTAAATAGAATTTAAATTAGAAGCAATTTAGTGAAAAAAATACGTCATAATATTGGAACCAATCAGGTTAGCGCATTTCCAATTAAACTCCTCCCATTTCCCCCTTCTTTTAATGCGGTAGACGTTTACTTATGCAATATTAAACGCTATAGGTCGGTTAGCGACCGGGGCGTGGCCTGTATATGTAGAGGCCACGCCCATACAATATAAAAAGATAACAATTATACATTTATTGCATTATTTCTTTGACACAACAATTTAATAACATAAAATAACAGTTTTATCTCTATTCAATATCTCATATTTTTTTCCTATTTTTTTCTTTTTGTGTGTACAGACATAATAATACAATTAAGGGTCTTCCACCGGCTGTCTCGGAGTTGTCTGCAACCAGCATTGCATCATAGCGAAAAGAGCGCGAATGATTGGCGAGAGTTTAGAAGAGAGTGAGAAAAATATATAATAAACGCGCGTATTTATAATTAGTGTATTTCGGTTATGCGTTGATGGTTTTTGATGAAAATCATGTCAAAATAGTCAGAAAAAAGTTCTCTAGGGCACGAAGCTTACTAAATTTGAATAATTTTAATTAATTATTGTTAATTATGCTAATTTATTTTTGATTGTCAAATATGTCTTTAATTATCCATTATTTTTAAAAACAAAAAGCTTTGGGAAACAGATTCATCTTTTCACAATATTTTGACATGATTTTCATCAAAAACCATCAACGCATAACCGAAATACACTAATTATAAATACGCGTGTTTATTATATATTTTTCTCACTCTCTCCTAAGCTCTCGCCAATCATTCGCGCTCTTTTCTCTATGATGCAATGCTGGTTGCAGTAAACTTTGAGACAGCCGGTCGAGGACCCTTAAGGCCGTAGTACGCATTTCATATACAGAGCCATTTGTTTACATACAATATTTTTTTTCACTATGTTTTAAAATAATTAAATGCACTTCCTTAATGTATGAGTAAAGAATTTTCGGATACAGTTGAATTAATCTAAACATACATTGAATAAAATTTGAAATGTGATCTTTTGTTTTGGCAAAAGGCATAATATTATTAATACAAAATGTTCATTTGTTATACAATAGTAAATTTTACTTACAATCTAAATGCATTTATTTTATGTTTTTTAATAGCACACATTAATCTAAAATATTTTTACACTTTTTTCTCTGATCTACTAACAATGGTTTGACTGATGTGTATAGTTTATAAAATTGCATTTTAAAGTTGTTTTTTTGTATATTTTATACTTTTAGATTTAGTATCTAGTATTATTGTTTTGGTTTTTTTTTCTTGGAAAATCTTTAACCTTTTTAACTAGAAAAAATATAAATTTTTCAATAATAATAATAATAATAGTTGAAGATCTACAAAACACCCGTAGTATACAGAAGCTCGTTTTTCAATCTAAAATACGAAAATAAAAATAATTCTAAGTCAGGGTGCAAATGAACAAAGAAAGTTTAACAACCCTGTAGATAATTTTTTTTTTTTACTTATTTGAACTATTCATCACATTAATAGAGATTTATATAATTATTTTATATACGTATTGATTTAGAATACAATTTTGATGCATTTATACGAAATCTGATAAAAAATATAAATTCGTTTTAAATGATTGCATTTTCGAAGAACATTTAGGCTTTTCTCTATATATCAACATAACGATCACAAAATTAAATAAAACATTCTTGGCCTACTATTTAATTACATTACAATAATGTGGGCGTGGCCTACGCTTCCGCCACCCTCGACGCGCATCCTTCTCAAAGTGACACAAGTCGGGGGAATCCCCGCGCCATATTGTGAAGTTTGTAATGTAATTTCATAATAATTTAAAACAATGTTTCTTGCGCCCAAGAATTCTTCTGCTCTAAATGCTGACTAGACGTCGATATTCTACGAACAACACTTTCAGTTAATTCCTCGCTCTCCACAAGCGTTGACGACGATTTCGACGTTCGATAATTCCCCACATCAACAACAGTCGGCAATCGTTGACACTCGTCAGATGGCGTTGCCGCTTGACTCGATGATTTACTTCGTCGCCGGCCCGCATAACACGCGCCATCATCACTATTAATCTCACTATCCGTCGAAAATTGTTCGACCTCATTGTCCGTTTCTTCGTCATCACAATTGAACACCGAATCGCTCGCGTAACTTTGCACATCGAAATCGGCGGCTAGCGAACTATTACAACTACTGATCGAGGCTAAGGGCGCTAAGCGCGGTTGGCGATTGGGCGGATCCGCGTAAAGTGCGCGATCGCTCCCACACGGCGAACCACCTGGAGTTGGCTGCGTGACTCGGATGTCGATGGGGTAGTAGAAATCGTAGATCTCGGGAAGCGGGGAGGATTTGCGTCGACTCGACTTGCATTTGTGCGCTGGTAAGGCGGGAAGACCAAGAGCAACGGCCGAATCGCGCCGCTCCAAGTACGAGCTGCCGGAGGATGAGCACGTGATGTTGCTTGGTCTTCGTGGGACGTCTAAGTGACTAGAAAAAACCATCAAATTTTCATCAAAAACCGAAATACACTAATTATAAATACGCGTGTCTATTATGTATCTATCTCACTCTCTCTTAAGCTCCCGCCAATCATGCGCGCTCTTTTCTCTATGATGTATTGCTGGTTGCAGAACTCAAAGCTTACCCGTGATAATAAACATCGTCGTACAAAGACCGATCGTCTTCCGGCGGGGAATCCTCGTCGATGAAGGAAGGAAGGCGCGAATGCGTGCGGGTCGGCGGCTCCAACAAGCTACTATACCCCCCAACCGACGAAAATCGCGTGGAGTTCTTGATCCACCCGGGCGGCATGCTCGAAGTGTCCAAAGACCGCCGCGCTTTGCGATTGGGGTTCAATTGCTGGTACGCGGTCGCTTCCAAGACGGCCTGCAGCTGCCGCTCCTCCTCCTCGACCTCCGCCACAGCGGCCGCGGTGAATTCCGGATCCTCCAATGCCTTCTCAGTCTTTGATTTTGATTTGTAGAGTACGAGGAGAACCATTAGGCCGAAAAAGCCGCCCAATGTGGCGGCTATGCGCACTCCGGTCATGACATCGTACGTCTTGTAGAACTCTTTCGGATCGGCTGTGGTGGGAGTGGGGGGTGGAATTGTGGTAGTTGTAATATTCTTTCGTTGCGAGCCATGGTCCATCACGTACGAGATTTACCTGCAACAAGAGGATCGCATAATTTACGGGAAACGATACCGGCGGGACCTCTAACCCTGGCGGCCAAGATAACCGAGTAAAAATAGATCATCAATTATAACAGTGCAAAGAAAAGAAAAGTGCACAAACTTTTCGTCTCATCGATCGCACCACTTGAATAAATATTTAGGGAACGAGATTTTATTCTGTCTGTTGGTTTAGACGTTTTTTATATCCGTTTCATAATTAATTACATCTCCGTTGTTCCCACAGAATAAACTAATAAATAAAGTAGCGAATAATTACTTAGTAAATTCGTAAAAGCGGGATTACGTTCGAAATGCTCCATTTGAATATTAAACTATCTATTGCAAAAGTGTATGATGTTTGTCTTCGAGGATTTAAACACTACTTATTGAACTATATGAGGAATTAAAGTGGTGAATCAAGTAGCATTCGATTTGGAGTTGAATAGACGGCAAATCGAACAGTTTGCAATTACATTGAAATTATGCTCACTCGTAATTGTTCAATTAATTGATACAAATAATGCGGCCCCAAAATAATTCACTAAATGGGATGCAAATGTGCAATTGTTGATTGGATTAGAGAAATCACAAAAAGGCGTTATTTTGGTAGTTTTGGGCTTTTGGTGGTGAATTTTTTTGGGGGGTCGTTTTGGTTATGTTGCGTACTACAAACGTTCCAAATTTGGTGGTGATCCGACCAGTAGTTTTTGCTATAAGATCAAAAAACGGATCAAAAATTTTTGGTGATTTTTGTAATTTTTGGTAAAAAATGTGGAATTTTGTGAAGATCTACTTTTTCGCTATTAAGATACATCCTAGACGAATAGTAAATAATTAAGGGTCCCCCAACCTGTTTCGAAGTTATCTGCAACCAGCAATACATCATAGAAGAAAGAGCGCGAATGATTGGCGAGAGCTTAGGAGAGAGTGAGACAAATATATAATAAACACGCGTATTTATAATTAGTGTATTTCGGTTATGCGTTAATGGTTTTTGATGAAAATCATGTCAAAATAGTCATACAAAAATTCTCTGGGCACGAAGCCTCACTAAATTTGAATAATTTTAATTAATCATTGTTAATTATGTTAATTTATTTTTGATTGTCAAATATGTCTTTAGTTATCCACTATTTTTTAAAAAAAAAAGTTGTGCGAAACAGAATAATCTTTTCTGAATATTTTGATATGATTTTCATCAAAAACCATCAACGCATAACCGAAATACGCTAATTATAAATACGCGTGTCTATTATATATTTGTCTCACTCTCTCCTAAGCTCTCGCCAATCATGCGCGCTCTTTTCTCTATAATGCAATGCTGGTTGCAGACAACTTCGAGACAGCTAAGGTGAATAAAGTACAAAAGGCGAGGTTTTATAGACCGCGGTAATGAACACATGAAACTTAAATAAAGGCTAGAAGAAGAAGATGAAGACAGTGCATAGAGCAACCCTTACCCTCCTGAAGTGAAGTTGACAAGAAAGACGACGACGACGGAGGAAAATGAGAAAATAAAAGTGGAATTTAGATCGATTTTGTGCCACAACTGGGTTATATATGCCAAATATCTCATTAAATGTCCTCCTCGTTTTATTTAAGTACGATGATGATGAATGGCTGTAATTTGTTTTCTGTAGAGCACCCCAGTCATGCATTAACTTCCTTTATTCCGCTTACCGAATTATTTATGACGATTTAATAAGAATACATTCAATCCAATAGAACAATGCGTTTGCACAACTAATAAATGTATTCTTCCATTCAATTCGAAAATTAATTAATATTATCTTAATCATGTATATTTGCTTTGCGGGAAAGTGGCAAGTGGAAACTGAATTACATATTCGAAGCTGAAATGTTAAATGTCAGTTTGTAATTATTTCCTGAAGCGACAGCACTTTGATTCAGTAGTGCGAACATTTTTTAATATTCACAAGAAACATTTTAAAATAATGAACAATCGCGGTGGTGGATGGATCTTGAACGCTACGTCACAATATTAATTTTTTATTATAAAACAAAATATTTACGCATTTTAAGGTATTTTTAAATAAACGCTCGTTTAATTTAAGCTGAAATCGAAAATTGCTGGAATTTTTTCGAATAAATATTTACGTGTTGTAGTATTTTTACAAAGCTAAATAAATATAGACACAAGCGTAAACTGAGTGGTGATTTCAATTAGTTTATGTTAATAGGAAAAATAATTAACCATTGAATATGCAATTTTATGTTAGTCGAAAAAAACCTATTATGTGAACTGAATTTCGCAAACGGAATAATATAGTTCCGTTCCGGTGGAAAAGTTACCATAACCCGAATATGAAATGAAGGCTTTTACTATTCGCGTTCGTTCTTGTTACACAACTTTACTTTTTACTCAAAACTTTATGCAGCATTTTCTAAATAAATAAATTCTAAACGAAAAAAATTTATAAAACGCTCTAAAAACGACCAAAAAAAAAAAATAATCAAGTGAACTCAGATCGGGTCACCTTGGCGGCCACCAAGCCGTTTAACCTCAAAAATTACTTATTATTTAGCAAACCAAATGAACTAACTATAAGCAATAAATTCGTCCATGCTTGACGTGACGGCAGCGGCAAGTTGTCATGACAACCTGAGCAGAGATTGCTCGATGTACTCACGCGTTTGACTCCCCCACCCACCCACTTTACTCGCAAGATCAAAAAGGCTAATAATTATTATTATTTTCGAGTCGTTTTTTGCCCGAAATAATATATTAAATGTATGCGACCTGCTGAAAAATCAATAATCTTTTCTTTCGGTCGGATGGATGGAGGAATTGAATTATCGGCCTTCCCGAATAAAGGACGAGATTTTAAATGAAATTTATTTTAGTACGAAAAACGTATTGATTTGTGGCTGCAACACGTTGTAGAGACTCTCGCCAATGTAATAAACCTGTTGGTTGTATGAAGAAAAATGTAGAAATCCATAAAGTTTCCCCGTTGGCATGCATTTTGATTAAATTTCGTACTTACCGAGCATAATAAAAACACCATAAATAAAACTGAAAGTCCGTATGGTCTCAATAGTCATTCCAAAAAAACATTTCGTTGTGGTGCTAGCCGGGAGTGAATTTGAAGCAATCTGTCGGCATTCTTTATTCAGTTTGTGCGACTGCTGAAAAGATGCGGCACACCAATCATTCCGGATCAACAAAATATTTACTCGGCTATTTATAGTATCTTGATTGACTTAAGGTCTAAACAAGTCGTTCATGTCGCGCGACTTTTTTCAGTTTTTCAGGAAACCCGCGCGCAAAATGTGACTGATCGTTACATTTTGCGTACTAACAAATTTTTCTTGTCGGAACTCTTATCGTTTTTTCAGTGTGCGACGTATCGAAGGCATGCTCTTAATTCGACATTGCTGCAACAACTGAAATTTCAGGGCGGTACGGCGCAAGCGTCTCTAATCGAACGATATCATATTCCTGCTGGATTTTAAATGCAGGATGAAAGTCTAACAGATGCTGCGTTGTTGATGAGAAATTGTTTGACTAATGCGAACACAGCAGTCGAGATGTGAATTAAAAATGCTGAAATTTATGTAAATTGGAATTGAGAACATTTGCAATAATTTGCTGATTTGCATCGTGGAATTGTCGGCAAATTAAAAGTTTTGTAGGGAATATATTTGCAAGATTTATAGGTACTTTTGAAATTCATAAAGCAATTTTACGACCAGCAATTTTCATAATTTATGGGTTACACTAAAAGAATTGATTGGACACTAAAAAATTATATTAAATAAAAATGTCCGAGGAAACGCATTTTCTATTATTTTTGTAAATTATTCGTCTCAAAGTTGTCTGCAACCAGCATTGCATCATAGAGAAAAGAGCGCGAATGATTGGCGAGAGCTTAGGAGAGAGTGAGAAAAATATATAATAAACACGCGAATTTATAATTAGTGTGTTTCGGTTATCCGTTGATGGTTTTTGATGAAAATCATGTCAAAATATTCAGAATAGATTAATCTGTTTCCTAAAGCTTTTTTTTTAAAAAAATAGTGGATAATTAAAGACATATTTGACAATCAAAAATAAATTAACATAATAAACAATGATTAATTAAAATTATTCAAATTTAGTGAGCTTCGTGCCCTAGAGAATTTTTTTCTGAATATTTTGACATGATTTTCATCAAAAACCATCAACGCATAACCGAAATACACTAATTATAAATACGCGTGTTTATTATATATTTTTCTCACTCTCTCCTAAGCTCTCGCCAATCATTCGCGCTCTTTTCTCTATGATGCAATGCTGGTTGCAGACAACTCCGAGACAGCGGTTGGAGGACTCTTAACAAATGTGTATGACAAGTTGCCTATCCGACTTACCTGCTAATAACACTAGAAGCACTTCAATTTGTTCATGTTCATCCAAGCATTGATGAAACAATAAGAAGCTTGTCTATCCCCTGAGTCGACAATAGAAAATTTCTCGTGACCACCCCTACTCTCCTAATAAAAATAATAATTGAGAAAAAAATATTTATTTGGTACTAATTTACTGATATATGGCATAATTCTAATACTTAACAAGATTCTTAACGATCAATATCAATTATTAACAAATAATATCGGCATAATATCAATTTAACCTGAAGACGTTTCACTGAGCACCTTCTTCAATCCCAAACTTTCATTCTGGTCCGTATAGAAGGAATTAAAATCCAACCTAAAACATATTTAAAATAAAATAACCTCTTTAAATTAATTAACTCAAAAATTTAGGTAGGCAACACAATATACACGAATTAATATTAAATTACAAAAAATCACAAAAAAACCAAACCAATTAATTTCAAAATTAATTTCCAACTACAAACTTCTCTTACCTATAAAGCAAATTAAACAAACGCTCATGTTCACTGGACGTATGATTCAAATCATTAATTTGCGCCAAAAGTTTCATAACAGTTCCGGAAAATTCGCCATCCAACAACGAGATTTGCTCATTAAAACTAACAGTCGGCTCCAAATTCGACGCACTGCCATCAAACGCAAATTGAGTCTAAATATACAACACAAAAAAATATTTCAAACAATAATAAATATTCGTGAGTCACCGAAATGTATTTGCGACTGAATAAAACAATCGAAATCGATATTGGAAAATAGTACGAAGCTGGTGCAAGTGCAAGCAATTCAATTTATTTTGAAACGTTACCAAGAATAAGAAAATAATATAATTTCGGTTTCATGTCAAGCCGTCAATTATTCAATTTTGTATTTATAAATTTCGATTAGTTTTCAGTCGAACGGTAAACCCCTAGAGGATGAATTTCAGCCACAAAAACGATACGTTATTAATACATGAGGTGTCAAACATGCTCATATAATGAGAACATAAACAAAACGAAGCTAAGCGTTTTCTAATCAAAAAATACCTGTATTGTAAACGAATCGTAAAACGAATTAGGCAACGAACCCAATTCGGCTTCCACAAAGTAGCGCTGCGTCCGCTGCAATTTTGCGGTGAAGTGATAATTTTAAATCAACATTGTATCCTCTACTCTAAGTGCACCTCTAACTAACTACAATACTTACTTGCATAAACGTGCAGAAACTAACGCAAATTCCGAGGATTTTGATAATCGTGCCCAAAATATGCGGAATCGTTAGCATGCAATCCTTCAAACAGCTATCGAGGAAGTCGCTATGGCAGTTGAGAATCTCGTCCACATTTTGCACCTAAAAAAAAAAAACATTAAAAGCCCTTTAAATTAAATAATTCTACACGTATTTCACATCACCTTCATAATCTTCTGCAAAAACAGACACCAATGCGGCTCGATCACCTCCACCATCATGTGATACTCCAAATTCTGCACGCAATGCAACATCCGTTGCCTCAGCGCGAATGCGGCGCGATAATGTTGAGCAATATCGTGCGCGAATTTCTTCGCTACTTTATTACAGCGCCACACTTGGCAGATCATTCGTTCGACATGCTTGCAGTAGAACATGTGGCGGAAGATCATCTGATAGCAAGCGAGCGATTTGCGATTTAGAATCAGCGATAGTGGCCAATGCACTTCGTAGCTGAACGAAAAGGATTCGATCACGGAGAGGGGTTTTGGTTCGTTCATCGTCCAGTAATCTACGACAAGGTTAAATCAATATAATGTGAGACAAATTAATAAACTCACCTTGTTCGGAATTCGTTTGGATGCTGAGAATCTTGAACATCTGCACTTGCAACTTATGCGGCAATAAAACTGTCCGCAAGTCCTCCCTAT
Source organism: Cryptophagus acutangulus (assembly GCA_963556235.1). Lineage (NCBI taxonomy): Eukaryota > Metazoa > Arthropoda > Insecta > Coleoptera > Cryptophagidae > Cryptophagus > Cryptophagus acutangulus. Next base: position 5,606,385 of record OY744561.1, read on the forward strand.
ACGGATCCTTAATCGCGCTCGATAAGCGTAGTGCCAGGTCCATAAGGCCTTCAATGCGGACTTGATTAACATCGCCGACCGGTTTGCATAATTCCTTCTCACACAGCTGTAGAAATGTGACGATAAAATCGCCCTTGTCGAGGAGGAAGTAGTGTTTCACTGATTTTAATCGGCCCAGTAAATCCTCCTCTTTTAATACTAAATCGAGTAACGTTTGACTTGCTAGTTTGTATGCGCTTTGGATGGCTTCAAGGTAATGTCGGCCTTCCGTTTTGTAGAGGATTGGGAGCACTTTGTTCTTGACGGGCTTGCCTAGAAAATAATTAGTCAATTTACCAATTTAATGACTCTATTTTGCACTTACCGCATTGTCGAATAACGTTCAAATACTTCCCAGCTTTTAATATAATGTCAGTTACGGGATCCAAAAATTTCGGGACGCATTCTCTGCGGATTGAGTATTTTTTGTCCCAATAATCGGCGGAATAATCGATAGGCATGTCTTCTTTCTGCACGATTTCGTTATCTTCCACTAGAAACTAATTTTGCGTTAACAAATTAATTTGCCTTATTTTAAAAATTAATTACCTCCGCAATTGGATCCGTAATAATGCCGCGATAAATCCACAAGCCCAACATTTGCATGTACGGCACACACGCCGATTCCATTAAACTGAGACATAATTTTTGCGTCTTATCGTTACCAATAGATTCGACGATGTTGTCGTGGAGGAGACTTAAAACTTTCCCGCCTTTTCCTTGAGACTAATTAAAAAAATTATTTTGAGTGCCTTAACGAAAAATATCCATACCTTAATAATCGAAGACGCAATACTTGCAGCCACTTCCAAACTCTGCAAATTACTCTGCACAAAATACCACATCTTTTGCAAATTTAAATTATTGTCGCGAAACTCGCTCTCCAATTGAACTATAAACAACTAGAAATTATGTAACATCATTTGTCACTTTAATAAATTCCAACTTACAGTATGCTCCTTCAAAATATTCCGCATCGCTTCCGCCAACGCATTATTAACTCGTCCATACTCAAAACTCATCTTCTCCTCAATAAACCGCCGAATAATCGAATAATAAGTCGCCAACGGCAAAATTTGATCGACCAGATCGCGTAACGATCCGTGCACGTTCGTGTTGATTTGAAATCGCCGCACCCCATACTCGTCTTGCAATTCTTCCGGCATAATATAACTACCTGGCAAGCCAATTAGCACGTTTAGCAAATCCTCGATTAAAATGTTTTCGTGCGATATGGGTGGCACAGTGACAGGTGTGCCGCATGTAGTTTGCGATGGGAAATCCCACGACATGTGTGGCCGTCGTTGCGACCATGATGAGACTGATGGGGTGCTGGCTATGGGAAGTAGGCTGCTGGATGAGGAATTTAGCAGCTCGTTTTGGGAGGAGTTGTTTTTGACTCTGGAGGTAAGGCGGTTTTTAATCTGAAAAATATGAAGTTTAGGCGATTCGGGTCTTTCCGCCAACGTTCGGTTTGTGGCCTAAAAATCGGATCAGACGGAAAACCCCGAACGAATTTTTTTTTGCCGAAAAGCTATTAGCACATTATTTGTAAATCGCATCATATAATAATAATATAAACTGAATTACCTGCTCGTAATCATCTTTCGTGACCGCAGTTTGACTATTCGGTTTCGGTTTCGTGCTTTTCAGCAAAACTGATTTGAGTACCGTGTCTTGAGATATGTAATGCAACAGTTCGATGTACGATGCTAAGTTATCCACACTAAAACACATAAATCATTAGCTATCCTAATTAATAAGTGCGGTAAATATGTTTCATACTTTTTCTCCTTTAACTCGGTGTACTTGGCTTGAAATGCCTCTGCCTTAGGAGCGGTAAGCTCTTGCGCGATCCTTTTAATATAGCTTTGTGAAGCCACTTGCGTTCCTTGTAGACTATGTGAACTGGAACCAACTTTTCTTTGCAGATTCTCCACTAGTCGTTCGGGATTAATTGAACCCCTAAAATCAAATTGTTGTTAGTTGATTTCTAGGTTGGAAATGATTTAATAGTTACCCTAAAATATCCACTAGTTCTACTATCATATGTTGCAGCTTAAATTCACCCATTCTATTAATTTGTAATTATTTTGTTATTTAAAATAGCGAATTTGACGTTTGAATGAAATAGTTGTAAATAAAAGTAAGTTCGTCCAAAATGTTGCCAACTTAATAGATCCGAAGTATTTGCTAACATCCTCATGGCGTTTTCCACTGGCAAAAATAATTCAAAAATTTTTCTATTTTAAAACTCGACTATTAAATAAATAAATAATTGTAAATGTGTTAATTATTTATTTATAAAGACCTTAATAATTTAGTTTCTATATAAAATAGTGTTTAGTTAATTTAAATTGAATCCATAGTTTTATTCGGTGTATATTTGGTTGCCTACTTTTCAAAACTTCGTAAGAAATACATTTCAAACAGCACTGAAAAAATGTCTATTTATTACAGTGGAACATTCACAAGATCGGCTGGAGTAATCAGTGCAATTACCAAACAGCTGAAGATAGTCAATTTAAAGCCGGTGAAGAAAATTCAAGTACAATTCGATCCATTTCATCCAAATGCGATAACAGCAAGGTAAATCTAACCTCACTAATTATTTGCGAAATTATTGATTTTTCTATTATTAGAAGCAGCTGCGCAAGCTATACAGCTATTAAAACACATTTGTTATGTTTCCAGAGACTTCCTCTTCCATATAACTAACCCGAAAGTGACCCAGACGAATTTAAGTTGCTTAATTAAATCAAATATCGTTTGCGACCGCAGCGAACCCGAAATCAAAATCGACTTGGTGGACGCAGGATCAGGGTGAGTTGAGTTTAATATATAGCATCGATTACTGCAGTAATACGTTATGAAGCCAATTAAATAAATTGATTATTGTTAATGTTATAGGAGTATAAAGTTTCTGGCGAACAATCTAACAGTCTTGGAGATTCTACAAAAGATCAACGAGCACATCAGTTCGAAAGTGCCCGTGGAAGCACCACCGTCTGCTATTAGTAATAAGATTGCAAAGAAACAGAAAAAGCGATAGGTATGGTAAGCAAACAAAAAGATTATCAGTTGCGACTCATTCAGCAGGTTTACACGAAAATCCCTGCATTTACCGATGTATTTACAGAGGAGACATTTTACATGTTTTTTGCCACTATGGTGGTTAGTGCGATTCTGCTGGTATTTTTATTGTCAAAGTTTGTTAAATTGAAGCCTGTTGAGTAGTTAGAAAATATAAGATGTACATAAATAAATGAATGTGCGATTTTATTTATGAATTCCAAAAAATTAATGAGGTTTGCAACCAGCAATACAAGTAGACGCTTGAAATTAAATGGCCGCTTCAAATTAACTTGGCGGTATTGAGCGTTCAAATTAAAAATGGCCACCATTATGGAACTCTCGTCGTCCACACGTGTAAAAAAAAAAAATAAGGTTACATTTTAATAATTTATTTATTTAAAAGATATATGCAGTCGTAGTGACATATAAAAGTTAAAAATAAATAGTGTTTCAACTAAATGCTTATAAAAAAACTTTGGTTTCTTAGAATGTACAAACGGTTAAAGTAAAAAAAATAAATATATCGATAAGTAATACAATATTGTATCCGTTGAGAAAAAAGATAGCTTAAAACCAATTATATTACTTAAAGAAAAGACAACTATTAGCGAAATACAAAACTAGAGACTAGATAACAAACCAATATAATTAAAAATAACCAAAAATGAAATTATCAATCGGAAAAAGTGTGTGAACAACAGATTTAGCGTTAGTTAAATCCGGAAATTTGATTTTTGTAAAATTTAGCAAAGGTTTATATTACTATTATTATTAATATTACTATGAGATCACAGATGTTTCCTTACTGTTAATTAAGTTATACTTTCGAGCGACTGCACAGAAATTTAAAAAACTTCCTTATAATATTACAAAAGCTTAAAACAAGGAAGCCACTTTTTTAAAGGGCACATTTTCCGTGAAGCCGCTTATTTAAAATGAACTAGTATTATTTTACATTTACAAATAAGCCGTTATGAGATCATTACAACTCTTAAGAGTTTAATACATTTTTTTTTAAATCTTACAGTTCTAACTTTATACATTAGAAATTACTGGTAAAAACAGAGATCAACAATTGAACAAAACGCTCTCAATTTGGCAATTAAAATGCAAAGAACGAAACTTTTTGGTTATTAAGGCAATGACAAAAATTTAACTATAACACACGCACTATAACATTATTCCTAAAAACTCTAAACAACGAGTAACACAAACATTTTTTGTTCCTTCTTTTTCCATCCTGCAATAATACAAAACAACCAAACCAACCCAAAAAAAAACAACCAACATTCTTTGTTAGAAGTAAATATTTTCAACTTCAGTTGGAGTATTCGGCTGTCCATATTGTGGACTTTCGTAACCTTGTACGCATTTCTCGGGTGTTTGTGGCACGACTTTTTCAACAGCCGAATCGATCAGACCGACCAATAATTCGATGGTTTTCTGGTCGGCTCGCACCATGGTGCAGATATCTTTGCAGGCCGCATTGGCCGATTGCAATTTCAGTCCGCGGACTGCGGACGTCATGCAAGCCGCTGCAATCACGGAAGGGGGTGTTTGGATCAAATTCGGATCTGCAACAAAAAAAATAAAATTCAAACTTTAAAATTAGCGATTCGCGCGCCATTACTGCGCGGTGTATTACTGGTTGCATACTCAAAAAAATTGCGCCAAAAACTCGAAAACTAATTAAAACAAATTACTAGATGAATAAATACTCATAATAATAATAAATCTGGACGAATAAGAAATTTGTACGAAGTTTAAAAAATTTGTGCGACGTAAATAAATTGATGTCAAGATAAATCGAAACGAAATTTGCTTCAAAATCAATTGACTTCGGTCATCGTTTCCTTGATTACATTATTGATTGTTTACTTGGAAAAGTTTTGCCGCATAAGCCACTTTCAGTTTGCGAGAAATTGCGCCGCTAGTAAAAATCCATCTTATTATTTTATAAGAGGTTTAATGGAAAGTTCATGTCAGAGGGTAATTTCAGCCAGGTATGGTTGGTTATAATTACGCTGGCAGAGAAGCAGGTGGCAGACATAAGGCAGGTAGCACCGCACTACGTCCGTTTCAATGCAACCAAAATGCACCTTGCATCGCTCCTCGCGAGATGTGACTGTCGATTAGGTTTTTTTTATTTTTTGTAAATCTGCGTTCGCTCGGAGCGACCGTCCAACATCTGCCGCCTGCATGCTGGACCACAATCGGCAAGTTGTTTACAAACAACACCACGAGGTCCGCGCGTTCATCGTACGCGAGTTCTTTTATTTTTAGCGCCAGGTGGAAGAAGCGAATATTGCACCATTTTTATGATGGCTCCCCTATCCAGCATTTTATTTTGAAAAGTTCTTTGCCTTCGAGTTCGAAGGTGAAGAAACTAGAAACTGGACATATGCGCTAAGTGCATCGTCCTTAAGACGCATTCGAACGAAGGGCAGGTGCGCTCCTTTTTTTCTATTCGATAATTTCACCCCTAAACCTGTTACAGCATAGCGTAGCATACAAACTACGTTCAAATAGCTGTGGCGTTTTTTTCCGACTATCCACCGGTCTTGTAGAGTCGTTAACTATTTTTTAATATCTCTCACAGGACCCTTTGCCGTTGACCCCAATTTAGGAAAAAAGCTAACTTTTGCTTCAATCAAAAAAGGGTGATAAAAATTACGTTACTATTTTATTGTGTTTAGATGGAGGATGAAGCAGAATTAATTTTTTGAATCAACTTTCTAACGTTTGAAATAAATTAAAAGAATTTTTCTTTAAAAAAATAAATGTGATTTTTCTCAATGAAATTCAAAAGGCTTTTCAATTACCTGGTTTTCGGGCAAACCAAAACTTTTCCCCAGGTAGAATAATTATTTTCACACGGCCTCCGAATCAATGTTCCATTTACTCCCTTATTGTACCGAGTTACTTCGCAAAAAAGTTCAATTTGGTTGTTTGTTCACCCTATTCGTAAATGTTTGTTAAATATTTATAAGCCCCATTTTCACCTGCATATTGTTATTAACTATGACTTCCTAATTCACCCTACAAATGAGCGTCAGTTGTTCATAGTAATTGTCTTCTCTCTTCCTCTCCACATACACCTGTTGCCATGTTTAGTTTTTCAACCTACAACAACATTCTTCTTCCATCCCGATAAGAACCTTTCTTCAATTAATAATTCCATTTCCTACCCCCGCTTTTCTTTCGGGACCGAAATGCAAACAAGGCGCACGCCAGAAGGGCACGCGCTTTTCGCTTCACACTTCGCTGACCAGCGCGACAACAGATCGGTTTACGGTTTTCTTACAAGACATTCAATTAATTTCGATAACGCTAACATTTGGTCGGACGGGTAACGAATTCTTAACGATCAAGTCAAGGGTGGTGCACCCTAGAATGGTTGCTAGCAAATTATTAATCGATATTAAAAAATCTTTGACCTCAATACACGTAGACTATTTTAATGATTATCGTCCTAAAATAATACATTGATCTGAATAAAGAAGTTGATTGTATCTTATTACGGGCAGGTGTTGCAAACATTACATCACGACTGCTATAAATTCTGTGCTATACTTAAATCAAACCTAAGGGTGGAAACAACTAAAAGAAATCCGTCTGTATCGGTAACAATACGCAAAAGAAAATCAACAACAATACTCAATTTTTGGCATTGAAAAGGAAACTTCTATCTGTACCTTCTTAAGAAAAGACTTGCGTTATATTTCGTTTATAAAAGAGCTGGTCGCCCAACGAAACACTGCATCCCGTCCACATAATGCATGCATTAAACGAAATGCATTGGTCGTCTCGAATTTGATAAATATAACAGCTGCACTTCCTTTAGTTTGATAATACCTTCTTTACCTTAGCGAAGGTAAATAAAATATTCCTGTTGCTTTCATAAAACTCAACTAAGACACCTTTTTTTTATCGGAAAATTCGATGCGATTGAGTGCGCTTCCGAGTCCGGGAAGTAAATAGTGTTTAATTGCCGCATTTCGGTGTAAAGTTATTTATCTGCATTACTGAGGGGTGAATACGTTTTAACTCCGGGTAGCACACCCCTAGTCCGGATCCAGATGGAGTGAAACGCCAACTCCAGCGATCCGATGACAAACTTCGCAGCTGTATTGCACGATCTGATTAATATGCAATGGAACCAAATTTATTCGAAAATGGACACAAACTAGAAATTATTATTGTCAATAATTTAGGAACGTTTTTGGAGAAGTCTGTGAGATTCTGAAGAAGTCCATCTGGTCCGTCCACCGATAAGACTGTCACTTCCTCCAAAAGTCCAATCTCCAAGTAAACAAATGGTGACCAGATAAAAATCTTAACGGCACACATTCGTAACGGTAAGATTGCGATTAACTCCACAATTTTTTGCCCTCATTCAGGGGTGAAACGAAACCAGCTTGTCGGTCTTCCACCCCTTAAACTCCACAAGAAAACTGTCCCTTGAATCACAATTGTAGTCTGACCGGAGCAAGATCCTGACGACGACCAAAAAGGGAGAACGTTCTTGAATAAAGTATAAAGCAACCCCTGATTTTTTATAGGTACACTTTCACCCTTATGATTATAAGAAGTATACTTGCGCGTCACAATGCAATTCTGACCTGGGTACATGTTATAAACTTCTTTAGATTCGGAGAAGAAAAGAAAGCCCCGCTGTAGGGGCGCAGAATTGCATAACACCTGGCCCCCGTGTCTCGTGCCGTCTAAGATTCTGGATCGGAACAATACCGTCTACGGATTCTCTACCAGGTCATTGTTGACGACTTTGTGACACGGGGGGCGCAAGCCAGACGTTTATTTCCTTAAACTTTGGTCCGCCAAGAAAAGGTGTCTTTGAGCAAACAAGGGGATTTCAATCAGCTGCTAATTTTCCTATTTGCGAGGCCAAGGTGCGAAGATAAGACAATATTTTGAGACTCCAAACATTTTCTCTTTAGAAACCAAAACTATCGTCAAACTTCACCGCCTTCCCTAATTCTGCTTTGTTGCAATCCGTAACTAAAAAATCTTGATAACAAAACAACCCACGTGCCAGCGTTGTACACAAAGCCCTTTAAAAATGGAGTCAAAAACAGCAGCGGATTTAAATGTCCAACGCAATGCAACATGTGCAGTTTCAATCGCACCTGGAGCTAAATCAACAATAAAAACGCGAGCATCTGTTCCACTCTCCTTTCGCACAACTAAAACATAGACGCGGGCGCTGAACTGGTCCAACAACAAACACCACTTGCAAATCTAACTAGATTCCATTTGGTGGTCCTATTAGACTTTTGCTGGGGTGAGGGTAGCAAGGCAGGTACGCATTGGACTTTAAAAAATCCAATATATCGGGAAAGTGCTACAGCTGGACGACATTAGCGCAATTGCGATACATCTGCCACATTGATGGACAATTATCTCGCCCCTTTAGTCACCTTACCCAATAATAATAATAATCCCCAATTCTGTTATTTATTTTATCGTAAAAAACATTAATTGGTGACTTACCGGTGTAGCAAATGGAAACGAGAGTGTGGGCATGTCGACGCAATAGACCATTTTCAGCGCCCCATGAACTTCGTTCGATGATGTGGTCGATGTAGTCGAAGCCGGTCACGCTCGCCAAATTCCACTGCAATTTGGAGAGGACCAGAAGTTCCCAACTCTGCAAAAAATGACACAGTTTTAAATTGGAGCTAAAAAGGATTGTCTAGAAAAAGGCGGGAAAAATGTTTCCCCGTTTTTGTTTTGTTAGCGCAACTGAAGAAGAAAATTCGTTAGATCGCCCGAACATATAAATCAAAGAGTCTCAAAGAATAATAAAGCAGAGTGTTTTGTAACATTGGGGTTACTAATTTTGCCCACCATAAAACCTCTTCTAATTCCAAAACGAAAATGCAAATTCAATATCTATGTCTGAAGTGGCCCCCCTAAAATCCACTACTATTCTTCGTCTAGCAACTCGTCTATTCTTCCCTATTTGCAACAGTCTCCTCTTCTCCATTCGTCCTACATTAGGGTCTAACAATTAATTCGCTGATGTCAGCACTAGACGGCGGTTCCACTTGCCGTTGGTTGACCTCCTCCAATTCCCACAGACTTCGTCGTTCGTTTCGAGAGACGTATTGTACTATTTTTTTGCATTGTCTGAGGAAGGACCCCTCTTGTAAAACAAACGTCGGCTCACTACTATAGAGACCGAATAGGGAAGTCCCCTTAAGATGCTGCTACTGCTGCTGGATTCCGATCGCTTTCCGTTCACATATACAAATAAATAATCGGCTTCGTCATCGTAATAACTGGTCGTCGTAAAATTTGTCACACACATAGTTTCGCCTGCGGCAGCGGTTTCGAATTATGGAAACCGCAAAGCGGTTTTGGGGAAGCTCCTCTTTTTGTTGTCATTTCGGCTAATTAAGAATTTGTGGGGTTATTGGAAATAATCGTTCAAAAATGTATGAGAAAAATGTACGTTGCCCCCAAAAAGAAATCAATTTCCACCCCTTTCTTCCAAAACGTTCTTACAAAGACGGAAATTCGTCGCGGTCGAGTAATAATTACGTCTTCTAATTTGCCGAGCTTATTCAACATAAGGCTGATCAAAAAATGAACCGGCTTGTTACAAGCCATATGTGTTCGTCACCTTTTTATCCACACATCATTATTCTAGTAATTATTTCTTTTCTATAAGAGGGTTGAAAAGAAAACGGTTGTTACAGCGGATTAGTACAAATGATCGTTAAACGTAAGAAAACAATATAAATACACTCTATTAGTAATGACATGGCCACATTTGAAATTTTTGACAAACAACTGTCAATAGGAAGTGTCAACAGTATCAACTACATCGAACATTGATATTAATATTTTAAAAAGGTTTATGTTCGATTTAAAGATGTTTACTTGCTAAATTGGTATAAGGTAAGTAAACCAATTGATATTGATGTTTTTATTTTGATTTTTGATTCATCGACACATTCGACGTAAGTCGATTTTCGATCTAGTTGTTTGTTGTTCATTCAAGCCGAACTCAATTGCAATAATTAATATTTCTTAGACTTGTTATTATCCTACGGAAATGGGGGAAAGTTTCGAATTCCCACGAAGTTTGACTTTAACGTCTATAAAAGAAACAATTCGATCGGTGATTGAAATCTGCAAAGGCAAAAATCACGTAAGGTTCCCACAGCTAGACAAAACTGTCTAAAACTTTTAGCACCCCTCGAAATTGCCATCCGTTACATAATATTAGGCACTGTGAGAGAATTTACTGGTGTGCATCTTTTGTGTTCGAATTCCGATACGGGACTATAATGTAAAGGAAAAAGGGGCCCAGAAAGAACCGGAACTTCCCAAAAGGATTCACTAAACCTTAAAGGATCTTCCCATACAAACTCGAATCTGCATAAGGTCTTCCAACAGGATATTATGGTAATGACGGCTAAATTAGCCAACTTCGATTATCAATGAAGGGAGAAAAGGAAGCATTTTAATAATAATGGATAATATCTCGAGGTAGCAGGATGTGATGGTGGCTGGTCACCCTTTCGGTAAAACAATTTGCGGTAAGACGATCTTAAGGAAAACGACAATCAAAAATTTAATATGTTTTGACCCATGCAAGTCGCGCACGAGCCCTTTGGGGTTGCTATCAGATTCGAGATAAATGTGGAAAGTGTCCGGATGTGTTCAGAGTTCTATTGTCACAAGAAGCAAATCAAATTTTGAAGAAATGACCATAAATATCAACATCCTTCCTTTATATAAGACGGCACGCGGACACGATTATTTCGAGCGATCTTGCCACTTAAAAGAAGAAATGGGGGAAATTATAAAAAATCCTCGAAGAAAAAAAAATCAAGGAATTTTTGAATTTTGCGGAAAATTTTAGAAATATTTTTATAAAGAATAGAAAAAATAAAAAAAAGAAGAATATTTTTTGCAAAAAAATTTAAAAATATTTTTCAATTATACAAAAAAATAAAATAAATGTTAAAAAATTCAATTTTGTTGAAAAAATTGCGACATTTTCGAAAAAAAAAATCGACAAAAAAAATCAGTTTTTTTGTTAAAAAAAAAAATTTGCCGACAAATTTTCTTAAAAAATCAATGTTATTTTAACATTTGTCCCTTTAACAAATAACCTAAACGTCACTTTGACGTTTAAACTGTCACTTCCATATGATTCTGACATTACGAAATAAATACAAAAATAGCCACTCACCACAATATGTTCGTAGGTGACACTGTAGTCCGTATAGGCACAGAGAAGGTCGATCGGTAGAAAATTGGTCGTTCGAATTTTGGAAGCGATTAGCAGGCAGGTAGCGCCCAGCAATTGTAATTGTTGTCGCTTAATGGCACAAACGCTCAAAAAGCGATCCATATAATTGACAGCCAAAGGAAGTACCTGATCCTCGCACGTTTGCTCTTCACACACCTAGAAATTGAACCAAAATATATATTTGTTTGTTTGTTATTCCGCGAATCGGACTCCGCAGGTAGTCGTCGACAATAACAAAAACATTATTGCATATTATGAAAGAATTGTTTACCTCGAGCATCCAAGTGGTCACCACTTTGCGCATAAACGGCTGAATGTCAGTTTGAATCTGTTGGAAATAATCACATTGCGGCACATAATGTTTTTCGTCGCGGAGCATGTTGTGAATGACTCGCGAGTCTTGGAAAATTGTCGGATCCTTTGGGGCGCAAATGACAACCGACGATTTTTCGATGCATGCCAATTCCATCGTGTCTGCGGCTGCTGAGGAAAAACGCACGTAAACAAACACACACCGACCAGACGAGACGAAAACGCACAAACGGAGAAACGGGAAAAGTGATGTGGGTTCGAGGCGAGCTCTCTTCGAGAACTGTGAAGTCGCATGAGGGCACAAGTAGTTTTATAGGGCCGCACATTGTTCCTCTAATCCTGCGCACTTGCCTTGCTTCCAAATTCAAACACCTGGTTGAATAAGTTTAGTTGAATATTATGTTTATATATAAGTGCGTAGAGGATGGATATCGCCGTAGATATGATCCTTCCTCTTTTTTCAGTCATGCTCGTCTTCTTGTGGAAATCTGGCATTGCCGGTTTTCTTGACTAGTTGATACACAAAAAAACTGTACATCTGCCAGATTTATTCTATATTTACATGCTGTACAATTATCATAAATTATTAAACATACTTTTTGTTTTAGTTATAAGGTTTCTTGCAGAATTTTACAAAAATCAATTTGTTTGAGGTTTTGAACTGACAATTGACGACATATTGTTAATATGTCGGGTTCCGGAAAGTATCGCCAGAGCTAACTTCACGATGATGCGCAGGTCATACCGGATTAACCATAAAGCGCGGCAATCACTATAATTTGAATATATTTTTTTATTTATTCAATTTATTTATCATCAAAAATAAATAATATTTTTAATTAATAATTATTTTTCGACAACTATAATCTTTGTGAATAATTGCAATGCATTAATTGTTAATAAAATATCGATTTTAGATAATTTCCTCGAAAATGCAATAAAATCTTAGCACCTACTATAGCATTATCTTAAATATTATTTAGAGCTTTGTTAAAAGGGCTAACAGGTAATTTTTGAGGTAAAATTTTAATCCATATTTAAATGTGCTCCTCATTAATTTTTCTTCAAAATTACACTTGAAGGATGTTGACCTCTTTTACTTCGGTAAAGGATGCGGAAGAATTTTTTCATAAAGTAGATATAAAATTTAATAAGATGAGAATTTATTGATTCCCAAATATATGCACAAATTCACACAGAAAATTGTCGCATATGTTGCTTTATCTGATCCTAATCTAATTTTAATTGCGCTTAAGTACAGGTTGTAAGTAGGTGGAAAACCCATAATTAGTGGAATATGGAATAGCGACATATAAAATTTGTCAAATATCAGTGAGAAAAATTTATTCATATAAAAAATAGTATTTTATGTTATATACGCTGTCCGTTTATGATAGGCTATTACGTCACTGCTTAGCAGTTATGACGTAGTTAATACCAACCGCTAAAATAAAAATTAAAACGACAGAATCCAATTAATTTTAGGCATATAAATCCGTTAGTAATTAATAATATTAATATTGCTATAAAAATTAGGCGATAATATGAGGTATTAACTGAGAAAATGGGCAAGAAAGATTTTATTTTTAGTGACATTTAGTTTATTACCAACGTTTTGTTGGTCACGCATAAAGTATAGTTCACATTCGCCAGGACAAAAGTGCCTTTCTAGTGAAGTGAAAAACATGGTTGTAAATTTGGTCGGCGAATTTTGGTGGCAAATGCACTTAAAATAAGTTTAACGAGTGTTAATAGAGTGGCTGCTGGCAAAAACAAAGACCTGCCAATTGCAGGGCCCTCAAAACGAACTCATAAAAAACCGCTGGTGACTCGGAACCGCAGGTTAATCGGAATAGACCTTTAGATTGCGTCATATACAATTGATGACGTAATAGCCTATCATAAACGGACAGACTATAGGATTAAAAGTGTCACTTTGTTTGATGAGCAATAATATGTTTGCGTTGGCGAGGCGAAGCGCAGCGTAGCCGAGCTAATGCAAATATTGCGAATCCAACAAAGTACTTTTAATCCGAATAACACATACTATTTTTTCTCCAACCGAGAAAATTATTAGAAAATCATTAATTTAAAAATTCTCTAGACATTTTGTACTGTAATTATTAGGTAGCCATGACTCTACATATTATTTGATCTGTCAAATCAAATCATCATTTGCACTGCAATAATTAACGCAATGTCCGATCTCGATGACGAAGTGGCTCTAATAGCAAAAGAAGTGGTTTCAAATCTTTTACTAATACAGTAGGTACTTTTTTTTCATAGGAGAAAAAGTACTTTTTTTCCTAGGAGAAGAAGTAAGTATTGATGTTGCCTAGGAACAAATTCATTTTTTACTGTATAAAAATGGCCACTTTTTTGACAGATATTAGTATTAAAATTGAGCTCTTTTTTGACGGTTGGAGAAAAAAACTTTTTGAATTTTTGAAAATTATTTATTAAAATAAAAAAATTCAAATCTCATGTTTTGTTACGTATTTCAACAAACTTACCTTTATATATTTTAATTATAAACAAAAATTTACTTACCTTTAGTTTTTAGAAGCTAATTAAAAAAATAATAAATTTTTTATATAAAAATTTTAAAAAATCATAAATAAACAAAAAAATATGAATATTAAATAAACATTTTAATATACTTCATAATATCACAATTGTTCAAAAAAATACAAAATACAAAAAATAAAAATTAACACTGTAAATTAATTGTGATAATTAAAATATCTTTCAAAAAATGTATAAAAAAACATTAAAATATTGCTACTTTAAAAATAAAGTAAATGACTATCTATTCGCCTTACGCACTTTTAACAATTTTCCCATCTTTCACTTCCACCAAACGCACCTTCTTCATGCTTATGGAGGCCTGCGCTAGGGACGCCATTGTTATCCTCTTATTGATGCATAAGGCCGGCGACTTTTCAGTTGCCGCACTCGCACTCGATGTACTCGGCATACCAATCTTACGTAAGATTGTATTACTAGATAGTTTCGGAATAAATATCGGTTGAGCGGACGACGTGGACGGTCCGGGATCGGGATCATCATCGTTTATCGTAATTTTCGCAACAACGGGATGCGCACTTTTTAAGAGCGAAGTTTGCGATTTGATGCAAGGTACGAAGGTCATTTCCAATTCCTATAAATAATTGTCAAAAATGAAGATCTAAGACATTTATTTGTAAATTACCTTATTCCGGTTGAGCTTCCCAACTGCAGCCACCAATTGGTCGATCTCCTTTGGAACTACAGCCTTTGGAGGAGGAACATTTTCTGAAGATTGTTCCGATTTTGTTGGCTCATCATCCGAATCATCTAAAATCTCTATAGTTTCGCAGTCTTTTGACTTAAGTATTTCCTTAATAATTAATTGATCCTCAAGCGAATCTTTAGCCAGACTATTCGCTCTATTGGTTAGTCTTTCTCTCTTTGCCTTCAGTGCTTGGACCGCGCCACATTTCGTCTCATTCAACTCTTCCAATGTCGCTATCTCGTTTACCGCCTAAACACCTCAAGTTAATCAAGGAAGTTACTTAAAACTATATTTACCAATTCCAGAATTGTATCTACACGTAAATCCGTCAAATTCATCCTCGTCCGCAGTCGTATCATTTTCGCAAACTCCACCACGCGTTTCTTCAAAAATGCGGCAGCTCGTCCGATGAAGATCACCTTCAACTCCTCTTTGGTTATGCCGATTATGTCTTTGGCTCGATCCGTTGCGATTTCGTTTATGTTGTAGATTCCAAACTTCCCACAAACCTACAAAAAGCAAAATTAGTCTCACAAATATTAACAAAATTAAAACACTCACAAAATATCCGTTAAAAATCTCCGGATTGATCGGCTTGTGAACGCACAGATCCAACTTCGACTGCCAATACACAAAGATCTGGAAATCCAGCGGAATCGGCTGCACCAACGCTCGGAATCGACTGCAACACAAAACTTATCACCCATCCAAACATCACTCCCAACTTACTCTTGCAAAAAGTGCCGCGCCAACGTCAAATTCCGAAACCGCAGTATCTTGTTCTCAAACGGCCAACTAATGTCCACTTGCAGCATCCCCGGATACGTAATCGCGCCCAGGAACCCAAATCGCGGCACATTCGTCACGAAAAACAAATTGAAATCCTGCGGCTGCTTCGGCTCGCAATCCAACACCAGAAACTTCTCCTCCGGACCTTTCCTACTCGCCTTAGTCAATTCCGACCTTTTCACCGCCAAACTTTCCTGATACTTCAACAAACTCGACTTCTCCTGCGCGGACGTCGAGGGTGGATTCGAATTATAAATCGCCATCGGAAGCTGAATGAGATCCCAAAACACCGACCGGGAAGTCGGACTGTCGAACGTCACGTTCATCTTTCGCCCGCGATACGGCCCGATAAAGATGAAGTTCTTCTTGTAGGGCGGGAAGTGAATTCCGAAGTCCGGATGGTCGTACGCGTGCGATAGCGCTTGCGCACGCAAAATGATCGTCTGCTTCGTATCGTTCTTGTTCGTCATCTTCTTGATCGCCACCAAATATTTGTACTGGATCGAGTAGTTGAGGTCTGGGAAGTTGATGTACTCGAACGGCGCGTTAAACTGCAACATCTTCCACCGATTCTCCGGCCCATACGGCAACGCCATCATGATAAACTTGTTCGTCTTGCCGTTCTCGACGATGTGCAACTTCACGCGCGGATAATTCGTCTTCTCCAACGTCATGATCTTCATCTTCTCGTCCTTATCGCGATACTCGACCGTTTGCATGTTCTTAAATTGCACGCGATCAAAGGTGTGCTGACTCATCCCGCAGATCTCGTACGCGCCGCGATTCGATATCAAGATGAGGAACAGCTTCGCCGAGTCGTACTTATCGGGCAGACGATTCTGAAGTATCCAGCCACAAATCGCGTTGCTGTTGTAGGTGCTGGAAACGGAGTCGCAACTCATCGGCGCGGACGATCCGCTCCTAGTCACCAAGATGCGATGCGGGGAGTCGACCATAAACCACAGTTTGATGAGCTTCTCCTTGTAATGATGCACGACGGACGTGAACGGGACGAATCTCGCATACCCCGCATTCACCGCTTTGACTCCCAATTGCTTCAACGTCTCGGGACGATCGATGATCACCTCCCCTTCGAAATGCGTGCCCAAAACTTCAACGCTATTCGCGACGATGTTCCGCCGACGGGGATGCTGACTTTGGATGCTGCGCTCCACGATGCGATCGAGCGATAACTCGCAATCCTTGCGGACCTCGAAGGATTGCTTGCGCTTGTGCGAACTGGATGATGAAGGCTCGCTGGGCTCGCTGCACGGCGATCCGCACGTCTCCAAGAACTCGTCGTTCGGCGGATAAACTCGCTCTTCCTCAACTTTTGGGACGGTTGGAGATACTTTTGGTGTCTGCGTGGTTTTCCTGCGCGGCTTCGGTCTCGTCCGCTTTGCCGCATATTGGCGTTTACTGTTCGACAGCATTTCCACGCGCTTTAGGAGAACTATCCCGTCCTTTTCGTCATCAGAATTCTTCTCCACTTTGATGCGTTTGATCGGAAGGTCGATTGGTTCTTCGTCCTTGTGCTTCCGCGGGACCATTACACAGCAACTCGAGCAATTGTAGACGCCATGCACCATGCAGAACAACACCAGCGACTCCAAATCGTAGTTCGCCAACTCCACCAAACCCATATTGCAAACCTCCGCCTTCAAAGCCGGGATCTCGCTTGGAAACTTGACAATCGGATCGACCACGTATTCGCCGAACTTATTGGGCGCTTTCGCCGATCGCCTTCGTTTCGGCAAGAAGATCGTCTTATCGTCGGTTTGAATCACCGTTTGCGCAAACGCCTTCTCCTCCCTCGCCAGATCTTGCGTCAGCTTGTCCTCCAACCCGTTAAGGGACGAGTTATTCAACACGGACACGGAGAGCGTCTCCGGCGACAATTGCGGCTTGGTCGGACAGGAACACTCGAACATACAGTCGATCTTATTGCAATGATCCGCCAAAATCGGCGTGCAATCCAAACTTTCGCAAACGCAACCCAATTTGCACTGCTGCTTATTGCAGTCCAACTTCTCAAGCTTCGGTTGGTCGAGTGACATATTGATTATCGTGCAGTTAAGTCGACTTAACTCCACTTGAGTGCGCGTTCGTCTACGCTTTTTGGGTAAGGCGCTCTTTTTGACGACTTCTGGACCCGCTACGCGTTCCTCGTCCTCTTTAATTAACGTATCGCTGATTTCTTTAACGCCTACGTATTTTATGAGATCGTCTAATAAAGCGGAAATTTCGGCTTTGGGATTTTCAGTGGCTTTGGCGGGCAGTGAATGCGATTTCGCTTTTCGCACTTTAATCTTCTGCGCGTTGTTGCGATACTTGATGGGAAACCTGTAGATTTTCCCTTCGGTATTCGGTAGCGAACTTAACGCAAACTCGATTTGCGATCGGCTGATTTTGCCCTCGTTTTTCGGCAGTAAGTGCAGCAAATCTGGCGGAATTGGTTTGCCGAGTTCCGACTCAATATCTAAGTAAATTTTCGGTAGGTTTTTAACTTGCGTCTCCCAATAGAAATTGTCGGATTGAAGAAGCGTTTTATCGCATAATGGGCCAGGTCTGTACGTCACCCCTTCACTCCCACCTTCTTTCAAAGCACTCAACAAAGTCGGCTTCTGCCTTGGCACTCTTTGGCGGCGCGCTTTCGCATTCTTCAGATGGTCGTCCCGAATTTTCGCCACACATTTGTCCAACGAGAAACTGCGCACGTAGATCTTCTTACCGTTGTACATCACGTAACTCTTCTTGTTCTTCCTCCGGAAAGTCTTATTAGATCGCACTGGCTCGTCCAAACGTGCACTCATCTCCACGACGTTTCGTTCTTCCTTCGTTTCCTCAAGGATCTGTCTTTTACGAGCCACGGTCTTCGCTTTAATGCGACTTAAGACCTTCGGGAGTTCTTCATCTTCAATTTCAGGCGGAGCAATAACAGGACTATTCCGCAAGCCTTCCTCCTCTTGAGGAACATCGTAACTCACATCATTCAACTTCGCATTTTCCGTTAAAAACTCATCTAATACGTTACTAAGAAAAGCACTACTTGTAGACGCTTCGTTCAACGACACCTCATTGGAAGACGTATCGGATGGCACCAAAATCTCCTCCTTGGGCTCAACTTCGATTGGAGTTTTGGGCAATAAAGGCCGCAATTTCCTAGCCGGTTTTTTACCACTTTTATTAAGCGCTGAATTTTTGTTTAACACAAAAAACCTGTTCTCCTGTTTGTAGACCATCGGCTTGACCGGAACCTTCGCGGGTACCGGCATCGCTTTCGCCGTTTTATTGAGCAACTCTTGCACAAACGGCGTCTTCGGATCCAGCACAGTTAATTGATTCGTCTTCAGTTTGACCGTACGAATGCTTTGAGACTTATCGTAGTTCAATATCTTCGCTTTCGTTTGAAGTCGTTTTGGTGTAATCAAACTATCCTTCTTTTCTGATGCCTTTATTGGTGGATCGGTTAATGCAACTCCTCCTTGCACGTCCGAAATCTTGAACCCGATATTCTCGTTGGTTTGCGTGTACAGCTTCTCATCCAGCTTCGCTTTCTTCGCTTCGTCCAAGCTTTTCGTGTTCAAATCGTCCAAAATCGGTGACGTCTTGCGCTTCCGCAAAGACGTGAGTTGGACGCGAATGTTGTCCCGAATCGAATCCACATCAAGGGACTCCTTTGGAACTTCCGCTTCAATTTCCTCCGGAAGGTCCATAATAAGATCGTCACTTAAGTCAACGTCTTTTGAAGACTTTTCCGAATCCTCGTTCGGAGTATCCAGATTTATCGGTTTATCACTCAACTGTTTAAAATCTTTAACGGATAAATATCGTTCCTCATCTTTCGGAGTCTCCTTCTTAAGCGGGGGTGCTATGCACTGGATTTTTACACGAGGCGACTTAACGGGTTCGATTTTAAACTTCGAAATGTCGCTCGCCGTTATTTTGGTCAAACCTTTCATGTTGGATGGAGCTTTTGGAGTCAAAAGGGACCGGTTTGAAGTCGTACCAACTACGGACTGCTTTAACGCTTGATGCTTGGCCAAATCTAGTCGCGTTATAAACATGATCTTTGGGTTGGTTGTGTTACTTTTCTGGATCACGGGAATTGCGGTTAGTGGTGGCGAGATCTGTTGCGAAAAGGTTTTAGAGAAAATTGCAGTTGGTTCGGGTGCTACAGATTTAATTCCTTCAACAGCTTGTTGTGGACTTATTTCCTTATCACAAGAACTTATTGGATTTTCGGATTGGTTGCTCTTCGGTTCGGTTGTAATACTTTTCGCGCTTTGATGTAAGTCGGTTTCAATTTTGTTCTTCAAAATGTAGCTGAGTTCCTTTGATATCCAATCATCCGGTTTTAGAGTTGTATCAGAGTCAGACTCTTTTGTTCGTGTTTGATCATCAACTTCTTTTACTATCCGATCAATTTCTGAAGTTGCAGTACAGGTAAATGTATCACTAGCATTCGAAGAATCCGCCATTTTCATCTCATAAGTCGAACTTGCGTGAGCTCTCGAAGAACTTGCGCCATCCGAGTTTTCTAGGTTGTTCGGTAACTTGTTGTAATTATGTTCAGATCTATCGAAAAATGCTTCTCCTGACCTACAAAAGTCATCAACATCGTTTGTAGAATTATTTGACGATTTTTTAGGAGTGACGTAATGAGTTTCTAACGGAACTTCCAATGGAACATCATACTCCTCATCAGATTCAACTTTAGTTGTAATATCCTCGTAATAGACTAGTTCCGAATGGTCAAAATATTGCTCAGCTTCCGAAATAATAATATCTTCTTGTTTGATTTGTGTGATAAGCGGTTCGTTGTTCTCGATCGTGATTTCCGAATTTATCGACCCACCGCCGGTCAAATGGAGTTCTTCGTAAAATTCAAGTTCGCTCAGATTTGGCTTTATATCCACAGTGTCAAAATCAGCATCATGTTTCGTATCTAACTTTGAATCACTGATGGATAAGTTAACAGAGCTACTTGAAGAAACAGTGTCCGCAAAAGTCGAGGGACTGGAACTTGTCGCAGTGCGTGATCCACTGGTTCTTGATGCAAGTTCAGTAGTTAATTTATCCTTTTGACTGTTAATTTTGGCTATTAAGTCATCTACACCCCAACCGGTTTTTTGAAGCAATTCTAGTATATGTTCTTCCATTTTGAGCGAGATATTACTACAAACAAAAACATCTTAATTAAAAAACGATTTGTTTTCGTGAATTATTTTGCTCAAAATGCAATAAGAACTTAATTTGTAATTAAATATTTAATTGTACGCCAATGCAGATTAAAATAAATTGTACGCCAATTAAAATAAATTGTCAACCCGCCACTGCTTTAGTCGAATTGCTACGTCGAATCGAAGTCGAACATCGACTTTTTCTATTCATATAATTTTTTTTTTTATTATTTAAAATAATTTAAATTGAATTATTTTTATCTTATCGTACATTTTTTATCATTATAATGATCACTTGGTATAGATTAAAATACAGACAAAATTGTAAAATCGTGTCATGTAGTGCCACCTATGAATGAACTATAGAACTAACATTACCACAAAATCGAGGTAAATTAATTATGCAATGCATGCAACCGCAAAATGTTATAAACCTATACAATTGTTTAATAAAAATATTTATTTATTAGTTATTTACTAGAAACAATTTCGAATAAATAACTAAATAATGGAAATTAATTTATTTTGATGATTTACAACCGAAACGTTGTCAAACGCCTTCAAAATGACTACCTTAACTTCAATAATAAATAATAATAATCAATAATTGTTTTGTAAAATAATTCGAATTTAATTAAAAAAGAGACAACTTCATATGTTACCCATTTGACCATTTCCGGAAATAAACTATGAAATTGTAAAGTTGGTTGCATGTACCACTGCAGGAAATATTGACATTTTTTACCAATGCTACATAAATATTTGCAAATTTTAGTTCATTATGAAAACACACTCCACGATAATTAATTCGATTATCATCAACAATACACCCTGCATCTAATATATACAAGACAGTTTAATCACCATTGCATATGTGCTCATAATTTTTTGAGGTTAAATGTGCAATAACAAGAATGCATCCGTGTGGATGCTTCGCACAAGCACGACAGAAACGCCATGCAATTCCCCTTAAAGTACACTAGGTGTCATATCAAAACAAGCAATTGCACATAATTTGTAAACGACATACTGCGATTCACTTACATCTCGTATATGTTGTACAAATATTAGGGAATTCCAATAAATACTCACAAGCATTGTTGCATAAATCAGGTGGTTGTAGTAAATCAGCGTTCGAATGTCTAAAGATGGATGACACGAATCGTCGCAAACGTATCCTGAAACGAAACCTAATTTTATTAACATGTAGGTAATGTCATGATTTTTTGTATAACACTTTTATTAATACACAGCTAAGTTAATAATGATAATTGATTATATAATTAGTAAAATTACCTTGTGCACTGGTTTGTTAAAAAAATTTCGTCGGAGCGATGACCAAAATGTCTGCTGGCTTGTTTCACAATGGCGACAATGGCGAATGGCTGTTGCAATGGCCGCTAGCGTTGGTGATAACTGGCAAGTGGCAACTGAGAGCCGCAGATCTGTCAAAAAATCGAACGCAAAAAAATGGATTAACTCTTTTTAGAACAAACACTAAATTATAAGAAAAGTTGAATAATTGATGTAATTGTGTGTACCTTCAAGTATTTTGTTTATATTAATAGTTTAAAGTTAATAAAACGTATAAACAAATATTTAAGTTGGCACCACTGTCGGGCAAAATGTCAACAGAAATGAGACCTCTCTGCACAGCAGCACTAATGGCCAAATTTTTGTGACACTACATTATGATAAACAAACGCGTTTGCGACTGAGTTTTTCTGAATGCCTATATTTTACAATGTTTAATGGCAATGGTAAATGAATTAATGATATTATAAAGGACTTTTAGGTCGACTAAACGCTTCAGTCAAAATGACAAGTAACTTACACTTAGCAAAACTACAAATTATGAAGTTAGACCTTAACTAGAGTTTAGTAGCGTTGGTAATAATTCCAACACGGAAAATATATTGATTAAAAACTTTCTGAATTTTTATCAAAATTTATATTTATTTTATTTAAAGAACATGTTTTTAATCGATAAAACATTAAAGTAATAGCCATTTAATTGTTATAAAATAATATTTCTATAAAAATCTAAAGATTATCGAATGTGTTGGAAAAGCATTATTCTAGTAAACAAACAATCAATATCAACTGTTAAGACACAGATTATTGCATAAATATATATAGAGAGCCTCAAAACAATCATTATAGTACTTCGAGTAGTAATAGAGTTCTTATGTACACGTGACCTAAAAATTAAAATGGCGTCTGGATTAGTAAGAATGAAGTAGGAATTAGAGGGAAGCAATCCTGGGATCAGGATCATTCGATTTCTTGTTGAAAGTCGGTCCGTTTGTCACAGCAGTGTTATTTCACTGTACTTTATATTTTTCCCACGCTTGGCTAATGGCTGCCATTTATTGTTGGACCATTTTGGACATGGCGGAACCATATAGTTTAGTTATATTTGTACAGGATTTAATTTTCTTTTTTAGTCTTCTTGGTGGTAAAAAGACAGAAAGGAGTCGCTTGGATTATAATATAATATAACAATCCCGCACAAGAAAATGCGGTTTTAACTTTTATTGATATTTATAAGTAATGTAGGCAACCAAATATACATACCAGGCTTGTTTTTTATGACGGCACTTTTTACCTACTACTTGTGAAATGAAACTATTACGCAACTAGTTATAAATTTTTAATAAAATTCATAAAATCAATAATTTCGTCCGTTTATAAAACAGTTTTTCGATATTTTTCGGGAAAATTAGAAAAAAATCTTCTATATAACATGTTAGGAAATGCGATTTTGTGTAACACACGCCATTTTGCACGCGTTACGCAAAATATAGCATTTCTGAACTGTTGTTATAAAATGTGTGATCAAAATCATAAATAAATAAGAAGTATAAACGTTTTAATGTATAATATCACAATATTTATGAAATAAAAATACAAACTAAACTATAAAGAAGGAAAAAATATATAAAGAAATAACGGCATCCATAATCAAATTGTTAGAAATAAAATATGTCTCAAAAATACGAAAATTAAACCTAAATTGCTACTTTTTACAATAATAAAGTAATGATTATTTCTGATTCCTATTGACAATTTTGCCATCTTTGATTTGCAAGAAATGCAACCTCTCAGTTTTCAACGGCGAAGGTGACGCGGACGTGCTGGGCAAATCAATTTTACGTGCGATTGTTCGGAATACTTTCGGCATCGGCTTGCTTGACGTACTCGGGCTGGGATCAATTGTGACGTACACTGGCGGTTTCGCCACGTTGAGGGTCGATTTTTTTAAGAGCGATGTTTGTGGTGGTTTGCTGGGCGGAATGAAAATATCCAATTCCTTATTCATGTTGAGTTTTCCAAGCGGGGACGGCGGCTTGTCCACTTCCATTGGCGAAATATTTTCAAAATATTCCTTAAAATATCCGAAATTAGTAAATTAATTATATAATTAATTGAATAATTACCTCATCCAACATTTTCCCGTCTTCCTCATCAGAATCATCAAGTATCTCTATCGTTTCAATAGCTGCATTCTTCTTCTCGTTTATAATATCGTGAATTCTTTGCTGAGCTTGTGGTGAATTTCTAGCCAAATAATTAGCTCTAGTCAATAAAACGTCCCGCTTTTGTTCCGCTTTAATTCTAAAAATACGCCGCCGTTCGTTCAATTCCTTCAGGTGCTGTATTTGTTTGATCGCCTAAAAGCAAATCAATTAAATCCACAAAAATCCAATTTATAAAAATATATTTACCATGTCGAGAATGTCCGACACCCCCAACGACTCCAACACATTGGGAGCCGCTAGCCGCACATGCTTTCCAAAATCGATAACGCGCTTTCGCAAAAAAGTCGCAGCGCGTACGTTAAAAATCACCTTTAACTCGTCTTTCGAGATGCCGATCAGCTTCTTCGACTGGCTCGCTGGGATGGTGTTGATGTTGTAAATTCCAAACTTGCCGCAAACAAAATATCCGTTAAATATTTCGGGATTGATCGGACTGTACTTCGCGAGATCCAAATGCGCCTGCCAATGCACCGACAGCTGGAACTCGATTGGAATCGGCTGAACCAACGCTCTAAAACGCCTACAAAAAAACTTCATTATAAAGCGCTAATTAGTTAAACAAACGACTTACTCTTGTAGGAAATTCTTCGCCAACTCCACAAACTTAAACCGCAATATCTTATTCTCAAACGGCCAGCTAATATCGACATGCGCTTTGCCCGCATACGTAATCGCGCCCAAATACCCAAACCCGACCACATTCGTGAGGAAAAACAAATTAAACTCGTGCGGCTGCTTGGGCGGCGCATCCAACACGATAAACTTATCATCGTGCGCTTGCGAGAAATAATTCGTATACTCCGTTGACATCGTCCTCTTCTCGGGGATGTGCAGCACGGGCACCGACACCGGGGTCGCCAACTTCTTCGTCACAATCGCCGCTTTCTGCTGACACTTCAACAAACTCGTTTGCGCCGACGTGGACGGCACCGCGAAGTTACCAACCGCTAACTGCATGAGATCCCAAAAGTTCGCGCCGGAATCCGCGCGATCCAAACCCACATTCAACGTGCGGCCCCTGTACGGCCCGATAAAGATAAAGTTCTTCTTGTAGGGCGGGAAGTAGATCCCGAAATCGGGATGCAAATACGAAGCGGTCAATCGCGTTGCTTTCAAGACGATCGTTTGCTTCGCCAACTCCGTCATGCGTTTAATCGCCACCAAATAGCGATACTGGATCGAGTAGTTGATGTCCGGGAACTCGATGTAGCTAAACGGCGCGTTGAATTGCAACATCTTCCAGCGATTCTCCGGCCCGTTCACCACCGGCATCATAATAAACTTCTTAATCTTGCCCGTTTCGACGACATGCAACTTAACGGGCAAGAAATCCTTCTTGTCCAACGTCATCACGCGCAAGATATCGTCCTTATCGCGATGCTCGAACGTGTTATCAACCTTCCCAGTCTGCGAATTCGGTTTCCCCTTGAAGTTGTGCTGACTGACTCCGCAGATCTCGTACGCGCCTCGATTCGAGATCAAGATCAAGAACACTTCGCGCAACAAGTACCGCTCGGGTAGGATGTCGTTAAGGATCCAACTCGCGATCGCGTTACACTTGTAATTCCCATCCACCGCTTCGCAATCGAGCGGCGGGGCGTTATCGCTACTCGCCAACATGATGCGATGCGATTGGTCGGAGATGTACCACAGCCGCACGAGTTTCTCCTTGTAGCATTGCACGAGCGATTTGAACGGCACGAATCGCGCGTAGCCGGCCGCTAACGCTTTCGCGCCCAATTGCTTCAACGTGTCGTGGCGATCGATAATCACTTCGCCTTCGAACACCGTCTGCACCATCTCAGTTCCACTCGACAGATACTTCATGCGCTTCTTGCGACGTTGCATCGCGAGTTGCTTGCGATCCGGAGTCGGTGCTGGTGGAATAACCACGTCTTTGCGCACCTCGAACGATTGCTTGCGCTTGCGACTGCCGGAAACAGTCGGGGGCTCTTCGCGTATCGGACTGTCGTCGATGATGTTCACGTCCGAATCGCCCGACTCGCTTTGCTTCACTTTCTCCGCGGCCTGTTGCGCCAAGACTTGCTGCCGCTTCTTCAGCATCTCGATGCGTTTCTTCAACACGATGTAATCCTTGTCGACGTTCTTGCGGTGTTTATCTTTACGTTTAACGGGAAGCAGTAGTTCAGGTTTCGGTTCGTCCGCTAGTTTGTGTTTCATCATTTTGCCGTTATCGCCACAATAGTAGCAATTGTACGTTTGGTGCTGCATGCAGTACAAAACGAGCGACTTCAAATTATAATTCGCAAGCTTAACAAATCCCTTGGACTTGCGCGCGTCTTGCTTCAAGCGCGCAATTTCGCTCGGCAGCTTAACGACAACCGGTTCGGCGACGTATTCGCCGAACTTATTGGGCGCTTTCGCCGATCTTCGCGGCTTCGCGAAGAAGATCGTCTTGTCATCGGCTTGGATCACGGTTTGCGTGAAGGCCTTCTCCTCGCGCGCCAAATCCTGCGAGAGCCTATCCTCCAAGCCGTTAATTGTCCCGGACGTGTTCAGCACGGAAACCGAGACGGATTCCTGCGATAAGTGCGGTTTGGTCGCGCACGAACACTCGAACATACAATCGATCTTATTGCAGTGATCGGACAAGATCGGGTTGCAGTACAAGCTTTCGCACACGCAACCGAACTTGCAATGCTGCATATTGCAGTCCAACTGCTCGGGTTTCGGTTGATCCAGCGACATATTAATCACGTTACAATTAAGTCGCGTCAACTCCAACTGCACGCGAGTCTTCCCTTTGCGCTTCTTCGGCGAGTTGCTTCGCAACTCGCCGGGTCCCGATTCGCGTTCCTCGTCTTCCTTCACCAACTCCTCACTTATCTCCTTAACTTCGACGTATTTTATGAGATCGTCCAAGATGTTCGTAATTTCCTCGTCGACGTCTTCATCCTTTACTTTAACGGGGAGGGAACGATGCGATTTCGCCTTGCGCACCACGATATTCTGCGCGTTGTTCGCATACTTAACGGGAAAGCGGTAAATCTTTCCTTCGGTGTTCGGAAGCGAACTTAACGCGAACTCGATCTGCGACTTGTTGATCTTCCCTTCGTTCTTGGGAAGGAGATGCATGAGATGTGGCGGGACTTCCTTACCGACTTCCGGTTCAATGTCCAGATAAATCTTCGGCAACTTCATCACATGCGTCTCCCAATCGAAGTTGTCCGACTGGAGGAGGATCTTGTCGCATAGCGGGCCCGGTCGGTACGTCACACGCTTATCATCCCCTAAACAAACCAAACTAAAATAAACTACACAGCAAATCGCCAAATACATACCTTTCAAGGCGCTTAACAAAGTCGGCTTCTGCACCTGATGCTTCTGCACCTTCAACACCTTCGGCTTCTTCAAATGCTTGTCCTTAATCGTAGCCACGCATTTCTTCAACGAAATACTCCGCACGTAAATCCTCTTATTGTTATACAGCACGTAGCTCATCTTATTCCGTGCGACCTCATTTCGCACCGGTCGCTTGAACTCCTTCAAAACCTCCTTCCGCTCAGTCCTCGCTAACACGCCAGTCTCCTCCAACATCTGGCGCTTCTGCGCCACAGTTTTCGCCTTCATTCGGTTAACGACTTTCGGACGTTCTTCAGCCACGTCCACCTCGACTACCGGAGCTGGAGCTGGGAGAAGAACTGGACTGGGTTCGCGGTAGCTTGGCCGCAAGCCCGCTTCGGCCCCCGATTGCGGCACGTTGTAGCTGATATTCAACTTGGAGTTCTCGGTGAGGAACTCGTCTAACTTGTTACTAAGGAACGGCGACTTATCGGTGTCCGCACTGGTCGAGGGTTGACTTAACGGGATTAGGAGAGGTAGTGGCGGCGGTAGAACCTCAACGGGCTTCTCAACCGCTTCGGTTACCATCGGTACTTCGCTTGATGGTTTCTTCTTATCCTTCTTATTGATGATTGTCCGCAACTGATCCAGCGCTCCATTAATCGTATCAGTGCCGTTAGTACTAACCAAATGCTTCTTCAACACGTAGAACTTGTTATCCTTCTTGTAGATAACCGGCTTCTCCAGAACGTTCATTGGCGGTGGTGGTGGCGGCTTCACCGCAGTATTGGTGAGCAACTTCCGAACAAACGGAGTCTTCGGATCCAACACAGTCAACTGATTGGTGTTCAGCTTCACCATACGAACTCCACCGCGATTCAAAAGATTGGTCGGCGTTAGAATCGGCTTCATTGCCGAACTAACAACAACCTTTTCCGGTGTCTTCGGACCGTAATCCTCAACCCCGCCTTGCACGTCTAAAATCTTGATTCCAAACTCGTTGTTCGTTTGCGTGTAAAGCATATTCTCGTCATTTGCGTTCAACACGGGTTCCGGTTGTACAAACGGCATCAACCGCGGTTTCTTCACTAAACTCAAAGTCTCGTCCAACTTCTTCGTGTTGAAGTCCTCCAGGATGAACGACTTCTTCCGTTTGCGCAACGAACTCAGCTGCAAGCGAATGTTGTCGCGGATGGAGTCGACATCAGCAAGCGGGGACTTTTTCGAGTTAGGTTGTTCGTCAAGGTCCATGAAAGGAGCTTCTTTTTCGAACATGTTTTCTTTGGAAGATGTGCTGGTCGAGTCGAAAGCTTCCATTCGTTTGTCGGCTTCTTCGTCTTCTGGTAAATCGATGACAAGGTCGTGATTTGAGTCGTCATCCAAGTCGTCAGCGAAGAAGTTGGGGTTTCGGTTGGTGTCGCTTAGTTGTTTGAAGTCTTTCACAGATAAGTATTTTTCTTTGGGGACGGAAGTCTCTTCAGGTTTAGCTTCGGTAGAAAGTGGAGCGTCTTCCTTATTGGAGATAGAAGATAGAACGTCTTCTTTATTGGAGGTAGAAGTTGGAGCTTCTTCTTTATTGGAGTTAGAAGATGGAGCTTCAATTTCTTCAGAAATGGCGTCTACTTTAACTACTTCTTCAGGAATGGCGTCAACTGGAGATGCATTTGGTTCGACAATCTCAACTTCTGGTTCACCTTTTTGTTCAGCATCTTCCACTAATTTTTCTTCAGTAATTTTTTGAGAACTATTTGCAACATCCTCAGTTATATCAATGACCGGAACTTTTAACGCGTCTTGCACCGCCAACTCCTCCTCGGATATAAAAATAATCTTCGGGTCGATTGTCTCACTTTCCTGAATTTCAGTAACTGCTTCGATTATCTTGGCCTCTTCCGCAGATGTTTCAACATTATCTACACGTTTTTCCGACAAGCTTTTTGTACCACTAGAATTAACTTTCACCACATTGTCATCAGTTATTATTGACATTGAAATTGCATTTTCTTCAGTCTTCAATTCGGCTGTAATGTTTTCCAAAATAGTTGACGCTTCTTTTAGGAAATTTTCTATAAGATCGTTCTCAGACCATTCAAGCGGGTCTTTAGCTATCGGAGCAACTTCAGACGGTTCATCTGCATCTGGACAAATTGGTTTAATATCAATTTCTAGTGGATTGTCTTTGGATTGGTTGGAAGGAGTTTCTTCTTCTATTTTTTCAGATTTGATGTTGGTCTTCAATTCGGTTTCATTTCTGTCCAAAATCTCCATTTTCTCATCTTCCGAATTGTCGATAACTTCTATTACTATTTTATTATCAACTTCTGAAGTACCACAATCCTTTAAGTCTGGCAAGATCTGTTCAACAGCAATGGAACTGCTATCTACCGATTTGTCGCCCGAATCTTCTTCCTTTTCGGCATCTACTCCCTTGTTGGTCTTCAGGTCGCTTCCATTATTTTCTAACACCTTCAACAAGCCTTCTTCTTGCGACTTTGCTTCATTTCCCGTACTATCAATGACTTCCTTTGGTACTTGCTCGTCAATTTCTGAAGATACTTTACTCTCGTCCAATTGTTTTGTACAATTTCCTTCCTTCATATCTTTTTCCGAAAACTTAATTTTCTTATCAAAGTAGTCCATGAGAAATTCGACTTTATTATCCAGTGTGACATCTTGTACTTGAGAATTCGTTTTATCAGTTTGCAAACAATCTTTTGGTGTCTCTGAAGAAGTAGTATATTTATCTGTCTCCGACAACATTTGCTCAGAAGATATAGAACCAGAAGTTAAATCTAATGCTTTGTCTTCCGATTGTTTTGGAGCATCTTCTTTCTCTACTTCTACAGAAACCTCCTTTGTATTTTCGGAGGAGTTATCGTCCTTCTTAAAAGTCTTCAATTCGATCCTGAGATCTTCCGACACATTCCTTCCTGGTTCAAGAGGATTCGACTCCAATAACAGTTTTTCATTTTCTATTACGCCAGAAAACGTATTTTTATTTCCCAAACTGTTCGTTGGATAATTTTCCGAAATATTTCCAATTGGTTCTTGTGACTTCGACAATATTTTATCAATAACCGAAACATCGATAAGTTGCTTCGCTACTTGCTCATCCAATTCCGAAGACTTAGCGATCTGCTCATCCATTTCGGAAGAAACATTTTCATCAGCGTCTGATATATGAAGCGAAGAGATGGAACTAGTTGTATCTAGTTCTATTAACTTCTCCAAATCCAAGTAGTCTTCGTTCTCGGCATCGTCAGAAAATTCATTGTAGATTTCAGAGTGCTTAATAATTGCAGTATTTTCCTTATCACTCAAACCTTGTTCCTGCGAGCTGGAGTCGGTTTTCTCCATTTCCGCATTATTGGTAAGCTCTTTTGCTAACTGAGCGTCCATGTCTGAAGATGCTCCAGACCACATCCGCTGGAAGGGGTTGGAACTACTAGAATTTAGTTCTGAAGCTTGGTCTGAAGACTCCTCCTTCTCGACATCTTCAGTAAATATATTTTCATTGTCGGAGTGGTTGATCTTCCCTGTCAAACTATTTTCCAACATATTGGTAACACTTTTCTCTTGTGACTTGGACTCCAAGTCATCGGCAACTTCTTTCACCACCTCAGCTTCCATTTCTGATTCATCAGCCTCCGAAGAACTAGAACTACTAGATGTCACATCTATCACTTCGTTAGTCTTCAATTTGCTTGCATTAAGCTCCAATTTCTTAACTCCATGATGGTCTTTCATGTGCGTTTCCATTTTCTCTTTTTCCGCACTATTCATAATATCTTCTTTAGCTATTTGTAGATCCATTTCATTTATAGAGGAATTGGAGTCACTAACATTACGAGCGGCGTTACATATCGAACAACTGTCTTGGCTATCGCTCGAGTATTCAGTTG
This sequence comes from Cryptophagus acutangulus, assembly GCA_963556235.1. Taxonomy (NCBI): domain Eukaryota; kingdom Metazoa; phylum Arthropoda; class Insecta; order Coleoptera; family Cryptophagidae; genus Cryptophagus; species Cryptophagus acutangulus. The sequence goes on from OY744561.1 coordinate 5,638,091, forward strand.
AAGATTCCAGAAAGATTTGTACTTCTTGAGACGAAACAGTAGCACTTTTTACCTCCGTACCGGAGGAATTTTCGTGCACTATAGTTCGTTGGGACGAATCCGAATTAGTTTCTTCCGCACGTTCGTCTTCGCATGAAAGAATCACTGTAGACGCGCTGTTTGATGACGAATTTGTTTGATCAGCGATTTCTTTAGATTCGTCAGTACTAATTGAAGTTTTCTTAATGTTCGTATTAAAATCGGGTCGTGGTAAAGAATCCTCGTCAGTCGATGATTCAATTAAAATTTGGCAATCCTTTGCTTTTATTTGAATTATTTCTGGAACCTTTTCAGTTTGTGAAACGACGTTTTCTTGGTCACCCTCCGTTTCTACGAATATGTCAGATGCCTGGCTCTGAGTGATAATGTCTACTGATTGAAATACCACGTCATCGTCATCTTCCATGGATAAATCAATGATAGGGCCGCAATAGTTTATCTCTTTATTATTGTTCGAGATATTATTGTTTTTTGTAACCGAAGATTCTTCCTTATCCCAGTGACAGTTGTTTTCTATTAGACTTTCACTAGATTTCTCCGTTTTTATTGCAAGAGCTTCGATTTTGCCGCCCCTTTTTGGAAAAATAAATACTGACTCCTCTAAAGGATCCTCGTCTTCCGAAATATTGATATATTTTGGTTGTAGGATAGATAAGTGGGGTGGCGCTTCAATAGATGGCGTATTTTCGTGCGCAGTCAAACTATTTGTATTCGCATTGTCAACCAAATGCATTTTCCCGCCTAAATCTGCAAGTCCATTTTCATTTGGTTTTACACTCGCAATTGCCCCAACATTCGCGTTTGATGTGTCACAGTCTTCGTTTATTTCAATTATTTCATCAACATTAGAAATGTTACCATCAACTCCATTATTGCAGAAGGATAATCTATCTAAGTTGGGAATACTTTTCGATATATTGTTCGTACTAGCAGAGGGGATATGAGCGAATAAGTCAGTGGTCTTTCTTATAACTGTTCCTGTATTATTATCGTTTGTGAAAGTCGAAGAAGGGCTAGCTTGAGGTGGCACAGTTAAAGTTTCCTTGCGAGTCTGGATATTTTCTAATAATTGATTTAAACTCCAACCGGTTTTTAGGAGCAAGTCTTGTATATGATCTCCCATTTTCCGCATGTATTACTATAAATAAAAATGTCTTGTTTTAAAACTATTTGTTTTTGTTAACTATATCCTTAAAAATCGATTAGTAAAAATGAGCAAAAGTTCATTCATAGTTTGTCACATTTACTTGTCCGAACAATAACAATTTTCAATATTTTCATATCTAAATATAAATAACATATCTAATTTTGATACACAACGATCCAGCGGTTTCTTGTAACCATGGATACGCATCCGCATATCCGCGTGACGTATCAATTACGCGTGTCCGCAACATGTGCACCGGGCTTTAGACGTTAAATTTGACAATCAACGGAAGCACAGAATTAAATGTTGCCAACAAAAAAAAACTATAAAATTCCTATGTTTTTATTATTAAATGCAATTATTAATGGCTTTTAATAAACACTGTTTGTGTTTCATCCACCTTTTTCTAGATAAATTATTAAAGACAAATATATTATACAAATATATTTAATTATTGTTCTAAATTTAATTTGAATATTAGTTTAAATTTTTAATAACAACGCATACTACTACTGCCATCTACCACGCAGTAGAAAAAATACATTAATTTCCAGCGCCAACTAAAACTACAATATATCAAAATATAATTAATAATATTTGTTAGATACATAATTTTACGACTCCTTTCTTTCTATAAAAATTAAAAAAAGTTTTATTTGTAAATAATTTAATTTTGATAATTAAAAACCAAAAAAGTTATTTGTGAAATATTTTTGTTTCTAATTTTCGCTTTCAAAACAAAATAATTTATGATTATCTTGATTATCACTAATTTAATGTTTAAAAAGTAAGAAAGTATTCACAGGAAATGTATAAATAATTAGTTCATTACGTAACAGAAATACCCTTGTACTAAAATTGTAAAGTTGGTTGCATAACGTTCACGATATATTGACAAGCGTTATTTTGTTTGTAACTTTAGCCACTCAATAGATTAGTAACAATTAATAAATAATTGCAAATTAAATTCTAGAAATATTGGTTGATTCTATTCAAGTCACATACAACAAATTATGAGCCCCCGCTATAACACAGAAACAATTAACCGCTATTCAGAAATTTGGTAAAATTGTTTTTGTCTATATTAATTCATTCGCGATTTTCTTTAGAAAGCATAAATTGCACTAAACTAAATTCCCCACTAGTGCAACATGTTTTAAATAAATATGAACCCACTGAATTTTGTTAAAACCAGTGATTTAACCAATATCATTTCCCGAAACAGCCAAACGCAAACCAAATACATGCACATCGTCTAATCGTCAGCCTTCCCGATGCGATATTAATTCAAGGATTATCAATATTTGCATTTAGTACAAATTCCTCCCATTCTTTAAACTAATTCAATTATCATTAATAATACAAACTGCTTGTAATCATTCGATACAAAACAAAGCAGTCAACATTTATTTTCACCGCTGTGCATTGTTCATCTTTTTTGAGGTTAGATTGTTCAACAACGAAAATCGTTACGCGATTTCCGCACGTTTATGTTTTCTAAACCGCAATCTACTCTGAATTACACATAAACATACGTATCTTTAACTATGCCATAGTACAATAAGTAATTATAATTGATAAACATGCTGATTCATAACAAATATTCATATTATGCATACAAATCGTCGATAATTGTGTGAAAAATTATTATTTCAATAAAACTTACCAACATGGTTAAATGAAGCTGCCCCATTCAATCAAGTTTCGAATCTCTGCAGATTGACGTAGGAAATCATCAGAAACGTACTCTGCAATTAAAGCCCAATTTTATTAATATGTAATGTAAATTTTAAGCGTACTTTATTTACTGATGGTCTAAGAATGACATCTTGACAATTTGATTAATTTAATTACCTCGAACATCTATTATTTCAATTTTTTTCGGAATAACTGGCAGAATGTCGGAACGCTTAAACCACAATGGCGGCGATCGCGTTGTTAACTGGCAACTGTCAACCGGTTAACTGTCAACTGTCAAAAGAATCGTGTTTTGAAAAATTAAATCTCTTTACAGTAAACAGAAACAATAAAATAGGCAAAAAGTTAACATGTGCATGACTAATTTCTTTTTAATTAACATTAGATTCTAAAAATACGTCGTAGCTTCTAACCAAAAGTTTTTAGGTTGGTACGACTGTCGTAATAAAATAAAAATATCTGCACAATTTTATTTTAATGGCAACATTCCTATTCTATTAATGACTAATAATGAGTTGCAAATCGCATTATGATACATTTTGCAGTTTTGATAACATTTTCTAAACGCTATTTACCTCAAACACGAGGCGGATTGAGGTTATGTACGCGATCGCAAAAGAAGTTGTTTGAGATATTTTTTTAACTATTCGGCATTATTTATAGCAAACGCGATCGCTGTCATTTGTGATCCGCACTCGCAATCACAAATCGCGTTTGAGATAAGTGATGTACTGCCCGCCGCCCGGCTGATTATATGCCGATGCGATTAATAATATTGATCAATGACCGTTGCATCTGTTATCAAAAATGTATACCTAATCCTAATCGCGTTCACAATAAAGCAACTACAAACTACGTTTATCGATATTAATCAATGTAGCAATCGTAAGTTTGGTTAGTACTTCACGCACTGACAAAATTAATAATAATAAAAAAAATATTACCTTACCGAAGTATTAAAATTTCACAAATTATAAAATAGTAAATAACGAGTGCTCTAATAGGCAATGGCGACGAAACCAAACGATAAATGTCATGTGTCAAACTATCTGTCAAATTTAGTATTGTTCATAAAAAATTAAATACACTTTAAAGCATAATTAATAATATGCAATTGTATTCTAAATACATTGTAAATAATAAATTCTTCGACTTCCGCACAAATAATTATCAAATCAATAATAATAGTTTATTATGCAACAGCGTAAAAATCCCTAAACATCAGCTGTCAGGTTAAATTTGTAACCTATTAGGTTGGTATGACTATCAATATGACGCCTAATCTTGTCGTTTACTTACATAAATAAATACAACTAACCGGTCATAAATACAATCGCTACAACGCTACCTCAACAGTGCTAATAGACTGAGTTTTAAATGAATATGTATCACTTACCAGAAGCTGTGTAAATCGACGGGTAGTGCTCTACGAAAGTGTATAAAGTAAATTTCCGTTCGTCTACTTGCACGGGCCACTAACTGTCAACATCTGTACTTGAAAATGGAGGGTCGAATTCGGATGTTCCGGAACAGCGTTCTAGCGGCAAATTTAAGTTTGAAGTTGCAATAAGTCGCGCGGAAGTGTTTTTGTTTTAAATAAAAACACGAAACACATTTTAATAACAACGAAATTAAATATTGTGTATGTTTGCTTGCATTGCAATCACCTGGGAAGAAAGTATCGCAATTAAAGGTAAACATAACCTCAAAAAGTGCGATCGTAAACAATGCAAGCTGCAACAGCAGGTGAGTTTTTCATTCAAATCGCTTCGTTTCGAAGTAAATCGCTATTATTTATCGCAGATTTATCTTGTTGTGAATGCAACAGCGAATTTACTCAGGCGTCGGAGCTGTTGAAGCACTTTGTGTCGCACATCAACGAAAAGTCGGGCGGCGATTCGGGAATCGACAGCGAAGATGTGAATCCGATTCGATTTTGCTTGGTTACAATGGAGGAAGAGGCTGCGAATTCGAAGAAGCACGATGATGATACCAACGAAGCCAATAGGGAGAAAAAGTTCCAATGTTTGTACTGCAGGAAGCGATTCGGGTGGTCGACGGATTTGAAGCGGCATATTTTGATACACACTGGCGAGAAGCCGTTTGGTTGTAGCGATTGCAGTGAGGCGTACACGCGGAAGTTTCTGTTGGAGAAGCATCGCAGCAAGGTGCATGGGAAGCTCAAGTATTTGCCCGATTTGAAGCCCATTTCGAGTAGTAAGGTGAAGAAGCAGAAGTTGAGCGAAAATGGGCACGATACTTTTATACAGTGCAAAATCGATGTGATCTGTTCCAATTAGCTGGTAATGTTTTAGTTTAGTTTTATTATGTGGACGTTCTACTTACTATTTTAGCAATTGACATTTTGTACCAAAGAATTTTAGACTTAGAAATTGTGTGGTTTTGAAATCGTTGTATTTTTTCATGAATGGTGTGCCTAAATTTACGAAAACTAGTCAAACAATGGGCCAAAAATACGTAATTTAATTAGAGTAAAGTATATAATATATATATTTTTTAATTTTGTAAGTGCCTAAATTAATGCAATAAATATAATTAATTGTAAATTATTTTTAATATTGAACACTTATATGAGTGGCGCCACTGGTAAATTGAAAATCGGTAAAATAATTTTAATCTAATTTATTTCCTCATCACATAAAAAATATACATTATTTTTCAGTAAACGGTGCTTCTTGTATTTAGGTTTCACTTAAGTATTACATAATGACAATGACGTGTTAGTTACTACTGAACGAACTATCATAGAATTGTAGTTATCTTCTTTTGTTTTCGGTGGATCGTCTAGTAAGCATTAGTTAAGAAAAAAATCAATTAAAATTAATTAGGTAAAATTAAATTAATTAATAAGGAATTAATAATTAATTTAATTTTTTTCTAATTTAAAAAAAAAAATTAATTAAAAATTCTTAAAAGAAATTTAATTTATTTTTAATATTTTGTAATTTGCTGTAATTTAAAAAATTACATATGTAAAAAAAAAATTTTTTTTCAAAAATTTTGTAAATTTTTGAAAAAAAAAATATTAAAAAATTAATTAATTTTTCTTCAATCCGAATTTCTAATTATTTGCTTAAAAAGGATATTGTTTATCTCGAAGCTCAATCCTTTCATGAGATCGTTCTCGATTGTATGGCGAAATTTCCTGCAAAAAAATCAATAAATCCTCTACTAAAAAATTAACCTTCCAATAAATACCCTTGTTGACCGATGATGTTTCTCCCTTAAATGCATAATGCTCTCCGTAAGCTCCCCATTTTGATGCGACAATAGTTTAGCAGCTGAAATATCTACACCTTAATTAAATTTCCTACAAACACACACACTAAAATCTACCTTTTTCCTCCTCCCTACGTCTCTTCAATTCGGCTTGTTGCAGTGCTTCTTCTGCCCTGTCCTAAACAACAAGTTGAATTCAATTCCAATTTGGTTTGGCGGTAGTGCTACTGTTAGGAATAAGGAACAAGCTACAGGACGGTTTGCGGAACACGATTAGTTGGCAAGCAAAAGCATCACGTATTCTTACCCGCTTTCGTCCCAATTTGCGCTCCTTGCGATACTCTTTCTCCTCATCGCTCAACTTGTCCCGCTTTTCCTTGGTTTTAATCGATCGCTCTTTTTTCACCACCTTCTCGCCGATAAACTCAACTTGCGGCTGTTGCTTTCTGTCTTCGTGCTTGGAACTCTGCAGACAACCATTGGTTTGGCATTAGATGTATCGTAGAGAAGATAGGTAGAATTGAGTTGCGCTGCGCTAGACTTGTGCCGCCAACCCTACTCACTTTCATTCTTTTTTAAATTGCTCAACAATTTCTATTCGGAACTCTTTTTCTTTAAATTTAGTAACAATTCCAATACCTACCTGATGGCAGCATTCCTTCCAAACAGGTATACAAAAACGACGGAAGATTGGGCTGATACTCAAACTGTTCTTAACAAAAATTGCCCGCGCACTATTCTATTACATCTTCTTCATCTGATTAAATTAATTTAACAGGGATCTTCAAAAGGGGTGAACGGGAAGGCGCTTCTTCTTCATATAATGTAGATCTCCCTCTTATAGGACCGGACAGAAAGTCGTTTCTTCACTCCATCTCATCATTCGTAGTCGGAACGGAATCGGACCAAAGAAATCGGACGTTTTTTCACTCCATAGCAGCTTTTTTATAACATAAAAGCAACTTTCTTTGGGGGAGGACTGCTTTTCTTCATCATATTACACATAAATTCCTCTTGTAGGGACAATTCTCAAAACAGGATCGGATATAAAGTGGTTTCTTCACTTTATCGCATCTTCTTCAATTCCAAAAATTACTTTCTTTCGAACGGGAGTGCCAATTCCTCTCAAAATGGGAACAAAATCGGACAGAAAGCAGTTAGTTCACTCCATCGGATCTTCCCCATATTACAAAATCAACATTAATTGGGCAGGAAACTCTTCTTCATTAAATTATAAACAAATTCCTCTTAGAATCCATTTTCAACATAGGATCGGACAGAAAATCATCATCGCGCGTCATAAAATCAACGTTTTAAAACAAGATTTTTCAACAAATCTTCAACACATCATCGGCAAGGTCAATTCCATTGGAAACAAAAATCCTCGAATTCAGGAAACTCAACATCATCATCATCGAATTTTGAGATAACGAAATCTCATCTTCTTAATTAGCGCTTACATTAAATGTTTATATTGCAAAATAAAAAGTTCACTCGTTTAAAATGACACCACAAAATAAAAACACATTCTTTTAAATAATAATAAAAACTCAGCCCAATCTCCCAGTCCGACCATCGAGTGTAGGTACCCAAAAAATAGGTGATTACATTTTGGTAGCCCTGAAATCTGCATCGTTGTTACATCACGCCGATACTAACCTTCGATGATGAACCATCCATTTTTCTGCGTTTTACATCTGAAACAAGTTTAGAAAGTTTTATAACATCTCAAGATTAATTTTGAAGATAGTTTACCTCTATCTGGATCGGGTTCCTGGCTGTGCCTTCCCATATTCCCATTCCCACTAGTCATTGTTAAATCGCGATCATCGCGAACTTCTCGAAAATACTCATTTCTTTGACGTTCGTCATAATATCGATCTGTTTGTCTTTCATTCGAGTATCTCAAATCGTCTTCTTTTGGGCTTACCATCTCAATATATCTTTCCTCCTGCAAGAAATTATAATAAGGATCAGCAAAAATAGTTATTTGTTTATTAAGGCATTTCAAAAGTTTTTAATGCCTTATCTTAATGCCCAAATCGCAATTTGTTAGCCAAAATATTTAAAAAGGCATGTAATGTTGGTTGCATACACAACCATTTCCAAATTTATAATTTGGAAAACCAACAGAGGGCGATACACAGCGGATAAGCGCCATAGTATTCTGTGTAGGCAACCAACATTACACATCAATTTTGCAAATCAATCAATAAAATCGCATTTTAGTGGCGATTCCTAGTATTTTATGGCAAATTTCGAAATAAAAAAATATTTTCTACTTACTCTATACTGCCTATCGTCTTTGCTCGACAATTTCTCCTCTTTCCGTTCTCTGCGCTTCTCATCTTTACGCTCGCGATCCTTTTGTTCAAAATCATCGCGCTTCTCCTCTTTCCCTCTACTATGTTTCTCTTTCGATGATGCCGTATCCTCCTTCGAATTCCTCTCTTTCGAACTGCAACAACACAATTTATCAAATTAAAAAAACTTTGACAATAAATAAAACTTACCCAATACTCTCCGAAGAACTTTTCGACGACAATTTAATATCTTCATTGGATGATCTCGATTTTTTATCGGAACGCTCTTTACTAGAATCATCTAAACAAAAACAATTAACATGCAGTCGTTTAAAAAAAAAACCTGCTCACCCTTAGATCCACTGTCTCCATTCCCATTCTGCTTCGGATTGCTATCATCATGTTTAGCATCCTGATTTTTAACCAACTAAAATAAGAAAATAAATTGAGTAACTACTGCTTTCATATCGCAACAAATATTAATAAATTACTTTGTCTTTCTCAACGGGAATATGAAAATCGCCCTCCTTCATCATATGCCCACTCGTCATCCGCTGCTTCAACAAACCCAAATAACTACTCGAAAGAGTAAACAAATCCTGTCGACTATTCTTCTCCTCATCGCGCACTTTCTCAATACGCTTCTCAATGAACTGCCCCAGCTTGATCAAAACCGGGAAAAACGGAATGATTTTAATGAGAATAATCAGCGCGTTTCGGATCTGCACATAATCCTTCGACTCCAAGCAAGTGACCATCGCTTTCGCCAGTTTGTAATGCCACTTGTGGCACACATGTCGATAATTTTCATAGCCCACATTATCCAAATTATCCGCATGCTGATTATTCACGCGATACTTGGTCACAAACCCGGGATAGTTGGCGCATTCCTTCTCAAACACGTCTTTCGAGCGGTGCCATCGCATCACCGTTTCCAGCATCGCGTACAGAAACCGCCCGTAGCGCAACGCCTCGTTTTCCGTGCACGAGGTAATCGAATAAGTGACGTCACAGAACAATCGGTCGTAGCAGAGCAGCGTGGAAAAGTTCGGCGTTTTCAGCAAATGGATCGTATGGACAAACTTGGCACAGTAAACTGCGTCGATTTGCGTGAACGTGCATCGCGGGAACAAGCACAGCTGCAAGAAGCGTGTAATCGTCTCGTTCTTGGCCGATTTCGCCGTGCGCGTCAAGAACCAATGGTCCTTCTCCTGCTTCAAGCGGTACATGATTTTGTCGACGTGTTCGTTTTGCTTCTTCTTCTCGTCTTGTAGCTTCTCGACTAATGTCGTGTAGCGTTCCTGCTCTTTTTTGCCCTTCGTGCTGGACGAGTCCATAACGGTGAGCGATTGTTGCTTGGTTTTGTTGACGACTTGTTGGTAGGTTTCTTCGGGGACGTAAAGGTCGTACATGGTGAGCGACCAGAAAGTGGATAAAAATTGAGGTGTGACGTCTTCCCATGTGCGGCCAATGTGCAATGGGATGATTGATTTGTGGACCGGTTCCATTACTTCGGAGACTGCTTCGAAATATTTTTGATTCTTCATGCTGGTCGACATTTTCTTGTAGCTGGGGTCGGCTTTGCGCAATTGGTCGTATCTCAACTAGAAAAAATATAAATAAATAACTAAATTAGTTTTTCCTACGAAAAAAAAATTGACGAAAATAATTTCCGTGGTGGAAATGTTTGATAATGAAAATGTGTGGATAACTTCACACCAGTTGACATGTGCTCCGTTGAATAATGAAATATTACTCAATACTAGTGAATAAAGAACAAATAATTTTAAAAAATTAAAAAAATGACTTTTTAAATTATTTTAGAAAAAAAAATTATTTAGAAAAAAAATTAAATTTCTTACATTGATCGAATGGTTGAACATCGGCCTCGCCAAAAAGAACGCCACCTCATTCGGAATGTGATAATCAATCAACATGCTCTGCATCGATGGCAATTTGTTAACATATTCGTCAACCGACAAACTTGAGCCTAAAAACGTTCCAAATTGCACCAAAGTATCCTGGCATTGATCGGATAACTTTCCAACCAGTTTCAAATGGCTCTTTTGCGTCTCTTTGAAAACCACACCGTAATTCTGCTGGGCCATTAGTAAGCATAATGCCACCGCCAGATCGTTCTCGGACATTGACTCTTTTAAACGCAACGACGATTTTTTTGTGTTGCGGACTTGACTGAAATATCCAGCCTGAAAAAAAATCATTAAATATATTATGACATTTACAATTTTTTTTGCAAAAAAAAGTTTTAATTTGTTTTTAAAAAAAATTTTTTTTAGTTTTTTGACAAAAAATTAATAAAAAAAATACTTTAAAAATTTTTGATTTTTTTTTTCTATTAATTTCTTTTTTATTCAACTTTTTTATTACCTCTGCCTTAAGTAACTCGCCCCCCGCCATCGCATTCAGCTGCTCCATTGTTAAATCCTCCGCAGAATCGACCCCAGCCATTTTTTGCACCACCTCCTTCAATATCAACAAATCCAAACTACCAAAAAAAATTAGTAAATTTTCTTAATCAAATAAAACAAAATCTATTCACCTTTTCTGCGCCTTCAGTTGATTAGCTACATACTGCAGCAACCCGGTCAACTCAATGACATACTTCTTATAAACGGCGCCGCAAAAACTGGACAAACTTTGCAACCACGACGAAATCGACGTACTATCATGTTTAACCCGTTTCCTATCGGCATTCGCGAGACACTCAATCAAACAATAACCGAGCACGTCGTACGATAAATTCGTCAGATACTTTAACGAGTCCACGACGGGGTTAATCAAATTATTAAAAACCTGAATTTGCAACAAGATGTAATCGAATAGAAAACCGGGCGAGCAATGCGTCAATTTGCCAATCAATCGACCGACTGGTTTAACATTCTCTTTACTAACACGCTTCATAATATTTTTCAACTGCTTCTCGGAATCGCCACGTTTCCGCAACAGTTCCGGATAATGATTGTACGTCTCGTTCTTCCATCGGCTATACAAACAATAGCGAACTTGATACGGATAGAGCTTGATAAGCGACCAAATCTCTTCGGCAATGCAACAATTGCATTCTAAATACGACAGCGATGGCAAAATCGTTACGTCGATTAACGTTAAAATGTCGTGGTACAACGAATCGAAATTGGGGGTTGGCGATTTGAAGTTATCGACACCGTACGAGGATAGGGCCGATTTGCCTAAGCGGATTATTTTCGACATTAGAACGGTGTCGAAGCGCAATGAAGTGCCGAGCATTATTAGCATGGGAATTGCGGAATCGCGCAGCTCCAGGAAAGTATGCGCTTGTTTTGGCGCCAATGGGTTTTCGTGGCGCGGGAAGGGTTGTCGGGGGATTTTCGGTCCCAGCTTGCAATGTCTGAAAAAAAAAATTAATTTTAATAAGCAAATTAATTAATTTAAAAAATACTCACTCTTTGTAAACCGGCTCAATAATCGTGTTGAGTAAATCACACAAAGCGGATGCAATCGGCTCGTAACCGATCATATAATGTTCAGGTAATCGCTTGATCAACACTTGCGCGTTCTTCCAATCGCCCACAATCAACATCGCTTCACACAACCCTAATTTTTGATTATTTTCATATTTCTCCACGATATCTTCGGGCGCGTCTTCCGGTGTGTCTTCCTTATCTTTAATTGAAACGATTTGCAACTTTCTCACATACTCTTTGGCATCTTTCATAATTCTGTCGCAATCGCGTTGAATGGTTTTATCGTCGGGTGTTAACCAGTTGTAAATATCGTCCAAACCGATAAGATTATGCTGTATAAGCTGCGCGGTCAATATATATAAAGATTGCGGTATAGCTCGCTCATTCAGCTTAAGAAAATGGAACTTAGTTGATAAAACTTCGCTAATAATTTTCGGATCATTCATATACGAATTAATCAGAGGTACAAATAGTCTCGTATCTTTAGGTTTGTTCTCAAAACTCTCCAAAATTACATCGAGTACCCGATTTGGATCCAAATTGAAACAACCAATAAGCGACTGGACTATGTCCAGCAGGTCTTTGTGATCGGTACTTTCGCAGAATTTTTTGTTCAATTCCGTTTGCAGTTTGGCAAATCCTTCGCATTCCTCGCGGAAGAGGTTGAACTTGCGTTGCTTGTAACTAAAAAAAAATGTGAAATAAAATGTGAAAACAGCAAAATTAATTCATGTAAGTAAAGCTCAAAATCTTGATGGTACAACTTAAGTCACCAAGAAAGTCTTCATTACTTTTAATTTACGCGCCAATTTTAACTCATTAGAGACAAATATTTCTATTAAGTTTTTAAAATATTTGGTGCATTTATTTAAATTTTTGTGGCGCGAAAAATATTAGACAAGAAGAAGTACAATAAATGCAATCATAACCTAATTGTCGACCTTGACGTAAAAATTCTGACAGTTAAAAAATTGCAAACGCCACAAAAAAATTTCTAATTAATAAAAAAAAACTTACTATAATTTTGTCTTCACTTTAATAAACTTAGAATAAAACGTCCTATTTTTAAGAATCCCGACTTCTTCCAACGTCTCAATCTCAAGCCGCTCTTTCAGCAACTTATCTGACAAAAACTTTTCACAATCTTTCACAATAGCACAAAAATTGAGCCTCTCCTTCGTGCCCTCGTTGGCGGCCGATGAAGCAGCATCGGCGACATTTAGAGCATCGAGGATTATCGACGGAATGTCGGTATGTAACGTCTGAAAACGTATAAAACAAAATTTGCGACGTGACTTTTAACATGACGTGCAACTTACAACAAGCTCTTGCAAAGTAGATACGACTGATTCCTTCTTGATCAGCCCTTTAACTCCCTTATCGATTAGCGTATTGATGTTGGTGGTAACATTAGTGAGTCGCCGAGACTTGTCGAGAATTGGTGTTTTGCTTTCATCTTTTAATAGTTGTACACACGCTTTTGAACTGGAAATATAAATCAGAATTAGTGCAAGTCGGTGGATGCGTGCTAACAACGCAAGGGTTGAAAACGCATTTATTTCAACTTGCTTAGAAAACAACATGTTTATTTTGGCGGAATTAAACTCCGAAGCTAACAAGATTAAACAGGTTTGTGACAATGCACGGTGTGTTTGATAAATGGAATTTTACTCTCAAGGTTAGATGGTATAAAAATAATCGATTTCTATGACTTACAATTCTTGTTTTCCACTTTTTTCCCAGTTTTTCCAAACATCGTTACTGAAAACACCAGCCATTTTTCACATAACGTTGTCGCGTTTTTTCTGACAATTGCTGTGGTATTACAGTTACCTGTTGCCCTACTGCGCAATAGCACCGACCCGTATTTGAATAATAATTAAGATAATTAAATACGGTATTAACAATTTAAACATTTAAATAATTCAGCTAAAATTGTTATTTACAAATAGTTTTAATAGATTATATTTTTTGATTAAATTACCAAGCGCTTTTCAATGGTAAGAACATTGCGCAATGGCCACAATGTATATGCAACCAGCAATACACATTTTAATTAATTAATTTTAGTATAGTAATGAAAAATATTTAACTAGAAATTAATAACAGTTAGTTATCAACTTAATTCCAATTATTATCTATTTTAATTATTAATAATATCATACACGTGTCGTGTTAAATAAATTTAGGAGAAGAAGAAGAAACTTTATTGACATTTCTTTTGACGTTTGTTGGATGAAAATTTTTAATTAATTTTTTTATTATGGAATCAAAAGGAAGATTAAAGAAAGTGGACCGAAAACAACGTAAACTGCAACATGTAATCACCAAAGAAACGAACGTAACTTGCCTAGACACACCGACAAATGTAAGCGTGCCAAAACCAGTTTTGAGGTTAGTTTTTTAAATTTTCTCTACAGTTTTTAGCAATTTGCAATGCCGGCCTAATAAGCGGCCTATCCGAAGAATCTATAGTGGACCATTTCTCAAAATTTGGGATAGTCGAAAACATTGTATTGCTACCCGGAAAATCTTGCTCCTTTTTATCATACCGAGAAACCAAATCCGCGATTCAAGCCTACGACAACTACAACGGAAAACTAAATATTGCACAAGACAACAAACCCATCTACTTATCCTACATCGAAAATCTACCAAACCACATAACGCAAAGCAAAAGCTTCGACAAAAAACCACCGGGCTTGATTTTAATCGAAAATTTCGTCACCGAACAAGAAGAACTAGAATTGTTACAATTATGCAAATTTGCGAACCAAATGAAGCACAGAAACGTGCAGCATTTTGGCTACGAATTCCGCTACGATATTAATAATGTCGACAAAGATAAACCGCTAGACGAAGCCATCCCGCAAAAATGCGACTTTTTACTTAAAAAACTGCAAGGTTTCAATGGTTTCAATCCGGATCAACTGACAGTGAACCAATATCTACCCGGGCAGGGGATTCCAGCTCACGTCGACACCCACAGTGCCTTCGAAGACCCTATAATGTCGCTCTCATTACAATCGCCAATCGTAATGGAATTTCGCAACGAAGCTGAGAAACTACATTACAGCGTTCTTCTACCTCGACGATCACTTGCGGTAATGTCGCAAGAATGCCGATACAATTGGACGCATGGAATCACGCCCCGAAAGTCGGATGTAGTTTGTAGCGAAAATGGCTTTTCCACCTTCGAAAGGGCCACTCGAGTGTCTTTCACGTTTCGCAAAATTTTGCGCGATAGCGAATGCAAATGTGGTTTTAATAAATTGTGCGATTCGTATAGAAGTAAGTCGACTGCTATTGAGGATCGGACGGCTTCGGAGTTGGAGAAAGTTCACGTGCATGATGTGTATGAGAATATCGCGACGCATTTTAGTGATACGAGGCATAAAGCGTGGCCGAATGTTTTGGAGTTTGTGCAGAGTTTTGGGGTTGGGTCGGTGCTTGTGGATGTTGGTTGCGGGAATGGGAAGTATTTGGGACATAATCAGGGAAATGTTTTTGAGGTAATTTGGAAAATGTTTTAAATTTTGTAAATGGGTATGCAACCATACATACACCTACCATACATTTTACAATCGATGGTATATTTATATTATTTGTCGCTTTAAATTCCTTTTTTTGTTGTAAACAATTAATTTATTTTTCAGATTGGTTGTGATCGAAGTTTTGGTCTAGTAGACGTTTGCAAAACGCGAGGATTTGAAGCGTTCAACGCAAACTGCCTTCATTTGCCGCTCAAAAATAATTCGGCTGATGCCGCTTTAAGTATTGCGGTTATTCATCATTTAGCAAATCACGTAAGCAGTTTTTGCTTTTATTTAAAATGCACTTTTCAAAATATTTTGCTTATTTAGGAAAGACGATTTCGAGCAATTAAAGAAATGGTGCGAATACTAAAAGTGGGTGGAAGAGCGCTCATTTACGTGTGGGCGAAAGACCAGCATAAAGACCAAGAAAAATCGAGTTACATTAAGCAAGATCGCAAAAACCGCAAATCCGCCGTTCAAGTTAATATTAGCGACAGTAATGAAGTTAGGAGCACTTTAGTAAATGGTGTTGAGTTACCGGTGCATACTAATAGGACGCAATTTAAACATTGTGATGTATTAGTACCATGGAAATTAAAAAACAATAAATCCGAAGAGGTCGAAAATACTTTTCTTCGATTTTATCATGTGTTTGACGAGGGTGAACTTGAGGAGTTGTGTACAAAATTGGGAAATGTTGATATTGTTAAGAATTACTACGATCAGGGAAACTGGTGCATTATTGTTGAGAAGAATAAATAGTTTGTAAGTTTAAATTTATTTTTTTGTTTTTTTTTATATTAGTTTCAAATTTTTGAATAATTTTGCTTTTTTATTGTTATTGCGGCAGCAATTATTCACTAACTTCACGCTGGTAGCAAAATGCGCACCCTGGTGGACATTAGCAGCTTTTGATATACGAAAAATCATCGTGCATTTCTGCAACCAGCAATACAATTAATTAATTAACTTTTATCTGATTATTTAAAACTCAGCAACAAAATTAGAAGTCCACGTGCTATTTCAAATTTATAAAATGCAAATTGTCAGATAATATATCGCTTACTAAGCCATTCAATTAAATTTCATCATCATTGCACATTTTGCACCCAAGTGAGGTTAAGTTTTCTACTTGGCACGCAATCCACCGACATAATTTTAGTTCTAAAAGTAAACTAAAAATACTTAGTAATATTATTTATTATTTATCTATTAAGCAATAAAATCCCAAGTATTATGGAACAAGAAGATATTATTTATTACAACAATGAAGCCGAGCAAGCTGTAAGTACAACTTTCAAACCCAACCATATGCTTTCTAACTTTCAAAATCATTGCAGGAAGAACAAGTCAAAATTCTAACGCAACAATTGGCCGAATTAACACAAAGTATTAAAAACAAGACTATTGTTGCCCAATCGGCGGATGCAGAACTAAACAGTCTGGCCGCGGAAAACGTGAAGCTAAAGCACCGACTCGCTGTCCTCAATCGAGCATTGCGCGCTGAAATTGCCAAGTCACCCAAAGCGCCAGTCGATCCCACCAGGATGCAGAGCATTCAAGAAATCCTCAGCGATATCTTTTCGGAAGCGATTTCGAAAGCGTTCCCCGCCATTGTTGATCCGCCAATTGTCATCGCGCTGTCAGGCGCCAACCCGAAGTTTGGCGATTATCAATGCAACTCCGCATTGCCATTGGCCAATCTGTACAAGCAACAAGGCAAGAAAGTGTCGCCCAAAGACATCGGCGAGAAAATCCTGCAGAATATGCCAAAACACGAAGTGATCGAGTCGCTCGAAGTCGCCGGTCCCGGTTTTATCAACATCTTTTTAAGTAAATCGTACGCGAAATCGAAGCTGGCTACGATTTTCGCGCACGGTTTGAAACCGCCCACGTTAGCTAAAAAGCATCGCGTGCTGGTCGATTTTTCGTCGCCGAACATCGCAAAGGAAATGCACGTCGGGCATTTGCGATCGACGATTATCGGCGACAGCATTTGTCGCTTGTTGGAATTTTTGGGACACGATGTGTTGCGAATTAATCACGTCGGCGATTGGGGGACGCAGTTTGGGATGCTGATCGCGCATCTTAAGGATAAGTTCCCCGATTATCTGACGAAGTCGCCGCCGATTAGCGATTTGCAGGCGTTTTACAAGGAGTCGAAGGCGAGGTTTGACGAGGATGAGGAGTTCAAGAAGCGGGCGTACAATAGTGTGGTGAATTTGCAGAAGTTTGAGCCGGATCACATTAAAGCTTGGGAGTTGATTTGCCAGGTTTCGAGGAACGGTAAGAATTTTCCCGCCCTTTTCTTCATTCATTGATTTAATTTTGTTTAGAGTTTCAAAGAATCTACGATCGTCTTGACGTGAAAGTGAAAGAACGTGGCGAGTCGTTCTACCAGTCCCGCATGGAAGCGATCGTGAACGAACTCGACTCGAAAGGCTTCCTCGAAGAGGACGAAGGGCGCAAAATAATGTGGGGCACCGAAACTACAGTTCCTCTCACCGTAATCAAATCGGATGGCGGCTTCACATACGATACGTCCGATCTAGCCGCATTGAAGCACCGAATTAGCGAAGAGAAAGCCGACTGGCTCGTTTATGTGACCGATGCCGGTCAAGCCACACATTTCCAGATTATCTTCGATTGCTGCAAGCGCGCTGGTTTACTAGACGCGACGACGCGAGTCGATCATGTGGGATTCGGGGTGGTTCTAGGCGAGGATAAGAAGAAGTTCAAGACGCGATCGGGCGATACCGTGCGCTTGTTCGATTTGCTGGATGAGGGTTTGAAACGTGCCTTAGATAAGTTGAAGGAGAAGGAGCGCGATAAGGTGCTGACGGCCGAAGAGTTGCGACAAGCGCAGGAATCGGTCGCGTATGGGTGCATTAAGTATGCGGATCTTTCGCATAATCGCAATCACGAATATGTGTTCTCCTTCGATAAGATGTTGGAGGATAAAGGCAACACTGCGGTTTATTTGTTGTACGCGCTTACGAGGATTCGGTCGATCGCGCGTAATGCGAATTTCACGCAAGAGCAAATTAAAGAGATGGCGAAGTCGCACGACATACCAGTCGAACATGCCAAGGAGTGGAAGCTCGTTAAAGCGTTGATTAAATTCCCTGATATTTTGCTGAAGATAACGAAGGATTTGTGTATGCATACTTTGTGCGAGTATGTTTACGAGATCGCAACGACTTTTACCGAGTTTTACGATGTGTGCTATTGCATTGAGAAGGATTCCTCGGGTGATATTGTTAAAGTGAATCATGGAAGGATTTTATTAACGGAAGCGACCGCTGCGGTTTTAGAGCAATGTTTTCATATTTTAGGGCTTAAGCCCGTATCGAAACTTTAAGTTATTTGTACGAACGAAAATAAAGTTGTGCTCAAACAGGTATACTTTTAATTAATTTTATTTATTCGGATGTTGTCACAGTTTGTACGATTAATTGTCTTTGTGGCAATCTTTTGGAAGGATGCATTGTCCGGAACTGCTCTTCACATATTCCGATTTGCAGAAGCAACCCTGTACACATTGGTCGGTACAAATAATTGGTCCTTCATGGTTTTTGCATGTTGGGGGGCAAGCAGAGCCACATTTTTTGTACTCTTGGTTTGGTGCGCTACACGACTGATCGTCCACTAAAATTTCAATGTTGTGTAATGAGAGCGAAAAATATTAAAATTTTAATTACCTGGACCTGCGGCAGAATATTGAACTAAACACAGAGCAAAAATCACAAGGAAAGCACAAATGCCGAAGAAACGCATGACGATTTTGTAAGTAAGTTTACACCTTTAATGCTTAAACGATATGGCGATACCGAAAAAGTTCAACTATTTATAGTATGGCACTATCAGTGTTATATATTAAATTATTTGTTTGTTATATTTCTATTGGCTAATCAGTACTAAAAGATATGAACTTGCACATGTCCAATTAATATGCACAAAAATTAGCATAAATATTTTATCATATGCTAATTGACAAAATCGAACAAAAATGATAACAAATATTGCTAAAAAAATCGTAAAAAACGCAAAGTTTGCATAGAAACTGCAAGGCACTCGATAAATTACGACAATCGGCAAAAAAAAATAAATCAAAACGATAAGAAAATTACTTACTGTTCTAGGACGGTAAGTAATTAAAGACATATTTGACAATCAAAAATAAATTAACATAATTAACAATGATTAATTACAATTATTCAAATTTAGTGAGCTTCATGCTTTAGAGAATTTTTTTCAGAATATTTTGACATGATTTTCATCAAAAACCATCAACGCATAACCGAAATACACTAATTATAAATACGCGTGTTTATTATATAGTTTTCTCACTCTCTCCTAAGCTCTCGCCAATCACTCGCGCTCTTTTCTCTATGATGCAATGCTGGTTGCAGACAACTTTCGAGACAGCCGGTAAAATCGAGTCAGTTTGAATCAAAAACGCCATTTTCTACAAATAAAACAATTTAGCTGATTTACACAACCTTTATTTACGGGAATGATAAAAACAAATATATTATTATTCTAGTCTCCTAAATATTTACAAAAAAAAATAATACAAATAATAACAAAAAAGAAAAATAAAGGAGAAAATGTAATCACAAACAACATTATTATCTAAACACAAGGACAAGATTTGTTTATATAAAAAAGGAAACCCCAAATTGCAACCACGATCATCATTCTTTATTCTTGTTGCTCTTTCGCTTATGTATCCGCTTGTGATAGCTCTGTGCGAACGAGTTCACTATCGATATCACAAAATACAAAATCATAGCGATCACAAACTTCTCAAATATCGAGCTCATAATCGTGCCAATATTATAGGACGATGCACCAGGATCGGCCGCTTTCTTATGCAGCCTCGACTTCTGACTGTCCAAAAATGCAATGAACGGCACTTGCAGTTTATCACCAAGCACGGGAACTAATTGCAACCACGACAACGCCATCGATATTAACGTCTCGTTGAACGCAATGATTACGAACAGTTTCTGAATGTGCATCTTGATAATCGCCTTGCCAATCAAGGTCGCACCGAAGAACGTCCAGAACGGGACGAGGAAGTGGCCGCAAGTGATTCCCGCCAAATCGAACAGCGGATTTGGAATCTGCATGAAACCGTTGCTAATTTGCTAAAATATAGTTTAACTAATACTTACACTCGCACAGGCTAAAATGCCCAAAAAGCCCACTTTCTGCACTAGATCCTCAACGAAAAGCTTTCCCTGTTCGATGAGGGTTAAGTCGGCTTTGTTACTTTGCTTCTTCTGCAATTCTTCGATTTCCTTCAAGTCGTCGTCATCCTCATCGTCGGGATCCAACCCGGATAGTCGTGCAGCTCTCGCCATAAAATACGGGGGTAACTCGCCAAGCGCGGTACCGGCACCCCAACACATCGCTTCTAGTCGCACCTTCGCCATAATACTAAAAATCGTGACGGACAAGGGATCTCGAACTGACGGGCAAATAATTCTAAAAAAAATATGATTAATAATTTAATTTAGTCTATAAAAGATTCTTACTCGTCGGGATAAGGTGGCGAAGGAAAGTTCAAACTGTCGCACTCGTAGGCCGCCAAAGTGACTTGCGCTATGTGTGGCCCCAAATACAGCAAAAACGTGTGGAGACCCGTTCCCAAACCGACTGACGACAATACACCTAAACCTATCCAATATAAACACCATAACAGTTTCCTATAAACGCCATCGACTACTTTCTGATGTGGACCATTCGAATTGACTAATATATAAAATGATAATACTGAGATCAGAACAAGAGCTAGCAGCTTTTTATACTGAAAAATCCTGAAACCCAAGTCAGTTAATTAAATAAATCATAATTTCGAAAATACGTACTTTTTTCCATAGGTGCTTAATAAAACATAAACTTCTTTGGCAAAGTATTCGACAGTGATGATTGGTCGTTTGAACAAAACGATTCCTTCGCGCTCTTCGCGTTCCTTCTGTTTTCGCTGCTGTTCGGCCGAGCTGCGAGCGGATTTCGCCGAAGAGACATTGTTTGAAGCCACTTGAGTCGATCCGTTTAAGGTATCTTTGCGCTTTGTACTATTATTGCTAGTTGCCATTTTGTGGCCCAGTCTTTGCAACTAAAACAGGAATTAATTAGGGTTTTCTAAATGGTGTGATTACTGCACTGCAAATTTTGAATTTTATGTCAAAACAATTAATGTCAAATACAACTGAAAATAATAATTTTACAAACGATTTCAAGGCAATTGCGATTCCAAATTCGGATAACATTTTTCAAATTTTTTTCGCTCCTATTTTATTTTAATAATATTGATTCTTGGCCGCATACCAAGAAGATCGCATCTAAATATAAATGAAATTAAACTAATAAACCTACTTGACTAAAGTGCGAGTCATTTTCAATTTGAATTACAATATGATGGCTCATAACCATTCACGTTGAAATGCGGATAGTACTGTGTTGTAACGCATTTGGTAAATATATCAAACTAAAGATCAAATAAAAATAGAGTAAATATTTCAAATATTAATTAAAACAGAAATCTTTTCAATGAGTAGTTCGGTTCAAGAGCAAACTGCAAAGTTCAAAAATATCTCAACACATCAAAAGAAAGTGAAAATTTTAAATATTTCTAAACCTAACAAAAAATCTAATTTAGGAGAAAGTTAAAAAAAATTGAACTTTCTGCACAATTTATCAAAATCGAATTTTTATAAATTTTTAAACGAAATATTCTCAAAATTAATAGACTTACATCTTTCAACTGAAACGCAATATTATTGTAAATAGACGCCGTAAAGTTCATGTTGATTAAATTTTAAAACAAATCGTTCACTAGCTGACCTTAAAATCGTACGATTATTACTACTGAACCGCAAAAGAGAGTGTCTTTAATAACGTGAAGCGCTATAGGTAAAAATATGATTAAGCAGGAGAAAAGAGACATTTACCTTCCAGCTACTTTTACTTTGCAACAACCTTTCTCTAATCGTTAGATAGAAAACGTCTCCGATGCGTTTCAAACTGCAACTGAATAAATTCAATTATTTATTTCCAATTGTAAAAATTCAACACAATAGGACGAGTTATTAAAATACTAACTAATTGTAGTATTATGTTACGAAATAGCACGTATCAGTCACGTAGTAAACAAAACTGCTGATTATTTTTAATTTATTAGTAAAAAAGCAATTGATTCGCTTCTCGACGGCAATAAAAATCCAATTAGACTGCGTTTGTTTGTAAATATAAAGTTAATTAGTCGAATAATTGATGGAATAATCTGGTGGTTGTATTTAAATTTGAAATATTATAATATAATTCTCAGCCAATAAAACAAAAAAATTCACACTAACGTAGAAAGCCAATCATTAACTACAAAATAATCACACAACACGATAATTATTTCTAGCAAGGTTCAACTAGTAATAGGGATGTTTTTAAAAATATGTTGGATATTTGCAAATATATTGAAAATTAATATTGTAATTTATTGACAAGCAAAAGTGCCTAAAAAAATATTTTTACGATTTTTTTTTAGAAAAAAAAATAATATTTATATTTTTGAACGACAAGAAAAATTGTCAAAAAATAAATAAAAATGTATCTAACTTTTTCGTATCATTTCTAAGAATAATTTGGAACAAAAATATTTTTTTTTTACACATAATTATCTACTTTCTTCGTTTCGCAGCAAAATACTGCTTTGTGGCAAACGTCAGCTTTCTATTGAAAATTTACATCTCAAAAAAATTGTTTCTTTTTTTATCGCAAAAAAATTATTTCCAAAAAAAATTCCAAAAACGAAACTACTGAAGAAAAAAATATAGAATTGCTAAAAATATTTCTAAATTCGACGATTCAATAAATTTTGAAAAAAATTCGATTTTTTTACTGTTTTTTAAAATTAAATTATTTTTTTTTCAACTTTTTTTTATAATTTTTTTTTCTTTTTTAATGTCATACGTTATTAATTCCCATTATATTGCAAATCCCCAGAATACCTCGCAATCCCTGTCTAAAATACATGCGATTTCACTAGTTACTGCCTACAATCAGGATCAAGTTACCAATTCAGTTTTGGTGCCGGTAGATTTTTGTCCCCTTTTGCGACATTCAATCTTCAATTGTTCTTTTGTCATTGCAAGAAGTTCATCTGAAGATTTACTGCGTTGTGCAGCAGCAGGACAACTGGTGCTAGAGTTAGTGCTACTTGCGGTACCAGTGTTTGCGGGACGGTTTAAATTTGACACCGACATTGAAGTCTGCGTATTTCGTGATCGAATTTTTTTTCCTGCCATTTAGTTTTTTTGCGTTTATGTTTGTTAATTTTTGCTTTATCTACGAATATTGCATGCGATTAGTTCCAACGATATCTATAATGACTTTTTAAATTCGCTTTTACTAACAATAAGAAATAAAACGTTACATAATGCAACAATGCTGATTATTTTTATGCTTTTCATTTAATTGTCATTATTGTTTGGTGGGTTTGAGGATGTTTTTGTTTCGGATCGCCGTACAAGTCCAGTTTGCACTGTACATTGAAATTCGATTTCGAGTGAATAAGCGTCAGGAAACCATAAAAATAACATAGCAAAGATGATGTGAAGTTAAGTTTGTAAATTAATTAACATAACCTTATAATTGGAACGATCAAAAGCAAACTTAATTCAAGTTTAATGAATTAAAAGCGAGCAAAATCAATGATAGAAGTTTAGGTAAACAAAGTAGTAGTAGAAATGCGATTCACTTACTCACTAATAGCAGATTAATAATTAAATAATTATTAGTACATCAAAAAAATATTGAAATAAACCCTTTTCTGAGCGGAACGTCAAACACAATAGCGAAATTGCGCTATCACGATTACAGAGGTCGCTGTCTGGAATCTGGTACACGTCAGAGTTTGTTTACTTTTTTAATTACGGAATTAATAAATAACTTTATAATTTAGCATAGCTGTATTTTAATAATTAGCAAACATTAGAATATAATATGATGCAATTTATTTTGTTATTTATCTTAGCAGGAATTATAAATTCGGTAGCGCGCCACCTGCTACATGCGGTTGGAACTAAACGATTTGAATTTAAATATATTCTTCCTGCAATTGTATTGATTTTTTTTTTAATTTAGTTGTTCTTTGTGTTTGTCGTATATATTTTTGTTAACTTTTAATTGGAGTTTGTATAATAGAACGTGTATTTTCTATAAATACGCTTTCAATGTGCTAATGAAAGTTTCGCATCACAAACGTTTGATTATTTAATTAGGATTGGTAGAATTGCGATATTTGCTAACTTTTTTGCCAATTATTGCTTTTTTTGTCGCTAATTGATATTTGGAGAGAAAGAATTAATTAGTAATTTTTACTTTTTAGGGACATTTTGGTTTTTTCAACCGTATGTCAAAATTGTCAACTTTAAGGTTATGTTCAGTGCGGCTTGTTCTTGTTCAAACGTGATTTTTTTATTTCAGCCTTTATTAGCATTAATGTGTATTATAATAAGCTTTATAACGCTTTGTGATGCGTTGCAAGTTTTATGCGACAATCGCTGAAAGAATTGCAAGAAAATCAATACTTTTATCGAAATTTTGCGAAAAATAGTGGGTGAGTACTAAACTCTAGTGCGATTTCTGAATTAGCGACTGTTTTATATTATAACGCAGGATAAACTATCAATCAATTCTTATAAACACTAGCATTGAATTGAAATTTGAAACATTAATTTTGGAATTCGACATAATGACCATTCAAATTAATGATGGCCGCACATGTGTATTTTGGGTTGCATACTTTTTTCCTTTTGCGAAAATTTCATAAATTTGTTTAATTTAACTTTAACAATTAAGAAACAATTTAATAATCGAAAGAATATATTATATTTGTTCAAAAACAGATACATATTAGTAACATATATTTTATAATAATAAGTAAACATTGTTAAGTATAAAAAAGAATGTACATTTTTGACTAAAAAAGCACACAGCCTTATCAAAATGCTATCCGAAATAAAATCAATTATAAAAACATTCGTTACAAAATTTTTGTACTAGACGATGATATTTTCTCTTGTTCTTTAAAGCTGCATGATATACTGGGGGTTTCATGGAAACCGTCCATTATTTTGAACTACGAAATCTTACACATAACTTAACATAATTACGTATATAATAAGTGAATATATTAATCTTATTTGAAACAAAAATTTATAAACCAATTTGAATGCACTACTATATCGTAAAAAATCAAAATTTATTTTCAAAACAAAAATAGAAGACTAGAATTTTTGAGTTTCCTTAAATAACCATATAAATTAACAAAAATCAAAAATCATATTTAAGAAAAACTCGCAAAAAATCAAAAATAAAATCAACAAAATTAGAATGTTATGTAATCACCGCACCAAATCAATCAATTGTCTCGTCAACGTGGTGGGTTTTGTGATGATGGTGCGGATGGTGATTGTGATGGTTCTCATACGACAGCACCAATCCCTCATTGTTCGGCTTCAACACATCCGAGTCGATGTGCAGCTTCTCCTCCACATCCGGTGCTAACACCATACTTCCATGTGGCCCTTTCACCAAATGGGCCAAATTCATCCCAAGTTGCTGTTCTTCCCCCAAATGGTGATGCGCGTGATGGTGACTGTTGCTATCTTCACTGTGATGCTTCTGGTGATGCGGTTTCACTTGGTCGTCATGAATCGCGTTCTGATTGGTTGCAAACTGCCCTTTAAAATGCGGATTGTTGACCAAACCGAACGATTCGGGCAAATCTTTCAGATCCACCTCAATCTTTTCGTTGTTCTCCTCGATGTTGTCGAGACTTTCTTCCAGCAGCTCCAATTCCTCGTTAACCGAAAGCGTTTGGTTGGAATTGTGCGTTTTATTTTGGAAGCGCTCGTAAAACTGTTGCTTCAACTTCTTTATGTCCACTTCCGTTTTGTGCTTGTTCGGTTTGGGGACTTCCAAAATATCTGGGACATCTTCCGGTAGCGGGATGTTGTTGGTGTTGCTTGTCGTTTTCTGGTTCAAAACGTCGTTGATTTTGAATTGATTTTGTAGAAGGAATTCGTGCATTTTTGTGGCGTCTTCGCCAGCCTTTTCCGTCATATTTAAAATGGTGAGCAAATTCGTCGGAAGTTCTAAGGTGTTTTTATCGAAGATATTGCAATCGTCTTTTGGGAATTTGTCGCAAGTTGTGCAAGAGCAGTTCATTATTATTTGTACGCGTTTTTGGATGGATTTGGTGCCGGAATTTAAATTCACCTTTAAGAGAGAAAAAATGCATTATAAATATAATGTGCATAGTAATTAAAAGATAATGTTTAAAGGTTGTTTTAGACGAGTTCAAAACTAGTTTGTATTTATAGACGCAGTTTTGCTTGTTTTGTTTGTTCTTTGGAGTACAAAGTGTGCATTGAAATTAATTTCATAGTTAAAGAGAATGGTGTTGGGCATTTTTATATAGGCAACCAACAATACATCTGGTGAGGGCACGCTTAACTGATCAGAGAGGCCATTTTTAAAATGCCCAAATCTTGACTAATAAAGGCCCTATAAAATATCTAATGGCACTTCTGGAAAGTTTACCGCTGTACCTACAGTCCCATGTATATAAATAATAAAAAAATAATTTAATATTAAATGAAATCTCCAAAAATAAAAAAAATAAATTACGAAAAAGATTCTAACAATAAAAGTCAAACTTACATGGTAGCATTTAATTTCGGATGGTTGGCAACTGTCGCAGTAAGGCCCAATAAGTTCACCAGGTTCAGCTGGCTGGGTCCTGGGAATGCTGTAACTGTAACAGGCCCCAACGCAAACGTTATTCGAAATGGTCACTGGGTCATAACCTGGAGATGCAACAATCTGCTTAATCGGTGTCGTCTTGCACCAGGATTGGATCTCCGGATAGAGTGCAATATTATGCACCTAAATACATCAAAAAAATTATTATACAAGAAAAATATTGGAAATAAATTATATATTTACTCGATGACTGGTTTCGGTGTAGCATTGCGAAACAATGGCGAGCAAAACGAAAATAGTCCACCTGGAATTAGATGTTTGAACAAATTAATTTATCAATCAATCACGAAATATTATGAAAAAGCGCTAACGAAAATTGAATCGACGAGTTACGCAACCTGCTTCTGGGTCATTCACATACATTTGGTCAAGTTTGTGGGCTTCATTCATAAAACGTCTGATTTGCATTGCTTTGGGCGAAGATTTAGTCACACAGTTTAAGTTCGGCATTATATATTTATATGAGATTGAGAGAGTTGTTGCGACAATCGGCTTATATGCTTTTATAATTTTAACAAGTTATTTAAACATCGGGCAAATATTTATTCGGCAAGATTTGAAAATATGAGACAAGAAAAAAATATTTGTAATAGTAGATATAATTTATTTTATTTTTTATTAAATTAAACACGCCGTCTCTTTCTAACAACAGTAAAAAAAAGTATGCTATCTTTGTCGCACACATTGATTTGCTATGTAACGTTTCGCGCTTGTCGATCGGTAACTATGGAATTGTTAAGCCCCGCCCCCAAGTAAAGATCGGAATAGTGGCGGGGGTGAAAACGATACGAGTTTCCATTCTGTATAATTTTCGATATTTGAATTTAATATTGCAAATTGTTAAAAAATAGTTCAAAAATCGCTCCCACAAGCGCTTCAAATTGCAAATTAGCTTGAATTATTGGAATAAAATCTGGCGCACTGCATCATGCAATCGTCGTAAATGAAAAATATATCGTTCACTGTAACAATTTATAATTTCCAACTATGAGTTCTATAATACAGCGTAGTCTATATATTGAAGACATTTTTATTTGAAATAACTAGTTTTGTAACAAGTTTTTCATGACATTCTAAAAAAAAGTACATGATCTCAGAGCGATCTTCAACAAAATTACAACCACTCTGGCAAGCCAGAGAAAAAAAATGAATATATTGCAACCTCAAAGCCAACACCATTTAATTAATTCGCTGCTTTTTTCGGTCGCCCGAAAAAAAATAATAAATAAAAAATATGTTGTGTATAAGGAAATATAACCGATGGCAAAATGTAGAATAGATTAAAATATGATACCTTATTTGTTAATAATAATTATTTTTTTTCTCCGCTAAATAGAGACAGAAAATGTCTTGTTAACCTTCAATAAATAAATAAATGTATATATTTAAATTTAAAATCAGAGTGTGTTTGTAGCGTTTATTAATTTATCGATTATTATATTTTTTAATGGCAAAACATTTCGAAAAAAAAACGCAGTCGCAAATTTAGGACAGCACCTACTTTTAATTAAAATTGAAACGCAAACGAAAAAAGCGCAATATGCGTTATTCCTTCGAAACAATCGCATCGCAACTTCCTCGATTCAGCACAATATTCGCAAATACAACAATTTAGAATAAATAGAGCAAGCGATTTTCTATACTCACATCATCCTCCAATCACTTGTTCGAGACGAATTTTAAATGGATGCACGAATTTTCGCTTTTCGAAAATATTGCGACGGATTTCGTTCGTTGGATTATTCCAGTGATTCTAAAATCATACTACACATTAAAATGTTGTAAAATCAAGACGGTTATATAGTGAAAGGTCACAAACGAACTGACTGAGATGAGAATCTACTTGTTCTGTAAGGTAACTTGATGTTAAAACACCTGGTTGACGTAATCTGAGCTCTGCGCTTTTGGAGCGGGAGAATCGAATCTCAACATATTCGATTCGATTTTACGATTCCTTTTAATTATACACCTACATTTATTTAATATGCTTTTTTTAATTCAAAAGACACATCTGTTAGTAGATCAGTTAGTTGTCCATAGAGGGCGCAGGTATAAACTTTAAAAAACAACAGATGGCGTTGCGGTTGTTGTTATTGCGCATGCGCAAAAGTGGCGAAGCTAAATGGCGTTATTCAAATTTAGTGTGAGAGCGTCTTGACATTTTAGAAATTTTGCGAAATTTTTAAAATGAAAAAATCGTTCAGTTGCTATGTAATAGAAGCTATCGGATTAAAATATTGCAATTTTGCAATAAATCAAATACCATTAATCATGTTAAACAATATAGAAACTAGTAGTTCTTTGTACTATAATTTGACGATAACGACATTTTTATTTAGAATAGCAACTAATCAAAATTGAACGATCTGCTAAATATACAAAAAATATGAAACGCATCACAATTTATCAAATACTGATGAAAGTCGATAAAATATTCAATTTACAATAGAATTTAATTTTATTCCTCGTTTACTGTTGAACGGTGCGGTTCATCTTAACATAATGAAGTGTTTAAATACTTGTCTATCATTATTCTTGGTAAGTTCGAATATCTATTAGTGGCTAAGGGTTTTTAAATTAAAATTAGAAATTATTTTGCTGGTCTGAAATATTTTAAAATTTAAGCCGTACGTCATAAATTATTTGACGTTTGGCCCGCCAAAAATTTGACAAGTTGACATAACCTCACCCAACTCCAATTTATTTTTATCTTTTTTTTTGTTAGATTTGTGCTGTTCTAATTGTGAACGCACAAAGCCAACTGGTAACCAACACAATCCGCAAAACTGCTCCGGAACCTCTAAAATCCAATGCAGCTGCAAATGCAAACGCCTTGCACCTAATTGACTCATTAAGGAAACAAATCAAAAATAAGGAAGAAGAGCTCCAAAAGGCTGAAAAGATTAACAAAAATTTCGAGAAAATGCTTCAGTTGGTTAATATTTTGGGACAAGTTGATTCATTTTTGACGGACAGAACTAAAACGATGATCCGAAAATTGGCTCTTCTTGCTGATGACGAAGAAGGTTCCATGCATGAAGATAACCATGTTAAACATTGAAGGTTTATTAATTATAATAGTTTAGTTGTTTGAATAAAATATTTGAAAATATTATTTAGTACATTTTTTTGGGGCGCTATTATTTTGAGGCAACTCATTATACACGTTGCAATTTAATTTTTAGATTTGCAATTCGATGTATAAGGAGTTGCCTAACTTCGGGGCTTTCTTTCGTAATTTTTGTGATTTTGCATTTTATCAACAGATGGCTATTGTATTTTAACTATTTAACAAGTACTTTCAATGGATACATATTTTAATATTACTATTTACTGTAATGATTAACTTATTTCAATATTTAATAATTTACTAAAATATTTCCTATATTTCGCTAAATGTAGATATTGTAACAAACTCATAGATGGCGATAAATTGCTAATCCTCGTTAAAACCGCCATTAAAAATATTAGTGCCATAGATTGATGGCAGATGACGCCCTGCTTGCTGCTGTCATTTGAACTAATATTTTGTGTTGTCAAAACTTTGTGGATTTTTTATTAGTGAATAGCGACTAAGAAAGTGAAATAAAAAGCAGGGGAGCGTGCGAAAATTCACCGGCATTTCAGCAAACGCAAATCACGCGGATTTCAGGGCGAACGCACCGCAATTAAGTCGGCAATCAAAGTTTCATTCGCGCCTTACAATAACGGGAGACCGGCAGCCATATTGTAAAAGCCTTGTCAGGCATCATGGGTTAGCACAAAAGTAAAGCGATCAGAACCGCAAAGAACAACGAGAAAATTCCCTTATCGAGCCATGCAGGTCAGTGAATATTCATTCTAAACAGTGCATCTTGCGGCGTTAGTGATAGTGAGTGGTAAGCGTATAACGGCCGCGGCGGAAGCGATCAGCAATGTTTCTGCGCATTATTCGAGTCAGAGTGAGTGCAACGTCGTGCTAGCTCTAGCGCAGGGAGTCGTCATCGTCAACTGCCTGGCTACAGCGAGGTGCCGTGCATCCCCAATTTTGCGGGAGGTCAGCCTTAAAACGGACGTCGGGACCGTCGTGTTGTTTTTGCTGCGGCATGTCATCGTTCGGTGTTGTTCAGTGACACGTGCAGTGTGCTGTGCGCTAACAAGGATTTTGTGCTACTATGGCCAAAATTCTTGGTAAGGATCAGGCCACGTACTCCAAGGAACGCGATGGATTCCTCCGGGACCTCCAGCACTTCCACGAAACTCGTGGGTAAGTCACTTAACGGTCGAACGTTGCGACGAGCAAAGCTGTTCAGCCCCCCTTGGCCCCCCTTCTTCGGTGAAGGGGGCTTTGTCTAAAGGGGGGCTAAACAATGCCCCAAGTGTTTAGTAGAGTGTGGCTTAATGACGACAACTGTTTGCAGGACGCCGTTTCGAAGGTCTCCTACCCTGGGTGGCAGGGAAATCGACCTGTACCTTTTGTATACGCTCGTAACCGGCCAAGGAGGTTGGATTAAGGTATGTTGTTGTTTTCGAATTAGAATTAGTCGCTTTGACGCCGCCGGAGTCGAGTGCGACCATGTGTTTGTGTTTTTGTTTGAAAATGTTCGCCGGTTCGGTTCAGTCGGGCCGCTGATAGCGGCGCGAAGGCTAAGATGCTTTGCGGAAGGTGCAGTGGGGCAAGGTCAGGGTTAAACACTCTTTATCACTCGATGGCTGAGTGTGGCGTGAAGAAGACATTCGCGGTGTTTGTGCTCCTCGAGGCCCATCATCAAGCATTAGCGCATTCGTCTCTCTCTGCGTTATTATTGATTTTTAATAAAAATTATTAGTTTTTTACTCAAATGTAAACAGAAGCGGTCAAAGGTGTGGCGAAATGCAAGCCACTGATTTTTGGGGTGATCGGAGGGATTTGTTCCAATCGGATCGGACTTAAATCGAGACCAAGACGTATTGATTACTTTAATTATGGGTTTTTTAAGAGACAGCGTTTGAAATTACTGGGATTTAGCGTTTCAGTTTTTCTGTAGAATTTTTTTTATAAAATTTATTTGACAAATTTTTTGATTATGTAGCCAGAATGCAAGTACAGAAATTTCGAATTGGAAAAGCCCCGGGAAAAGCTTAACCGAGTCAATCGAAAACAAATTTCCTATTAGAATTGCGGCTTTCATTAATTAAATCGCAGTTATTCTCACGGAGAAAATCGCTTTTCTTTATGAAAATATCCAGTTTGAATAATATAATGGAAAGTTTTTATAGTTTGTCTGATAGTCGAGTACACAGACCGTATTTAATTACAAACTGTTTGTTATAAGCAGCACCCAGAAAAAAATAAATAAAATATAACCTTGGCTGAATTTTATGTAATAATTTATGCCGTTGTCGTTCCTTCAAATAAAATGGTTAATTATACGGAATGCAATTCTAATTATACGTCGACTTATGTAATAACATTTTCGAGTATTGCAGAATCGGTTCGATCAAAATGTAACGCACGTTTCGTCGCAAATTAATATTCTTTTGCAAAAGGCTAGCTAGATGTTCATATTTTGCGTTGTTGCATTGTTTTCATTATAGTTTTTTCGGTGAGGTCATCTGCTTCCAATCACTTTGTTAAATTTTGGTGTTCCATATTGCTATACATAAATAGAAAGTGTTGTTCTCTAGAAATCTTGTAATATTTATTTATGTAACTTTGTGGAATACACTAGTTTTTTTGTACTTTAAATATCAACGGGCTAGATAATTAATTTGTCTTTATGTAATATTTAGTTAATTAATTATAATAATTATAACAAGTCGGGTACAAATGTTGTAATTAATTATTTACAGATTACGTTAGGTTTATTATTTTAAATGAGAATTGTATTCGGATTATAATTAAAAATCCTTAAAAATGTATCTATCATAGTCTCGATCATAGTTTGCTTTAAATAATTGACTAGTTGGAAACTTTAGCAATTTACTACTGGGAAGTTATTATTATAATTTGTTAGGAAGAAATTATCATTAATATGAATATTAAATTTTAGATTCTAAAAAGAATTTAATTTTTTTCCAAATTAATTTTTTTTATTATAAAGTATAAAAATCGCATCCAAATACAATTTTTGGCGATTTTTTTGAAGTTCGGAAGACGTTGAAATTCCAAATTTAAAGTTACATGACGTCACAATTGCGGAACGCCTCGAGTCACTATCCCACCTATAGTAATTGACATTACATAAATAAACAGCTAGCGCAGTAAAAGAAGGGGGAAAGGGGGAGGAGTCTGATTTGAAATGCGCGCGCTAATTTAACTGCTTCGAATTATGACGTAAATTGCTAAAAATATAAATTAAAATTATTTTCCTAGGCATTAATTGCCGCAAAAAAATTTACTTGGGAATTCTGACATCGTCGCTCAGTTTACGTGCATAAAAGTGAAAGCGCTGTTTGCTCGGATTAGGATTGAAATCATTGCACCTTCACCTGCAAGACGTCTGAGATAACTGTTTTCTGCGTATATGTTGGCTAGCGTTGATGATCGTGTGATGTCCTCGTTCAGTGTTACTCCTCGCAGGACGCTCACTGCCAGAGAATAGGAGCACTCGGAGAGTTCCTGACCTGGCCCAACTTCCAATGTGCTACTAGCATCAGTAGTATTGTCGCGGCGGGGGCGGCGTGCACTCAACTCGCCAAATACTAAAAAACTCGCAAAATTAATTTATAAAATTTGTCTGCGTTTTCTAATTAATGGCTTGGTGGTAATAAAATTATGGCAGATGTTGAACAAAGCGTACTTTTCAAGTACAACCAGTCAAAAAAATATTGAAAAACATCTGGTTTAACTATATTGGCCTTGTAACCAATTCGGCGGCTTATTTTTAGGTAGGTAATCGCGATTTGCTTTGCATACAAGAATTACTTTAAATAAGTAAGTAACTAAGTCAATATTTATGTTTGAATATCTGCGACGACTAAAAATAGCGCGAATAAAAATTTTTCCTGATCGCTATAATACTACTTTGTTATTTTTTTCCGAGTTGAATATTGTTTGTTGCACTCGTATGCATAAAAACAATGGACGGAGAGGAAATGAGCGGCAGAAAAACTAGGCATTGTTGTTGAAAATGCAATAGTACTACTAATAATATTAGTGCGTTTTGTTGTGAGAAATGAGCAGCAGCGCGCCGTCGAACGAACGAGTTTCTCCAATCCGACAAAACGCTGGCAGGTCGCTGAACTTCGTTATTGCCATAACATTACAACCGCTGCTCGATGTCAAGTCAAGTAAATGCTGGGGCGCAAGACGATCGACGACGATGTTTATATGCTTGCGCGTCGCCTCGACACATAAAAACCGCCCGGAATAATATTACTATACACACCACAGAAAGGGCTAACTCGGATTTGGTTGCTCTCTCTCTCTCTCTCTCGATTATCAGACTCGTTTGGCTGAAGCTGATCGAGAGTCGCGTTCGGGTGGGGTCGGGTCGGATCGGGCTGCTGGCGGCAACGTTGCTTTTGCTTTGCTTGTCTGATGTTCTGATTCACCGGCAACGATATTATATTCGATCAAGGTCGAAGCAATTGTATATTATGGTCTTTTCTTTCACATGGAATTTAAATAATAATTAGTATCGACACAACAAGATAATAATAATTTAATTGTTGGTTAGTCTGCAAAATATTGTAATAAGGTTTTTCCTATACTTAAATAGGTACTTTTTGCATATTTAGATTTTTTTGAAAATATTTTTTTCACAGAAAAAAAAAAGAAACGTTCGAATAAATTTATTTCAAGCGTTGTATTAATAATTATTATACAAATACACGCTTTGGCTAAATTCCAATAATTTTTATTTTCGTTTTTGCGTTATTACTTGACAAGCAATAACACGTCCAAAAATAGCGAAACATTCGATAAATCTTACATTTATTGCGATTCTAATTAGGATTGATTCAATATTGATGTGCAAACTTTTAACGTAAACATATTTATTTTTAGGTAAATTCTAAAAATTCTTGGAACGAATTACTGCCATTCTTGCAACTACCATTTCATTGCGTCAATGGCGGTGTCGCTCTCAAACAAATTTATTTAAGGTAAGCATTAGACGAATTTTATACTTTTTTTATAGCTAGCGATCGTTAAGCGGGCACTTTATGGTTACATCGGAGAAACATTCAACATTTAATGAAAAGGATGAACATAAAGCTTGTATTTAATATCGACGAATCTTTGAACTCGCATAGTATTGCAACGGATTTGAGCATTTTTTTACGAACCCACTGCAACAGTGTGCCAACATTTTTTGCATCGACTAAAAATATCTTTTGCATAATAGATGTGCTAAAAATGGCAGATTAGCTTCAATATGCTAGCGGATATTAAAATAGATGAAATCAAAAAGTGCAATTTTTTTAGGTTAATTTTCTTGAAGATTAAAAATAAAATATTTTTATGTTTTTGAGGAAATAAATTTATAGTTTTATTTAAAGATTTTTTTCGAAAAAATGTTTTTCTAAACATTTAAGGGGCTAAATTTCACTGTAATTTTATTGTGGTATGTTGCGCTTTTACCACTATAATACCACAATTAGTTTTCTGTGCAGTTTTTGATCAATTACGCTTTTATTTAAATTTTTTTTTTGAAAAGTGTAAATGCAAAAATTATTTGAAAAATTCCAAAAAATGATAATTTTGAAAATTTTCTATTATAGTTCAATGTAAAATATTAAAACAATTATATTAAAAAAATCTAGGTCAAAATTTTGAAAAATAAAGTTTTACTGCTGCTAGCTATATTATTTTTTAGAAGGAAATTTGGCTTGCAAAAATCGTATTTTTGGTTAATAAAAATTTAAATTAGTACGAGAATTTTAAAAAAAAAATCGGTTTGCGGCCGTCTTTTTTAAAACTTGTCATATGCAACAGCTTGATGAAGCATTTAACTATTTATCTTCAGCTGCTTTAAATTGCCTTTAAAAAATAAACCATCCCGATATGAGATTTGCAATTGACTTGGAAAAACACTTGCTTCAATTATTCTAATTAAGTTGTGCGATTTGCGCGCAAAAGTTCGAGAGGTTATATGGAGCGAACGCGCCCGAGAGGTGGAGGAGGAGGAGGTTGATGTCGCCAAGCCGTCTAGAGAGTTAGGATTTGAACCACTGGGTCCGAATTCGAATTGCTAGCCTATCGAGTCTAGTCTCGCGCTGAATAGTCGTATTCGCCGCAAGCCGGCCGGCCGGCGACTTGGTGCAGTTCTGAGTCACACTGAAGGGGACACCCCATAAGTAGTCGTCGTCGCTTTCGAGTGCCGGAATCGTCAGGCCGGCTAGGCATGAATGAAACACGCGGTACTAGTCGCACGTCTCTAACCCCGCTGTTTTCTACACTCGCACACATACACTCAGCCCGTGCCCGTGCCGCTCACGTGGTGCGCCCCGTTGACGAAGCTGTCCGTCGTGGTGGGTTAGGTCAGGGAGAAAGCGATTGAACAACAACAACGCGGCGCCGTTCATCAGCGGTTACTTTAATTTGTGTTCGTGTTGCTTTCAGATACCTGGACCGGTGGGAGAAAGTGCACTTCCTTGGCGAAGAGGCGGATCGTGGAAGCGATGACGATGAAGAGAGCAGGCATAAGCGCTGGTCCGCACGAGCTCTGCATTCTGTTCCTTATACGTATAATTATAGTCAGCACAACATCGCTGGTGAGTAAAAAAAATTTTTTTTCGAAATTTTGGTTTTTGGAAAATTTAGAAAAAATTTTTTTTGCAATATTTAGTCAAATTATTGATAATAATAATTTATTGAAATTAATTTATAATTTTCTCGATAATTTAAAAGGAGAAAAAAATATTTTTTCAAAATTAAAAAAATAATTAATTAATTAAAAATTATTGTGATGTTAATTTTGAGTTTAAATATTGATAATTTTCATTTTCTTTATTTTTTTATTTCCAAATTTTCATTTTTGAAATATTAAAAAACTAAAAAAATTTTAAAAAAAAATTTAATTTTTTAAAAAAAAAATTGTTTTTATTTATTTTCAATAAACTATTGGATTATATTGTTATTTTATCTTCAGTAAATTTAATTTGTTTTGTCGACTATAAACTTAAATTGTTTTTCTACTAAAACGATTGTAAAAGTAACAACATAATGCGTTCTAAAATTGACTTTTTAAATTGCCGACTGGACAGTAATTAATCAATCATAGCACAAAGCCATACAACATTTCCGAGCGGGCAATAAAACATTAATTGTAAATTATTTATCAAGAATAACAAACAACGTAAATGAGTTATTGATTGATATTTCCATCGAATAAGCAGGCGTCTTCGTCGAAAGATAAAAAACGAACAATTTTAGTTTAGTCTAGTATTTCTAAATTTATTGATAGTATTTTGATGAATAAGTGCAATATATTTTATTTATATTACATATGTTATTCAACAGTATGATAAGTTACGACACTAGTTTATTGATGATGTCGCAACTATGAGTTTTTCTCAGAATTTTATTTTATTATAATTTTTTTTTACAAATTCTAAACGTTATAAACTCACTAATTCCTAATTACAATCATAATAATCGAATTCCACGAATAATAAAAGCAATTCTGCATCAACACAATGGTGCGGTTTGACGGTCACCTGCCGCAGCCGAAGCTGTTAATTTTGCGGCTGCCTAAAATGTATCCCGAAACGCAACGAATTGCGCGATAATGATAAATGTTATTACATTGCCAGTCTCCACTTTCCAGTCTGGACTTGGAGCATGACGACAGGCCATCCACAATCGATAGTCGCAAAGTCGTCTTTGCCAACTTCAGCGCATTTTCGTCTACTGACTAATATCGCGCGTACTTTACTACAATACAATAATTATTACACACTGAACCGGATGGCGTTGTTTATTTCAACCAAGTGTGTCTTTTTAATTCAATTAGCGTTCGATTCGAATTTATTTGAACAAGACGACTGTTTCGGTTAAATTATGCAGTAGTAGAGATCAACACGTTGGCGTGTGCTTTAAGCGCGTTGCATGTGGGAATTATTCACCATTTAATTTGTCTTCAGCTACAAGTGTGCTGGAGGATTTTTGAGATACGGGACGCGTGCCAAAATTGGCGCGAAAATTTGATATATTTTTTTACGATTCGAAGGAGTAAATTAAAAGAGTAAAAATATTTTTTTTCTAAAATAATAAAATTATCCAATTTATCTGAAATTTTTTCAGTTCATTAAAACTCGAGTAATTAAATAAATTCAAAATTTATAAAAAATTACGATTTTCAAATATTTCTAACAACTTTTTATTTTCACTTTCTGCATGAAAATATCACTATAAAAAACATGACTTGTTTTTATTTAAATTGATAATTATTAAAAGGTCGAATAAATGCTTAATAAAATATATTCGAAAATTTATTAATATTCATCAAGATTGTCATTTAATTAGACGCTTTGATAAATGCCAGTCAAATAAATGTGCCATTTTTTCAGATTAGCCACATACTGTTTATAAGATTTCTTTCCACCTACGTTTTTATTGTAATTGACGTATTGTTAGAAAGAGAATTTCGTTGAAAAAATAAAATAATTAGATTATTCTATAAAAGTGTGCTTGTTCTTAAAATAATATATAAAATTCTTAACATATTGCGCACTTAAATTCTTGTGGTGGCCATTTTTGGAACTAACTTCTCCCACTCGCGTGCATTCCTTGACATTTTATTAATATAACTTGTGAATATATTTTTTAACACAAAATTATTATTTTTTTTTGCATTTTTTTTGATACTTTTTACATTTTTTGAACTTTTTTTTATAAGATTGGAAAGTTAGTTCCATAATGGTGGCCAAAAAATATTTAATGACTCAATATTCGTATTCCGGATTGATTGTAACGAATGATAGCGCGTCAGTTGATCCAATAAAATGTCCGGCCCCCCAATTTTTGATCCAATAAAAATTAACGAATGCTTGAGACTTTTTGCAAACACAATAAATTCAGTTTGTTGCATTATACTCTCAGCATCAGCACTGGTGATATGAAATATGCGCGTTTCCCTGTTTCGCTCTGCTTTCAATTATTGATTTTCTATTTCTGTAATTGTTAATTTAATAACTATTCCTAGTAATGAGCAGCAACAAGTAAATTTGCAAAGACGAACGTTGATTGCAATTTTCAATTATAATTACATATTTTTAATTAGCAATTGAAATCATCTTGAAATAAATATGGATTAATTTTTCGTGTAGGTGGACATTTAATGCGCAAAATCGATCAATAACTATTTTTGCTATAAAAATAAAATACTACGATCTTTTAATTCAATTGAAAATGCGGCTAAAGAACGGCAATGTCCACACACATAAACTCTTTATCGATATTAATTAACATTGCATTGTCATTTATTTTTAGAAACAAATCGAGAGTACAACCATCTATCAACCGATTTATACAAATCGTCAGACTATGACCGACTAGCACTGTCGCTTGTCTCGCCGCTACCAAATGAACAGGATTTTGCGATCAACGTTTGCACCCTATTGTCGAACGATGGCAAGCACACACTTAAGGTTGATAAGCATCCGAGAATAATCAATTTTCTACTTGGACATGCCGGCGTTTTTCATCACAGTAAGCAACCGAATTTTTTCAAAAAATGTCTTTCGATTCTAAAATGCGAAACTAATATTTTGCAGGCTCTCTGCGCAAATTATTCGAGCATTTCTACAATGACGTTCGCAAGAAGCCACAAAAGTATTTCTGGCACGATGTGCTCGTGTCAAAGGAATACTTGGATCTCACAATGGAATCGAAATTCTGCCCGAAACCAGAAGACATTGTCCCATTCGCTAATATAAAAGATGAAACGAACACGGAGAACAATAACATTAGTAGTAGTAGTTTGGTGGAGCTGCCGATGGACGTCGATATCGCTCCGCTCATCGAACCGCCAGCGCCAGTCGAAGAGCCCGTCGTCGAAACTTGTGATGAATTGAACAAAAGTGATTGTGAAATAGTCGAAAGTATCGAACGTTTAAAACGCGTGCCAGTGGACCCCGAGGACCAGATCCTGTTCTGCATGAATCGCACGCTCGGCACCCAGGACTACATCGGTCAACGAGTATTACAAATTGCCACGATTCTCCGCAATTTGAGTTTCATCGATGAAAACATCCCATTCCTCGTCCAGAACACCACATTTATGCGCTTCATCTTGCTGTGCGCCAGCTCGCAATGGTGCCAACTCAAGAATCTCGGTCTCGACATGCTCGGCAATCTGGCGGCGGATTTCGTCGTCAAAGACCTACCCACGGATCTCCTGGCGGCCACCCTGATCAAGATCGTCACTCGCGGCGTGGAGAGTGAGGATCGGGCCGCTTGCATTTCATCGCTCGAAGTATTAAACAAACTCAGTCAGAAGGAGGAGAACGAAGACATCCTCTTACGCTACCTGGAGCCGAACCTCTACGAGAAAGTCTGCTCGTTTCTCACCATCCAGGATGTGATGTTACTCATCTACACGCTCGAATGTTTGTATTCGCTGTCGTCGTTGGGCGAGCGATCGTGCAATTTAATCGTCAACAATCACGGTGTGGTGGATACGCTAGTGTCGCTCGTCACGGTCGAAGGCAAAAGTTACGGGCCGAAAGCGTGTATCGGTATGAAGTTGGTGGAGACGTTGCCGAGCGGTGTGACGAATGCTGCGACACAGCAAACGAGCAGTGTGGCGACTACGTCGACGACCGCGACCACGGTAACGACATCGGCGGCCGCTACGCCAGTTGTGTCGACGACACCCGCCGCGAAAGCTTCGTTGACGCCGTCGACGCCAGCGCGGACTGTACAAATCCAACCGCAACGTTTGCTTGCAATCACTCCGGCCACGCTTGCTTCATCATCGACGGCTGCATGTAATTACTTATCGGGATTTCGTCGTTTGGTATTAATTCTTCTTGTGTTGTTACAGCAACGGCAACGACGACCACATCGCAGTCATTAACGCCACAGCAGATTATTCAGCAACAACATGCACATCAGCAAACCATTCATGAGAACGAACAATTCGCTTTGGCTTGGTTGCGGGCGACGTATGAACCGGTGGTTAATGGCAAGACGGACCATCAGGAGCTCTACAAGCATTATATTGGGTCGTGTTCGAAGATTGGCAGGCGCGGTGTTATTTCGCCGTTGCACTTTCCGAGATGTGTCAGGTAAATTATCTAGGCAATTTAACCTAACTTTCGTGACGTTTGTTGGTTAGTAAGGTGTTTAAAGTTACGTTAACGGGAAATGTTGCCGTAACCTTAAAAACGGCCATTTTGGATCACCGTATATGTAAAAACTCGTGGAGGCACTCAAGCTAAATTTTTTAATATGTTAAATAAATTTATTTTATTGTGCAATTAATATTTGACTATTTTTGCGTTATAGATCAGTGTTCGGTGGAACGGTGGGACCAAATCCGATGAAGCCAACGAACCCAAACGAAGCGCAGTACTACGAAGGGATTAAGGTGCGAGCACAACCTCTCATTATAAA
This sequence comes from Cryptophagus acutangulus, assembly GCA_963556235.1. Lineage (NCBI taxonomy): Eukaryota > Metazoa > Arthropoda > Insecta > Coleoptera > Cryptophagidae > Cryptophagus > Cryptophagus acutangulus. The sequence goes on from OY744561.1 coordinate 5,679,877, forward strand.
TATCCAACAACAGCAAACAATTTCAACCCCTACCACTCCAGTAACAACTACTACTACAACTACTAAAGGACAAATCCGTCGAAAAACATCAACCACAACACCCCATGTATCCCCGTCGAAATCACCCCTACTTACCGTTGTCACTAGTGCCGCCGATCACTTATTGAACCACATTGATAACAGTAGTAGTAACAGTAGTAGTAATGCCTTAGTGGCAACGGTAAATTCATCTCCCGCTTCCCCAATTCTCAAGGCGCAGCTCAGTGCGCCCCCCAAACAGAGGGAGACTTCTGTTGTTAATGTTGTCAATCAACCTGCAACTGTTTCTAATAAAGGCGATATCAAAAGTCAGGTAAATCTAGATTTACACTTTTAAATCACGCAGATCCGACTTTAGTTTTGTTGATTCCATTTCATTCATTTTTGTTTCGTTCTCTTCTGCATCTTATGTTATATATTTGGGGGATTCCTTTTATCTAATTGGCTAACCTTTCGTTTCACATTAACCCACTCGACAATCAATGCTTTTTGCTTCAATTGGTATTCCGTACACGTCTTCCTTGTAAATAGTCCTTCGCAACAACTCGTACGACATGGTGGTGGATGTTTCGATTTGAGTCACTTTTATTTGATTTCTTTATCAAATCCACGATTAATAACTACATCCTGGATTTGACTAGTTATTTAATATTTATTGATTTGTTTTGAAATGATGAAGGTGATGGCACATCCGCATCTGAGCCAAGCGTTGCTAGGCACGAGCAGCGCCACAGCGGCGGCCGGTCCAAGTAGTAAGGACAATTTGACAACCATCATGACGACAGCTTCGACAGGTCAGAGTAGTCAGCTCATCAAAAGCCTACTGGCAACAAAGGTAAACGATTGCATGACAACTACAGTGAGCATGAGGACTGCAACAGACTGCCAAAATGTAGCTCAGGTAACACACTAATCTTAACCATACTCTTTTCGCATATTTTTTTGTTGTTGTTTTGTGTGCAAAAACTAAACGCGTGTTTTGGATTTTTACAACTAAATTACGTAATTTAATTCGATTTTGTTAATTGCATGCTTTGTTATAATTAATTAAAATAATTTATCGATAAATCAGACACTAAAATAATAAAAGTAGATTTTTTATTAATTTCTAACCACACAATTTGACATTAGCATTAATTATCGTTGACACTTTAGGTCGCAGCGAGACAACAGCGGCTTTTAGCGCAACAAACCAACAGCACGCAAACGCCCGACCAGAAAGCGCAAACGAAAAGCGAAACGCCGAAATTAGCGACACGTGTGAACGGCGCGCGCCAATTGCTGTTCAACGATAACGAAATCGGCGATCCGCTCGTGTCGTCCACCACGCAATGTACGAGTTCCAGTAAAGGCAAAAAGGAACCGCCGCAGCCGCCACCTCCGCCACTCGCCCCGCTCAGCAACAATGTGAAGACGAAAACGCCGCGGATTGAGAGCGAGGACAGCGACTCGATCGGTAAGTTATTTATTATTGTCTTACGCTAAAAATAATTGATTGCATTGTAGGTAACAATTCGCTGGCATCGAGCACCGGCTTGGGAACGGTGGGCGTTGGTGGCATCTCATCGACCGAGGACGGCGACAATTCACTGACGAGCTTCGAGGGTCTCTTGAACGGTATTCCGAACATTGATAATCCATTGAACGAAGATAGCAATTCAAAAGAGGCTGTTAAAATAGTTAGTAGTGAGATTAGTATAAATAAACCGTTACGATTGGCCGACCTGCTCGAGCAGAAGTTCGAAAAATCGCCACCGATGCTAAACGGCGTTCTCGGCAAAGAAAAATCGGCAGTCGACCTTGTCGAGAATCACATTGAGAAGGCGTTGAGTCGCGACAACGATCACAATGAAGAGAAAGCGAATCTGAAGCGAGCGGCCACGGACGAAATCGTAGACGTGAGCGAGGCGAAGAAGCCGCTGCTCGCGAATGTGAACGGCAGCGATTCGCCCGCGCCCGATTCCGTGTCGAGTTCGAACGGCGAGGAAGGCCCGGCGACCGTTTCCACCGCGGCTGCCAAACTGTTCGCCGACATCGCCGCGGACATTCTCGAGGACGAAGACGAGGAGCAGTTAATGCAAGAACAGCCGCCGCAAGTGGCAGCACCAGCGCCACCACCGCAACAACAGCAAATCCTCGTCGACGGCAATCAGCAGCAGATGTTGCTGACAACGCAACCGCGCCAAATAATCGTGTCGCAAGCGGGCACCACCAATCAAGTCGTCACGTTTTCCACGGCGAAGAATCAAGGCGGCCAAACGGTGATCGTGCAGAATCCGAACCAGCAACGCGCGCCGGTTATGCTGCAACAGAACGCCGGCCAGTTTCTGTTGTCGCAAGGTTTACAGGGTCAGGTGCAGTTGGTGGCCGGTTCGCAACCCGGACAATACGTGTTGCAAACGTCCGGTACGCCTGGCACCTATATGGTGGCGCAGCCGCAAACCGCGATGGTGCACGGCCAGCAGCAAACGGTGCTCGTGGCGCAAACGTCGCAGCAACAAGGCACTGGTGCGAAGACGATTATTATTTTGCAGCAGCAGCCGGCCAATTCGGCGGCCACGCATCATCAGAAGGTGGTGGTCACGCCGCAGGGACAACAGGTTGTTGTGACGCAAGTGCCGCGGCCAGTTATACACAGTAGTTCGGTTAGTAATAATGTGATTGGTAATGCGAAGGTGATTAAAGCGGCCACGACGAATGGGGTCGCGGAGAAGAAGGAGGAGGTGAAAGTGGTGCCTGCCAAACCGAAGATAATTAGAGATCTGACTACGCCGTTTGTTTGCGAATGGGGCGAATGTAATATGTAAGTTATTTCGTTTTTATTTGCGGGGTGAATTCATAAGTTTGGTTTTCAGTGAGACGAAGTTCAAGTCGGCCAATCAGGTGTATCTGCACGTGTGCGATGCGCATTGTCCCACAGGCAGCGAGGAAATCATGTGTCAGTGGGACAGGTGCGACAACATGAAGAGGAAACGGTTCTCTTTGATGACGCATCTACATGACAAGCACTGCAATACAGAGGTTTGTTTTACAAAATTATTTATGTAGTTTTATTGACGATCCGTTTGCAGTCAATGAAACAAAGTTTGGTGCGGCGGAAGCAGCAAGCGCAAGGTGGCAAAGTGGAACCAGCAGCACCGGCACCCAGTACCCCACATCCGGGCTATGCCCCCGATGCTGCGCTACATGCGATCAAGCGGCACGCACTCGAGTTTGTGAATCCCAAAGAACTTCAAGTAAGTGTTTTTTTCGAATCGCTTACTAATCACAAAAATGTTGCTAATAATCGAGGGCCAAACTGCTTAAATTTAATCTTCTCTGGCACTAACACTAATACCGTGAAGCTTAACTATAGTTATTTTTTGGGTATTGGTACTCTCACTGTTTGTGAATGACAAATGTGTTTATGTTCTTTATTGTAAATTTAGCTGAAAAGCGGAGCAAAAGTTCAAGTGGGTAGTACACCTGTTGTATCTGCTACCACTACACAGGCTAGGTCTGGGCCTACTTCTTCTGACCAGGTGAGGCACTGCTAGTGCTGTGCTACTAGTGTGTTTTGCTACATTTCATTTTTTTGTCTAAATTTTTGTTGGAGTAGTTAGGGTTTTGTAGTTTTTTTGTCATTAGTTAGCAGGGTTTGTGTTTCGTTTATTTTTACTAAAATCGATTTGTACTTACCAATTTATTGCTGCATGGATGTTTTGATTTTTTGACAAATGATTCGATTCTTAGGGCATTTTATTTTTTTAGTAATTTGAAATTTTAATTTTTTTCAAAATATTTTTTGTATGCATTAAAACATCTTAAAATTAATATTTTTGAATATAATTTTACTTAGTTTTTGACGTAAATTTTTTTTGAAAAAATTTACTTTTTTGAATTTTCGTTTTATTTAATTTTTAAATTCAGAAAAGTCGAAAATTCACAATTTTTGACAAAAAAAATAATTTTTAATGTTTTAAGAATCGAATCACTATTTTTTTATAATTGTCAAAAATAAATTAATCTCTGTTTTAGGACGACAATGAAGGCCCCGTAACAAAAAGTATTCGACTTACAGCATCATTAATTCTACGGAATCTTGTCATTTATAGCACTAGTTGTAGAAGGTAAATTTTAATTTTATTTATTTATATTTTTAATTAACTTTTTATTTTAGGTACTTAAAGCATTACGAACCCCATTTAGCTAATGTAGCCTTAAGTAATGTAGAGTCTTCTAGAACGATAGCACAAGTATTGTACGACATGAACGAAAGTTCGACACTCAGGTGACCAACACGCAAGCATAAAAATTTGAATGACTGTATTTTATAAAAGTGGCTCCAGACAAACAAACAAAAACCACACTGGGCGGATTAGCTGAGCGAAGTGAATGAAGTGAGTGAATTTTTTAATAAATGTGAATGAAGAAACTATTATTGTATTGTAAATTATTTAAGTGGAAGTGTACAAATATAAAAAATATGTTAGTTTTATAGGTATTAAGAGCCTAATTGTTATTTTTATATAATTTACTAGAGTGTAAATCAGGCTTTGTCTCGAAATACTTTTTTCGCAAAATGTTTCTTTGTTTTTATGTTCGTTTCTCGATATATTTTTTTCTCTCGTTTTTTTCCTTTTTTGGAGTCCTCGTTTAAACTGAAAATTGAATAAATACAAACCCAAACAGTTTATTATATTTGTGCAATTTTTATTTTTGAACAAATTTTTTGAATTTCGTCAAGGTGCGAGTTCTTCCTTCATTTGAATGAAGACGCACCCTGTCTGTATATGCATTTTTATAACTAGAAATAGTAGACATTTGAATGTGAAAAACGGTTTTGGACATTGTTCCGAGTATGTAAATAGCCTCCGACTTGTATGTTCGATTTTTCAACTTTTTATTCTTTTAAAATTGTGTCCATCATACTTGTGATATAGAAAGCACTTTTTATATCAGTATTATTGTCTTCTAGGAAAATGTACAATTAACAAAACAACTTTCTTTTGTTCCGATGAAGTAAAACAAAAACGCTCTCGATATAACATTTGACTCAGTGACGATTTTTCATTTTTACTAGTTTTTTTTTTTGTTTAGTCTCTATGCTTTTGTACAGATTTTTTGACCGACTTACTTTTTTTTGTTGTTGTTTATTTTGAACATGTGAAAAGACGTTGGAAAATTATTGAGGGAAAAGTTACTACTAATTTTTCATGTGCTTAGCATATCCATCATCATCAATCTCTACTTAACTACCAGTTAATCTGTAAAATGTTTACAAGTATTGGAAAGAAAATAAACTGCATTTAATGTGTGTCTATTTTTATTTTGTATTTTTATTCATCCCTTTTGTGCACATTAACAAAAAAAAATATTTTTTCTAATTTTGGCATGTAAAATGTGACTTTTCAAAATCGATTGTAGTTGGCAAACGGCACATTTTACGCAACTGGTGATGTAATGAAAAATATTTCACAACTGGTGATGAAAAGTTCCGAATAAAGCCTACTTGTTTTGATAAAATTCACTAAATTATTAATATCATAAGTTTAAAAAACTCTTTTTTGAGAAGGTTCTTGTAAAAATTAGAAAAAATCTTGTATGCAACATGTTAGGAAATGCTATTTTGTGTAACTCGCGTTATTTTGCAGAACTCGCTGCGCTCGTCCCGCAGAAATCCGCTCGTTACACAAAAAAATGCATTTCCTAACTGGTTGCATAAATAGCTATTGCAAAACTAAAATAAAAATATTAAACAACTAGTAATGAAAAGTAATAAATGCTCTCTATTACAATGTTCTCCAGTGTATTCTGAATATGTATGCAAAATTTGGATGAAATATCTTCATCCGTGCCAAAGATATTGGCGATGCAAAATTTTCTGTGAGTGAACGAAGTTAGTTCAAGAAACTGCCACCGCGCCGCGCGGCACCTATACTTTTGAATTGTCAATGTCTACAAAATAAATTGTAAACTGCAACCATGCACTCATAATTAGTATTTATGTAATTGCCTGCTTTGCGTTTAGATAAACACAAATAAATAATAAATGATTATGTTATTTTAAGGTTATTATTTTGTTCGTTGCGGTTAATAGTGTTTTTATCACTTAAATAATTTGATAAAATTATAATGACTAACATGCAGTATGCCATAGTTCAATTTTCGTGACTGACGCATACAAGTTCCTGTAATTACTCACAAATCAACATTTATATTTTATTTTATTTATAAAAATAGACGAGTACATAACATATTCCGGTTAAAGTCAAAATATTATTATTAGTCATCTAGATAATTACAATTTAATCTGCGAAATAAAAAACAAGCGATTTGAACAATATGCAAATTGATTCGACATTTATTATTTAGATGTGAACCAAAATTGCACCAAACAAGAGTGTAGTAGTATCAAAACTGGCTTCGCTATAAAATTAAAATGTTTTTAAAATTAAGTTTGTGCTTATTTATTGTGCATATGAACAGCGATGCATTTGGCATGCAATTCGATGATGCAAAAAAAGAATTGGCAATTTACAAGAAATGCCTTTACTATGAACGCAAATTAGGAATTCATGGGTATTGCGATGTTAATCCCGATATCTACCTGGATGTGGTAAGTTTTCAAGCGAGCTATTATTTGACTAAAATTTACTATAATTTCATTGTGGTATTGTTGAGCGTTTACCACTACAATACCACAATTAGTTTTCTGTGAGGTTTTTGATCAGTTACGCGCTTATTTTCAATTTTTTTCAAAAAAGTGTAACCTCAAAAATTATTTATATTTAAATTTGTCACCAAGGTACAAACGAATATTTTCGAATTTTCGAATTTTAAGATTTAAAAAATGGAATGAAAGAAAAATTTGAAAATTTTCTTTTATAGATCAGTGTATAAAATTAAAATAATCAGATTAAAGAAAAATGTAAGTCAATATGTTGAAAAACAAAGTCAAATTTGAAGAAAAAAAAATCAAAAATTTTGCAAAGAATTTTTTTTTTAATTTTTTTACTTTATAAATAAAAGCTAACAATTTACCATCTAGCCACAAATAATTCGCCGACACGGCTACCCATCCGAATCGCACATCGTGGAAACGGAAGATGGATATTTGTTGCGATTGCATCGAATTCCCGGCTCAAAGGATGGCAAAAGAGGGGGTCAGCCTGTATTTTTGCAGCATGGTTTATTAGGCAGCAGCGCCGATTGGATAATGAACGAAAATATGTCTTTAGGTAATTTTAATTTATTTAATTTTTTGCATGGTAGTTCATTAAATAGATTTTGCAGTTTTGGGTAAAGATACTAATTCTAGAACGCCAATAAGCTCATTTTATAAAACTCACAATCACTAAGAAGACCAGATCACAAACTAAAAGTAACTCGACTGAATTTTTCTGCTATTTTTGTAAATTTGTCACATATTTTTAAAAATATTTATTTAAAAAAAATATATATTGGTATCACTGGGTTTCGAACTCTGGATCTGTCATGGCCGCTTGGCCGCCATGTTATAAAATGGCGTCTGGCGTTCGAATCTCGGTCGCACCAAATATTTTTTTTTCATTTTTTAACATCAGAAAATAATAGAAAATAAATTCAAAAATAATATTTTCGAAATTTTTTCAAACGTGCAATATTTTTTCAATGCACTTAAATTAATTCTACCTACAAAAGGCTTTGTTCCAAAAAACTTACAACATTTTCACATCATTTACATAATTAAAACATCAAATTACCATAAATACACCTGATTACAATTTTTTCTAACACAAAACATAGGTTTTTACTTGGCTGACGAAGGCTACGACGTTTGGATGGGCAACGCCAGAGGCAACCTCTACTCAAAAGGCCACATAAATCTGCCTCTAAGTAGCCCGAAATACTGGAATTTTAGGTTCTTTGACTTACATAATCAATAATAAATCGCGATTTCAGCGCTCAATATAAAATTTTTTGATATTTTAGTTGGCACGAAATGGGAGTGTTCGATTTGCCCGCCGTTTTATACCACGTAAGCAACATCACAAATAAACCGGGCGAAATTATTTATATTGGACATTCGATGGGAACCACGATGTTCTTCGTTATGTCATCCATGGTGCCACAAGCTGCGAAAAATGTGAAGCTGATGGTGGCTTTAGCACCGGTGGCTTATATGACGCACATTCGGTCGCCTATTCGCTATCTATCGCCGTTTGTTTTCGATTTAGAAGTAAATTAGTCGGCTAATTTATTTAGGAAATTATTTTTTATTTTTTTTGTAGTGGCTAGCGAAGTATTTGGGACTGAACCAATTTTTGCCGAGTAGCAAATTAATACAACTGTTGGCGTATGAGTGCCAGTTGATTAATATTGAAAAATATATTTGCGCTAATTTGGTGTTCGCTTTGTGTGGGTTTGATAGGGAAGGGTTTAATGAGGTATGCGAATAAAAAAATATATTAAAAAAATTAAGAACAATAAAAAAAAGTTTTTTTTTTAAAACAAACAAAATTTTTTTTCAGGATATTTTGCCGCTAGTCTTGAGTCACGATCCAGCCGGCACTTCCACTCGAACCGTTCTGCATTATGCGCAAGAAATTAAGAACGACGGCAATTTTCAACGATGGGATTATGGCCCTAAAGGCAATATAGTTGCCTATAAGCAATTAACACCGCCCGTTTACAAATTGGCCAATATTAAGCGACCCTTGTATTTGATGTACGCTGACAATGATTGGCTTGCCAGTCCTATAGTAAGTAAAGTTTTAACGCATTTATCTATCTATAGTATCCTCATTAAGTTAATTTAATTTCCAAGTTTAGAGCAAATATTCGCTAGTATGTGATTTGTACGCTTTATTTGTAAAGTTTAGGAGGAATTCTATTGAGAGTTTAAATTGTGAGCGCCGCGCGTGGCCGTTTTTGGAACTAAATATTTATTAACTTTGAATTTATAAAAAAATTACATTTTATAATTTTTCCGTTGAATAGTTTTGTGCCACTTTTTGGTTGACAACCAAACATAATTAAGAGACATTAAAAAAATGTATAAATTCCTCTTTATTCAGGATGTCGCTAACTATTACTAATTCATAATAACTATATTTATTTCCTACAATTTTTAATTTTCTCTTACTTTTACCTATACAGGATGTGGAGCGCTTTTCTAAAAATATTACCAACCTAGTCGATCTTTACAAAATTCCAAATGCGGCGTTCGATCATGTCGATTTTATTTTTGGCAAACATGCTAAGGAACTAGTTTACAAACCTTTGCTGAAAGTGATGCGAAATTATACCAGCAATGACTAAAATTAAATACTTAAGAAAGGGTGGTGGCGAATTTTAGTACCTCGAATAAAATTTTATTTTTAATTCGTACTAAGTTGACTCTATTTTATCCTTTCCAGTTTTTTTTAGTTTGATATTTCTACGATTTGAAATGAACTGAAAGAAATCAATGGATTCGAGGACAGCCAGAATTTGTGTTTAGTTTTGCCTTTAGCACCCACCTTTCACAACATCTACATATATCTCTATGCTAAATTCTATCTCTATAGAAAATCTAATTTGTATTCAAGGCTAGACAACTAATGGAATTTATGTTTGGTGCACACGTGATTAACGTGATTCGCTTTTTTTCCTCTCTTTCATTGCTTTACAGGCAGTGCCAATGGGTGTTTTAATTATCAGTGGCGCATCAATACAAATAAAGGACAAACATTGAACAAATTCATTTTTTTTTCGAAAAGTTTGGAAATAATTTTTTTTTTCTATTTAAATATTTCGTTTTTACTAAATTAATTTAAAAATTTGTGTTAAATTTTTTTTGTTAGCTATTTTTTAAACACCTGTTAGTTCTGACGTATGAGCTGCTTCAGAATAGTGACGTCACAAATCGCGTAGTACCGCAGTACGCCACTGAAATTCGTGACCAGAGCTAATTGCATACAATTTAAATAATGCTAATTTTCTATTATAGCATTACACATTACTGTAATTAATTATTAATATTAATTGTTGAAATAAAATTTGTAAGACGGTAAGTAATTGTTCGCTATATCGATTACTATTCAAAAATTTTATTACCGTATAGTGTTATAATTTTTATTTCTCTTTAGGAAAATCTACTATATGAAAGTGAGACATTAAATTATAAACAATGCACAAATTTAATTGTTGTGCTTTTGTGCACAAAAACTTTCGCTACTTAAAATTAAATTCAATTTCGAGCACATAAATTTAAATTGGTCCTACTTTTTCCGAATAACAAATACAATGAATAATGAAGGCCAGAAAATTTGAAATTATTTAGTTACAAGTTCATCAAACATTTGAAAGAAAATTCCGCACTAAGCGCAAAATTAATTAAATTACTAATGTCGTCACATATCAATAATAACAGTTCTTTCAACAACCAGTTTAAACAAAATTAATGTTTGCATAATAAATAAATGATTATTAAAATTAATTCCAAACGTTTTATGCATAAATTGCATGGAAAAAAATGTTCAAACAAATAAACCCGTCGTCGTTTGATTTTTGTTGATAAACAAATACGAACGTAGCGGAAACCTTGGTTAAGATTGAAATAATAATTAATATTAATAAATTATGCAAACCACATCTCGAGGTGATCTTCATTACCACCGAATTTCGAATCAAAATTTATTCGCAAACTGGATTTGATGGGAAATTTTTTCGCATCGCTCGATCAATTTCCGTTGTTTTATGTCTTCTTCATCATCATCATCATCCTTAGCGCGTTAGCGGTTTTTTTCCTTTTATTTTATTTTAGCTAAACACGTGAAAGGCTGCGAGGATTGATGTCATTGTCAGTGGAATGAGCGGAAATTGGAACAATGTTTCTATTTTTGCCGTTTTTTATTTTTAAATAAATAGCAAAATAATGGAATTTGAGTGCAAATTAGCTTTCCAAATTTTTTGTGTAATTTATTTGCTATTTTAAACTTCATCCGGTCATTAAAATATTTAGAATAAATGGAATAGTTGATAATATTGCGCGCACTAGTAGGTAGAGTCAACGCAATGTACGTTGGACAAATAGTGGAGGGGCGCACGGGCAGATTTGCGTCGAACGCGCATCAGATTTATTAATTTTTCGAGTTTCTATGGCAACGCGCGCGTTCCCCACCACTATTAGTCCAACTTATATTGCGTTCACTCTATCCAAAGTTCAAATTTTATTTTATGCAGTTTGAATAATAATAATAATAATAAATAATTATTGCGGCATTATAATTATTTTATATTATAACATTGAGGTTTGTATATTTTTATTTTTTACGTCGGTCCAGAAAAAAATGTGTAAAACCCTGAATATAAATTCGCATAATAAAATAGCCGTATTTGCATGTATCGCTATTAAAAAGCGTATTCAATGTTAACTTGCTAATTATTATTGGTTGGCTATTCTATTACAATAAACAATAAACATATGATATATGAAAATAAGCATCTGGTTGTGCTAGATAGTTGCAAAAATCGCGGTGCCAGTCAGTGCTAGGAGGCTAAGTACTGCGAGTGGAGAAAGGTTGTCTCTATGTGGATGCTGGCCAGGCTCTGGCTCTGACTCGGAATTCCATTTCATTTCATTTGTAATTCAATTACTATCATCATCATCCGCTTTAATTGGAAATGCACATCGATCGATGCCTTTGCGAAAATTGGATGGTGAAATGTTGCAATGCTATTGAATGCTAAACACACCCCTTTCGTTCGAGCGCCGAATGTAAGAAGGATTCGGTGTATAGATTAAGATCCTGCAGCGGCGCATGTACCCTAATAAAATTGTCCAGATAACATTGTGTATTCTGGTATGTATTTGTACTACATGGTCAACAGGAGGGGATTGCAAAATATTTACAAATTTAATAAAAAAAATTTTTTTGAAAAAAACATATTTCTTGCGCATAATATTCAAAAAAGCACTAAAAATAGATTATTGGTGCCAATAATGTCAATATTATTCCAAATATCAAAACAATATGTTTACTTTTAACATTTAAGTGTATTTGCATTATTTTCAAAAATTGGTAATATTTATTCAAAATTGCTCTTATCTAACTGCTCCTATATTTTTATTTAGTAAGCAAAATATTACTTAAATAAAGGTAGTTAGATATGAATTTGGAATATTTGGAAAGAGTAAAATTTCTTGCACCAAAAATTTTTAAAAAAATAGTTCAAAAAAAATGAATTTTGGACTCATTTATTTTTTTTTTAAATTAAATTTAAATTTTTAGTTTTATTTACAATATTTTTTTTTTGCACTCAATTTTTAATTTAGTGAAAAATAAGTGAAATGCTTGATTTCGCACAATAAAAGATAAAAGCGATTCAAATTCGCTTTATTTGAGACAGGTCAAGCAATATGATTTTTCTCACTACCATATAGGTAAATTGACATTACATTGATAAAAAATCAAATGTAATGGAAAGTAGAACACCTAGCTACCTTAACAACGCGCCGTAACTATGTAAAAACAATATTTACCGCGGCAGGTCACTTTCCGCATTAGGTCACTTTCCGCGATAGGACACTTTCCGCGCTAGGGTGTCTAAAAATTAAAAATATACCAAACGAATGAGGAATATATTTAAAATAATTTAATTTATTTATTAAAATTAATACTAACAGAACAATTTGAACAATTTGAAAGGGTAATTGAAGGAACATTGTTTTTTTTTTGGACTGACAACACCCAAATGAATGTGCAAAATTATTGTTCAAATTATACATTGCCTTAGCAACCATTCAGCATAGACGACTAGATTTTATAATATTATAAATATAAACACGAAACCAGTGTGCCGCGACTTTTTGATAGATATAAATGGAATGTCAGTTTATTAATTTAGTAGAGTTTACTAATGATTTTCAAATTGGTAGTGAGAAAAACGTAATGCGCAACACGCAGGTAAGTATCTTTTCTGTCCTCGGAAGATTGTGTACCTCGGCTCCGCCTCGGTACACAAACTTCTACCTCGGACAAAAAAGTTTACTTACCGCTACTAGTAGCGCAAATAACTATTAATCACTTGATTAAAATATATAGAAATTTATCGCATTTTTATGACTCGAACAGTAAAATAGAATGTTGTGCATAAATCAATAAGCTAATTCTAGAAACAACATAAACAATGGAAATTGATGTCAAATTTAAACAATGATAAGAAAGTAATTGTTAAAGTTTGGTTTTCACCAATTCGAATTTCAATTTTAATTTAATGGGTACCAATTTCATTTTTCATTTAATGGAAATTTACTAATTTCTACAATTTTTGAAATTTTATAACAAAAATAAATTTAATAATTTTTAACATTTTTTATTATTATTTTTAATTTTTTATTAATATTATTAAAAATGCAAATAACTACTAATTTATTAAAATTTAAAAACTGCTAAACTTTCTTTCAACTACTACTCGACTAAAATAAATAAATAAATTATTACACTAATTAAATAAATCACGCACCAACTTAACTCCCCGATTTTTCTATTGGCACCCATCCAATGCATCAATCAATCGGCTTTCCATCACGAAATTTGACAAATCGGCTTAACCAGGAGAGCAAATGTTTTGGACGATGTTGAGCCGGCCCTGCCGCCTCCCGCAACTCGCATCATCGCCGGTTGCCAGGCAACCACCTCTCCTGCATCTCTTTTAAATTCAACATGGTCCACTGTGACAGCTCGCTGCGGGCATCAGGCAAGTCAGTTCAACATCAGCACTTCGACGTTGATGTTGTTCGCTCAGCAATTTATTTTCAATATATGCGCAACTGATATTTTGGTCCTGCACGCAGAAGTATTTTTAATAGACAATTAATTTATTAATACTTTGTTGAAATATATTAAAAAAATAATAATAATAAATTTTGGACAAAAAAGTAGAATAAAGGGCAAAGGTCATGTGGATGAACTTTCGCGTAGTGTAATTTTTTTAAATATAACATTTGTTGAACATAAAGGAAGCTACAGTGCGTCGATAATATTCTGTTGGAATTTTAATAACGGTAAGAAATACTAACATATAATTTAAAAACAAAAAAAAATTATTTAAATGCGTTTTTTAAATTTTAAATGCCATTGCACTGATAAGATTTAATTACGACTATTATGGTTGTCATTTATGATGTTCGTGATGTAGTATGTTATTTTATTTTGATTTCGTAGAAAGTTTTCGTATAAAAATGTAATGATTTTCTTGTTCAACATAAAGATAGTACTACATATATTTATTGTGAGTCATTCATTTATATATCGAATCAAAAATACATTCAAGGAAAAATTGAACGTATGTTATTATTAATTGCGTGTTTTTCGTCGTTTTATTTTCGATAATGATTATTCCGTGCGCTATTAAAATAAGCAGAATTAGAGCAATGTGGAGGAATGCGGGGGTGGTTTGTCACATTTACGAACCAATTCGCCACATAATTGAATTATTGAAGTGTTTTTAGTAGTTATTTTTAGAAATTGTTCAAGGATTTGCTGTTGTTGAGTTAGACCTTTAATATTCTATGGCAATTCGATCAAAAATTACTCACAAAAAATTTTGAAAATATTTTTCAAAGGGCCCCATAAAATTTTTGAAAGCCGCCCCTGTCTCTTGATTTTTTTTCTATTTATAATTATTATTTTTTGTTATTTATACAAACAATAAAAAAAGCTTTCGCGTTAAAAATGCTACCAAAATTTCTAAGCTGCATTTTAATTTCGAATTTAAATATTTTCTAATCCTGATATATCTTCCTTATATTTTGAACACACAAAAATAAATGCGATTAACATTAAGCTTGACATTAAGGAAAATCGAGTTTCCTGTTAATGCATCATACTTGTTTGTAATTATTCGGGCTTAAGTTTCCACATCTCTCGCAATTACACTTAAGTTAAGCTAATAAGTATTTTTTTAACGCTATAATAAATAGCTAAAACTTGTTTACTAATTACGGGTGTTATTATTATTTTTCTGCTACTAAGCATTTATTTGCTTTACAATTAAAAATGTAATTTTTTATGTCACTATATAATCGTTTTTTTTTAAGTGGTTAAAAAATCAGAAATTAAAATCCCATGAGGTAACAAAACAAGAATTATTCCCACGGGGAGCATCATGGAAATTTTGTTAAAATTACAAATTGAAATTATAATCATAAAAATTCAAATTTTAAATCAGCAAAATTTAAGTCAAATATTGAACAAATTTTCAATCTCGTTTCCAAACCTATGGTAAACAAATCGGTTGAGAAATAAAATAATCAATAAAAAAAAATACTAAAATAAATATTTATTTATTTTCTTGAAACTTGCAATAAATATTGAACTGAACAAATAACGACAAATAATATAAATATCAAGATAAATATGTATATTTATAAGCAAAGCACATAAATCCAAAATTCTATAGAATTTATTGACAGATTTCAATTTTCAAAATAAAATTTTGCTTAATAAAATTCTATAAAACATGCTAATTATTCAAAATATGGAAATAGCGTGCAAAATTTCGTGAACATATCTCAAGTAAAAGTATTCAAATATGTTAAATCTTCCGTTTAAACTGGTAATTAAAAATTGTTATTATTAGTGGTCGTATTTTTTATTTATCTTGAGAAACTGCTTAGAATAATTAGCACGTAATAATTTTTTTTATAACCATAATTATAATACATACAGACTGCCGCAGTTTTACAGACAGAACATTAAAAAATGTTCTAGTTAATTAGTGAAATTTGTCTATATTACTACTATAGCATAAATAAATTTGGTTCTCATGTTATTTAATTAAACGAAAAATTAAAAATAGAAAGTGTCTATATAGATCGAAAAGTAAAATTACTTTCTAATGAAATTACTATTTTAAAATATTGCTACTATTTTTTTTTATAATAAAACAATTGTATGATTGTTTATTATAATACAGTTACGATATCATTATTTAAGAAGCTTTATCCAAGAGATAAAAGTTAATTTTATTTTGACCAACAGGAAAAAACATTTTTTTCCTATCAAAATCCCAGTAGAGTTTTGAACAACTCCAATTTGATGAACTTATCTCTTGCAATTACGCCTCCAGTCCAGACTTTCCAGAAAGTCAACACAATTCCAGCCTACAAATCCTCTAGTCCAAGATTAACCGAATCGTTTCAACCAAAAGCAATAATTCGACATGGCATTGAAACCACAAAAAAAATAATCTATTTATTCAACCCTTATCTAAATGTTTACGAAATTTAATTGGAAAAGTTTGATGATGATGATGATTATAATATCACTATATTATTTTATTCTTCAGCTTAGCCCTTAGCCATAAAGAACATCGAGATGTTAGTTGAATAAACACATTCATTCTGTTTACGTATGCAATTACATAAATTGGATGAATATTAACGTCATACATCACACCCTACCCTTATAATAAAAATGCCACGCTGGGGATGGAAGAAATTACAAATGCTGACTCATGTTCATAGGGGTGGCTTATAGTATCAGTATCATAGAAATATTTCATCTAAATTTTAATTTCAGAATTTATTACTTTAACTTACAGAAAATTCAAAAGATTATTAAATTTGTTTAAATGCACCTGCATCTACACAGTCTAAAATTCCATTGTGTGTGCAATAATAAAATAGAAACGTAATGAGTAACGGAATAGCCTTTTCTATATGTGATGTGAGAAAAAAAAAACTAATCTCATTGTTATACATTAACTGCTTTAATATACAGTATACATTGTATAAAATAAAGTAGTATGCAATTCCGCTCAGCAAGACATTTATTTATTGTTTCACATAAATGTAGTTGACTATGTAAAATGTTTTACGCTCAATAAGCACGTCCGTGGAAAAAGTCGACTTAAGTATATCAACTCGAAGATTATAAATAATGATAATCATCTACAATAAAATATTTATACCGGAATATTAATTTAAAATTCTTAAATGTACATATTTTAACAACTGCGCATGCGTTTTGCAACAAATATGCGCACTACTACAAATTTAGAGCTAATGCGCATCAATTTCGGAAGAACTACGCCGAAACGCCTACTGCGCATACGACTGCGCATGCATATATAATCTATAAATTTTGTACTACAACCTGCCCGCTTCACAAAAATGTTCCGCTACATCGATTGCACGTTGCTTTGTCTTGCTTCGTTAATTATTCAAATATTTTTTAGATACTAAAAGGAATGTTGAGGGTGTTCACTAGTACATTTCCCTTATCCATCAGTGCATCATCCACTCTAAATTATTCACGATGCATTTTCAGCTCTATTCGCCTCCATCCAAGATTAATAGCATTTTGGAGTAGAAACTACTAGATTTACGAATAAAAAACTATGACCTACTCTACGAATAATTATTATTCTTCCGTTTTTTTAAGCTGCATGCATTAATCAACCGTCCGTTTTTTTTTTCTTATGAGAATATGTTTGAAAGTGACTATAAGACGACTTCCTCTAAATTATTCAAATGTACTTTTTTCAATTTATTTATTCGTTTATTTAACAAATGAGAAATTAATGTATATTTTTAGTTTTTACCAGGTAGTAACCAGGAAAACATATTAATTATTCAACGTCATTAAATGGATACATTATGGAACTAGCGAGGGAATTATTCAATTATAAATAAAATTAATAATCCGGCACACATTTATAATTTATACTTTGTTGATTAAATTCCAAAAAAAAATAATTTGGTTACATAACTAGTTCAGTAAAAGCTCTAGGGGCCTTTGATTAAGTAAGGCACATATGGAATTCCGATGAATTACATCGAGGCACCTTATTATCGCTGGTAAAGGCTAGGCATGGGAACGACCAGACACTAATTGAAAAATCAAAGTAGTATTTACTACAGGTGAAAGGAATAATTAGGACAACACGAATCGATTCTCTAAAAATAGTAGTAAATTGAAGGTCAGGGATCACGAGATATTTTATTTACGGATAGAGCTGTAAAAATTATTCAAAAAACATGTAAAAAAATTTAAGAATTTTTAATAGAATTTAAGTTAGAAGCAATTTAGTGACGAAACTACGTCACAAATTACACTCCGCCCATTTCCCCCTTCTTTGTTATGCAATGTAAATAAGGTCGAATAATAATTGTGACGTCATGTCACTTTAAACTTGATATTTGAACCTTTCCACCAAAGAAAAAACGTAAAATTTTCTTCGAAATAATTTCATTGTACTTTATCATAAAATTAAATAACTAAAATTGAATAGACAATCTTCATTCCACATTCTATTATATAGATTAAAGAAACTTGTTCGAGACAATAACATTCCTAATATTTTATTAACCCCGGATGCACCATGCCATTGTTGTTGGTAAAAGCATCCTCATCCAACGAGGAGGATATTTGCCTATTAAAAGTAATTATTGTTGCATGCAAGAAAGTCGTCGTCGCTGTGCAGATATAATTTTCTGTGGTATGAAATAATTATCGACTATTTAAACTGCAACCATTTATTACTATGATTATCAGCTTAGCTGGAATTAAAATCGAATGAAGCTGCAGCTCGTTATCCCGCAATTTATCAACACTAATTATATTGTCGATAGTAGAAATTACGTTCCCGCCAAAAATAATTTAGTGCAAAAAGTGTGAAGCGCATTTATCCGCTCCAGTTACCAAATTTAACGCTCATTGTATTCACCAATTTCTAATTCGACAGTGGCGCCATCTCGTGCGCAAGCGATTTCAGTGCGCGGTCTTAAACTTGAAACGCTAAAAATGAAACAAACTGATGGAGCATGGCAATTTCGAATAAATACCTGCACATTAAATTATTTAAATGTCTAGTAGAGAGATAGTGAAACTTGTAGTGCCGTTAGATGAACTTGTGCAGACAATTTCAAACTTGCTACATTCATGCAACTTATCATTATTACAATCATTAAGATAATTATTGAATTAAATATAAAAGTGGACAGAAAAAATGCTGACGTACGATTTGAATGACTAACTAATAAATCAATAGCGAGAAGGAATTAGTAATACATAGTTTTCTATGAAAATTATTCCGTAAAGGAATTTTTGAATTTTGGATTGAGACAACATGCAAAGCAATAATAATAATAATAAAGCCGGAAGAGTGAATAAGTAGATTAGATAAATTGCGATTGTCAATGTGGGCATGTTAAAATCCAGTGCAAGTTAAATGAATAAATTACAAATATCAACTTGCTATTTATAATAATAATAATAATTTATTTATTTCATTTCCAGCACGTATTCATTTTAATCGAGTCGGGCGTATAATTTATTAAGCGTGCCCTTGTTATTCAATAGTCTCTATTAGGCTTTATTGCAATTGATAAATCTTATTTAGTTATGAATTTACACATGAACTGTGACTGGGGTCCAATATTATTGGACAATTGGATTTATACTTGCAGTCCAATAAGCCAATGTCAGGATATTGAATTAGCACAGAAAATTCGCTTGAAATTAATGAAAATTTAATTTTCAGAAATATATAAAAATCTATTTTGGCCTTATTATTTAAGATATTGACGTAGATTTTTTTTTAATATTATCATTTTAATATTTACTACCGAACTATAGAAGAAAATTTTCAAATTTTTGATCCATTCGATTTTGAAAGTCAAAAATTCAAAGAATTTTAAAAATCTATTTTGGCTTTCATATTCAAGATATCGACGTA
Organism: Cryptophagus acutangulus; assembly: GCA_963556235.1. Lineage (NCBI taxonomy): Eukaryota > Metazoa > Arthropoda > Insecta > Coleoptera > Cryptophagidae > Cryptophagus > Cryptophagus acutangulus. The sequence goes on from OY744561.1 coordinate 5,699,605, forward strand.
GACTTTTTTGTAATATTATTATTTTAATATTTGCCACCGAACTATAAAAGAAAATTTTCAAATTTTTGATCCCCCTCCACTTTTAAAATCGTAAAATTTGAAAATTCAAAAAAATTCGTTTGTAGCCCAATGACAAATTTCAAATCAACTAATTTTTACTCTTACACTTTTTTCATTAAAATTGAAAATAAGCGCGTAATTGATCAAAAACCGCGCGCTTGCTACTTTAAAAAATCCTCAAAAATGGCAAAATCTTTAAATTGCCGTCGGTATTGCAAAACTTTTCGGATACGTACATCCTCTACATATTAATGTTATTAGTTTCCCATAAACATTGTAATAAAATCTGCATACAATGCACCCGTAGATGAATCTGCTACATTTTTCCAAGATAATTCCACAGATTGTCTAGCAATCAGATTATGCACGCGGAGTTCATGGACATTGTCTGTAATTACATCAATCAATCAAATCAAAATCTTTTTTCATTATTATTCATTGGCGCTGTTAATTACAGTCTTTACATTATTAAGCATGCATGGTAGAAGTGAAAGTGTTTTTTGTAACGAAAAAAATGAAAGTAAAAACATCTGCTGATAGTGTCAATATTACTAAACTCAAAATCATCTAATACAAAGACAAATTTACTAAATTGATTATTTTGTAATTTAGCAAAGCTAATTGGGCAAATAATGATCATGTTTCCATTTAATGGGTTTTGCCATTTAAAATTGAAGTCCAAGGATGCGCAATATGCAATTAGTAGAATATTTGTAAATATTTAAACTTGACTATCATATTTTACTTGCATTCCTAAAAAGTTTACGAGTTTATTTTATAAACTAGCCGGATTTAAATTTCCCGCGCCAAATCCCAGCTTGCAATTGGTTACCCCGCTCGATAAGACGATGCGTAACCATGGTAACCGAACAATTAAGCGCGGCAGATATAAACTTTCGAATTGTCTTCCACTTGTCATTATCGAAAAAAATAGCAACAATAGTCGCTCTGCAGGTATTGTTCTAAATTCCATTCATGTCAATTCAATTTCAAAACTTTTATTCGCAACAACTAGTCCATAATACTACATGTTATAATTTTATTTTACATAACGATTTATGATTTCGTAATAGATTTGCTTATTTTCTTCACGTGTTGCGGTCATGTAAGGAAAAATAATTATTGCAAAAATATTGATGACCTTATAAATGAGCAGATTTGCAATTTCGTAAATAAGATCTTTATTAGAGAAAAATCGTAAATATTTTTATATGTTGCGACGAAATTTATTACCGAAACTTGGACTTATTTTACGAGTTTTACTCTAGGTTACTTCAACCGTAATAATATTTACAGTACACGTAAATAAAATTCGCTGTCACATAAATTTCAATTTCACACTAAATTAATTTAATTTAAAAAAATATGCGACGCATTTTTTTCTAGAAATAAATAACATCAACAATGTTTATTTGAAAATTGATATAAAATTCAGTGGAAGTGCTCGATAATCGATATTATTCTACCTTTTATACGAACTTGTCAAACGCACATAAAAAATAAACAAACACGCACGCGAAGCCAATAACAATTATTTTTAATAATAAATTAAAATAGTTATTTTTCGAGCGAAATTGCAAACACAATTTATGTGCGATATAGAAGCATAAAATTTTATGCGAATTTCACACACTATTGTTTTCGTTCAAAGAATGTAACCATGAACAAAATTGAAGAATTAAAACAACAATACGTAAAATTTAAATAATGTGCATTTATTCTGATTTGCATAAACTTATTTATATCATGCTATTAATATTGTTAAAGAACCATTTGCGCTGCACGTGGTAAGACTGTTTGTTTTTAATAATTTGCTATCTAAAATTATATAAATAACTTTTTTGGCAACGCTAAAAATATTTCTAGACGCAAGTCGCGGTAATAAATAGCGCATTTTATTGCTTGATATCTAAAAGCAAAGCAAATCAATAAAAAACAAATTTGTTTGGTTTATTTTGGTTCATAAATAGCAAAGTTATAGCGCTTAGCACCCTTTAGTTGGGGTGCTAACGGCTATAACTCTGCGCAGACGCATCGAAAACGATTTAAACTTTCAAATAAGTTTGCTCTAAGGGCCAACGCATTTTTTAAAAATATTTTTAGAATTATTGAAAATAAATTTAAATTTGGCGCGCTTTTTAATTTTTCGAAAATCGATTATTTTTCGATTTTTAATCCATTTTTTTTATTCCAGATAAACTTGTTATGATCTAATCTCCGCCATAAATCACATAATCACGCAAAAATGAAAGGCGACCATCAGTCTAGCGAAACGGCGGGCATTAGCACGCAAAAAGGTTCCGTAACCGACGGTCTCTTGATGCTTCCCAAAACTGCGGGTCTTTCCATTCAAATGATACCCAAAAAGCCGAACCTGCTACAAAACGCGTCAATTTCCAAACACAAACGCGCGGGCTCCACCGGCACCACCGGCGACGAATACACCACCGACGAAGAGGACAATCTCGACACTGACGAACCTGACATCTCGATCAAGGATCATGTCACCCGCAAACTGTTCAACAACAACCAAAATAATTTCGGCTCGTATTCGGACATCGCCACGATTACGGATAAGGTGCGACATTTGAGTGTGATGCATCGCAATAGTTCCGCCAGCTCGTTGTACAGTGATTTGGGGATGGAGAAATGTTGCGGCGAGGAGTTCGACGAGATGTCGCAGGACATTGATGGTGATAGTGATAGCAAAAGTGGTGGGAGTGGGGTGGACCAAGTGGATTGGGCGAGGAGTGAGGCGGATATCAAGGATCAGGCGTATCGGCTGATGAAGAACGAGCTGAAAGCGGCTCATGAGGATCTGAAGATGCGGGATGAGGAGTTGGGGCGGTTGAGCAGGATTCGGCAAGATGTCGAGTCGGAGCTGGAGGATCTTACTGCCAGTTTGTTCCAGGTGAGTCAAAATTTTTAAATTATTTGTCGAAATTTCTAAAAAATTCCTTCGGATGCTAAGGTTTCCACATTCCGTCTCATAAATGCTTCTGCGAATTTTATTTCGAAACTCATGAATGCTTTTAGTTTCCACGATGTTTCTATTTGGTATGCGAAATTGCAAACTGGTATCTAGAGGAATTTTTATGCGCCATGCATAAAATCCAACAGGTATGTTTGCTTTGAAAATGCAATGTGCATGACTGCATACGGCATAGCAACTCCTTCCATTGATCATTACTAGTGCAAGATGCTGAGGATCCCCTTTAACGGCTTTTTAAATTTTTTATGGCCAATAGGGAACATGCATCAATTTTTTTTTTTTAACTATATAGTTTATTTAATAGATGTGTGAAAGTTTTTTCGAAAAAGATGCAGTAGATTTTGTGATAATGATTTTAGAAGTTTGCGAAATTTTGAATTTTCAGAAATCGCGCCTTTAGCGCTGCATGTCTCTGACGGCACATTAGCCTCCAAACAAGGAGCGTTTTTATTCCCCTTCTCTTTTAAACTAACGAGATAAAAAGAGAGGGGAAATAAAAGCGCATCGTGTTTCGAGATTAGTGACGTTAGAGGGCGCTACAAAAAGCGCGTTTTGTGAAAATTCAAAATATCGCAAATTTCTAAAATCATTATTTCAAAAACTACTGCACTTTTTTCAAAAAAACTTTCACACATCTATTGAAAATGAAAAATTTGACTAAAAAAAAAATGGCCACCCGCGACTATTTTTTTTCGCTATTTTTTTAAATGTCAATTGGAACTAATTCGATTAGAATTTTCACACCTGTTCGCGTTTCTGTAAAACAGCGAAGCAATTGATTTGATATGAAAAGAGTAAGCAGAACAGAACGACCCAAATACCATTGCGCGCCAATGTCAACTCTGCACTTAAGCATATTTACAATTTAATTGCTAATTATTTCCCAACACATAATTTCTAATTACAAACAAACAGACATCGAAACAAAACAATCATTATTAATTTCGTTTCAGTAAAAACTGATGCGTTTAATAAAATATAGGAAAATAAAATCAACTTTCACGCACAATCTCTCCGCGGATGGTTCGCATTTCGTCCTTTCAGTGTGAAAGGCGAAACCTTCCTATACAATTTAAAATTTACACGCTTGATTAATATTTGAAAAATAAAATATAGCACTAGTAGTCCAATTATCGAGATTTAAATTTCGAGCAGTGATGATAGCATACAAGCGAGTGTTCGTGCCCGTGGTGAAAGTTAATAAAAGAAGTATAGTATGTGTACAACATAATGGAAGCGATTCAAAAGAAAACCTTGTTATGTCAGGTGAACGACCGTTCGTAGGTTTCAATCGTAGCACCATACGGAATGCAATCATTTTTATTCCATTCCATATAGGAATTATCAAACACTTTATGATTGGTGTTATGTTATGTAGACCCGCAACTTGCTATCGGACGAGTTTAACTTGCTGTGCAATTTTATTTGCAATTGTTCTCAAGTCATAACTACCTTTTATAACTAAATTCTACTTCTACGTGTTGAATCTATGTGTCAAACTTCAAACAATGGCGACTGGCGTAAAGTTCGCCATTATTTTTATTAGTCACATTTCCACCACGGAAAAATATATTATGAATTTCGACAATTTTTTTCCCGTGCAACTGGAATTTTCTTACTCGTAGAAAACGTAGTATTTTATAAGAAAATCAGATCTGACAAGTCGAAATTGATTTCACTCAATCCGATTCGTTTTTCCCGCAGGAGGCTCATAATATGGTGCGTGAGGCGAATGAAAAGCAGGCAGCAGCTGAAAAAAGTCTGAAAGAAAGCCAAATGAAGGTGGATGTTTTGACGGCCGAAGTAGCCGCATTGAAGACGCTTGTTTTAACATCTACCCCAAGTCACCCTAATCCACATTTGCATCCGCAAATAGATGTGCGGTCTAAGGACGACAACGGTAAGAAAAAAAGTCACTTTTGGAAACTAAATATAGAGATAATAATTACTTAGGGAGTCTAAAATTATATTGAAATCGGGTTCCAAAACTGGCCGCTTGGCGCGCAACGCCATCTACGAATTTAAACCCTCAATAGACTATTTTTTATACTTTTATCGAAATAATGCTAATTAATCCAGTTTGCATAATTAAACAATACAAGTCCATTGTATGCAAAATATCTGAATATTTATCGTTTCTAAAGCAATCAGTCTAAATTGTCCAAACTAGACTTTTAAGAGCACAATGTAATTAACTGTGTGATTAATTGCTCCCATTTGATACGTTTTTGTTTTTCTCATGCAGGTGTGGCAATATTTACAAAAAAACATCGTCGTTCGCCTTCGCACTTCAATCTGAAGTACGGTCGCGAAAATTCCCCGCCCGATTCGCCGGTCAAGGAAAATGCGGTTTTCCATCATCATCATCTCACTGGCGATGTTGAGAACAAAGAAGGTTTAGAGGTAATTATTTATTAGAAAATAAAATCAAGGATTTAATTTTTTTGGGGGGTTTCTAGGTTGATCCTATTTTACATAAAGAGTTCCTCGCCTGGCGTCAACAGGCCCTCCTCGATAAGACCGATCCGTTTATAGAGCGAATTTATAGCGAAGACATTAATTTATGCTTAGGGTTTGATAATGACGAATTGTCGGCCAAAGTGGCAACGGCTGTTGAGAATGGCACGATTCTAATTGAAGCCGTCGGTGATAAATCGAAGACGATGTTTCCGAAGTAAGTTCATTATTAAAATATTTGAATCAATTTATTAAGAAAATAATTTTCAAAACTTAAATCAATTAATTTACATATAAAAATATTTGGCACGCCTCTGATTCAAACCCAGGGTCGATCAATGGCCGCTTGAACTTTTTAATCAAATTCGAACCTCCGGGTTCGAATCTCAGTCGCGCCAAATATTTTTTTTTTCATTTTTTTTATATTTATTTATAATTAATATTTAATTATTGTTCATGTTTAAATAATCTATTCGAATTACGCTTTGTTCTTATGGTAATAAACCGGTAAATTATAATTTAAGTGGCCGAAACGATCATAATATACACGCCGTTAATTAAATGCATCCTATTCAGTTTAGTGCAATTAAAATTCCAGCGAAATTACGTAGTGTAGTGCCATTACTTAAGATAAACACATGTAATTTAATGATATGTGTTTCAGAAAATGTGCATTACTAGAAGTGCCAAGGTTGTGTTTCTATCGGATGAACATCGGAGAAGCGGATAATTGGTACAGCATCTCGCAAATATGTAGGAATAGGGTAAGGCATTTACATTCATATAAAACTCAATTAATAACTCGTCTTAATTGTTTATTATACAATATTGCGATGCGAGATACAATACGTCCATTGTATTTATATTTCTTCTTGGAATGGATGGAATCTTTTGCAATTTATTTATAAAGATTTAATTTAATGTAAAAATCAAGGTTGATTTATAACAAATTGATGTTATATAATTTTTGATATCCAGGATGTTTATTTGATGCTAAAAAAATTAATTTCCGATTTTTAATATTAATTTTCTGTTTTTTTTTTTGCAGATAATTGCTGTCTGTGATTTTCTCAACTATCTCAAATACATCGAACGTGGGCTGGTGAAAAGTTCTGGTAAGTCAATCAATTAACAAGAAAATAAAACCCACTCATAATACAATTTTGATTTTTTTGCAGCTCATGATACCTATTGGGAAATAATACGGTTACGAAAAAACATTGTGTTGGCGAGACTTGGCTTGAATCTACCATCATAAATGCTGGATACGATATGATCAAAGATGATTAAATTTTAAATACTTTTTTTGGATTCATGTGCCAACTAAACTAAACAAAAGGGAATATTATTCTTTCTTACCTATATTTTTTATGTGTGTTGTTTTTGTTTTGTTTTTTTAATCTATGTACTATATTTTATTATTGAATGTATTTTAATTAAATGTAAAAAAAGATCTGCGTACTCAAACCAAAGACTATTATTTATAAGTTTTAAATAAAAATATATAATGACAAATGTTATGCATATAGTATGTTTAAAAGTGTATTGAGATAGTATAAATTAATTAACTATAAATCAAAATAAACGAAAATTAAACAATATTTGCATTTTTTTATACCTCAAAAATCTTCAAAAAATTTAATTATTAAAATAGTTGTATTTTATTTTGTTCCGTGACTATCGATGTATCGAATGTGTTTTGATAGTTGCCTACATTCAACACTAGACAATTTAAATTATGTTAAATTTTTATTTATTATTATAATTAATATTAATTTAGTAAGAATAAATAAAATATAAAATTTGTAAAAAATTACTTTTCTGAACACCCTGTATATTATAATGCGTATTTGATAATCCAATGTATTGCTGGTTGCCGCAATATAGTAAATTTTATTTTGACATGTCAGGTTATGTTATATCACATATTTTGACAAGTAAAATTAACAATTCCCAACAACAATTGATAATTAAAAATATCATATTTCTGCGCACTTATTAATGAGTCAATATATTGAATAAACAATAATGTGAAGTGGTCAAAGTGTTATTTGTTTTGTTGCTTTTCAGTTTTCTTCTCTTGGCACCATGTTGAACTTAAAACGGTTATTACTATTTCTTTCATTGTGTTCTTTATGTTCTTGTTTAACACCAATATTAGAGGACAAATCTTACGATACAAAATATAACTACAACGTTAATAATACGGTCGAATATATTCTGACCTTCTACAGGAATCACTCTTTATCGGTAAGCCATTCGAAAAACAAGAACAAACTAAACGTTAACCTGAACGTTTGCAGCTCTATTTTCCACCAAGAGTCACTATTACTAGTGACAATGCCGACAACTTCAATCCGTTGATGATTGTGACGAGACAACCGGAAGAATTACTTTCATGGAAATTGCCGATGGCTGTTGAAGGGGATGAGGGCATCACGGTGTACTACAAAACGGCCCGGACGTTGTGTTATGATATTTTGAGGCATAATCAAGGATTTGGTAAGAATATTTTTATTAAGAGCGTTCCATCTGCGGGCGAAATCTTGAACTAGCGACTCGGTTGGTGTTCAAGATTGCTTCGGGCAACTTCGGGTCCGAAGTCTATCTCTCGGACACGATTCGGGATAGTTCATTGGCGCACCATTATTTTTTTTTCTACAAAATTTGTTTGTTTTAGGTGAAGAAATAATGAACAACGACAGTTTAATTGTTACAATATCGAGTGCTTCACCGACTAATATTAGTTTTGACGTTATTGTGGAATCGCAGACAGATTTTTACATTAATCCTTCACAAGAGTATAATTTTACAATTTCGCCTAGTGAATCCAAGTAAAAAAAATGGCATTTTGCAGTTAATATTATTAATTAATTTTGATTTTAGGTATTTTTTCTACAATTTTACGACAAACGAAACGTTAACTTCGCACGATTCGAATTTTGACACCGTTATACTGGAAGTGACTTCTCCGGATACCGTTTGTATGACCGTTAGCATCCAAAATATCAGCGTAAGTGATCGAAAAAAATATTTACAATTTTTTACGAATTTTATTTAATTGTTTAGTGTCCGGTTTTTGACTCCAATGAAGACATAACTTTCCGAGGCTTTTACGAGACAGTCAACACAAAAGGAGGAATTACTATTCCTGTATGAACAAAAATAATTTTAAATTAATTTAGCTAAAATCACAATTTTTTCTAGAAATATAAATTCCCATACGGATTCTACGTGGTCTTCGTAGCGAAAGGCGACGATGTAACTTGCAATGGAAACCTTGACGGATCGGAGACAAATCGCACGAAGACCATTTCATTATTAATCAAACCCAGTATTACATACGACGATTATATTTATGCGGTCGTTGCCACATTATGCTGCATCGGTAACTTCCCTTATTATTAGTCGCTAATATTTAACGCAAATAAAATTTCCAGGAGGCTTTTACGTGGTTTTCGGCCTCGCCTTCTTCGTTTGCTCCTCGCGAAACTACATCCCGCGCAATATGGAATACGTAACGGACACACCAAGCACAGCAAACCCACCCAGTAATTTATTTTTATAGTTTTACCTTCTCAAAAATTAATTTTCCTGCTTCGCAGGTTTTATGGGCGACAGCATTTCCGATGACATCGAATACGACACCCTCCTTGAAGCGAACTACGATCGCGGCGTGATCCTAGCGGGTTCGCATTTATTCCTCAGCGACTTGGCGCGCAAAGATCCCCGAATCCATCGACAGAAATCGTACCTCTACTTGTACAACGTGCTGACGATTGCGTTGTTTTACGGACTACCAGTCGTGCAATTGGTGGTGACTTATCAAAACGTGCTGAATCAAACGGGCGAACAGGATTTGTGTTACTATAACTTCTTATGTGCACATCCATGGGGTTTGATCAGCGATTTCAATCACTTGTTCTCGAATATCGCGTACGTTTTGCTGGGGATTTTGTTTATTTGGATCACGTTCACTCGGGAGTATCAGCATAAGGATGTGGATTTTGATAGGGTATGTTTTGGGGTATATTTTAGTGCGATAGTGATAATTGTTTGAATATTGCAGGCGTATGGGATTCCGCAACATTACGGGATGTTTTACGCGATGGGAGTTGCGTTGATTATGGAGGGGGTTTTGAGCGGGAGTTACCACGTTTGCCCCAATAGTGCCAATTTCCAATTCGGTAAAATTAATATTTTGTCTACTTTAACGGAAATTAACGAAAAATTGCGGTTATAACAATTTTAGAGCTTTTGACAACTTAAAGTGAACGATTTATTTTTTGCTTTTTGCTCGTTTTTTTATCAACTTTTCATTCAAATTTTAATTATTAATGATTGTTATTTCAGATTCGAGCTTCATGTACGTGATGGCAGTCCTCTGCATGGTCAAATTGTACCAAAACCGCCACCCCGACATCAATGCGACCGCATACGCGACTTTCGGCGTTCTCGCGCTCGCTATTTTGCTCGGTAACTATTTTTATTCACCACAAAATCATCAACTAAAACCCTTTCGCAGGTATGATTGGCATTTTGGAGATGAATCTCGGCTTCCAAATATTCTTCACCGTCGTCTACCTGCTAATGTGCGTCTACTTGAGCTTGACGATTTATTTCTTATCGCCGTGGAAGCTGAGTGAGTCAATAATATTTCGTCGAAATAAATAATAAATATGTTTTGTTATTGTAGATTGTGTTACGTTGAAACGTGTTTGCAATGCGTTGAGGCAGGATTACGCTTCGGGCTTCTGGAATATTTTTAAATTGAAACATATGGGTTCGTAAATATCGAATCGATATGAATTTATATTGAATTAGAAATGTTACAGCGAGATTTATATTGTTGCTGTTGGGTAATTTGGTCAATTGGGCACTAGCGGCTTTTGGACTTTATTACATTCAGAACGGGTTCGGTTTGTTTTTATTGGGAATTTTTATGGCGAATACGATGCTCTACTTTTGCTTCTACATTGTGATGAAGGTTGATATTTATATTTTTTAAATTAATATTTTTTTAACTAATTTTTGTTCGTAGGTTTTGCACAAAGAGCGCGTTAACGCACTATCCCTACTATTCCTGTTCTGCTCAGTGTCTTGCGCAGTATCCGCGATGTACTTCTTCCTCCACAAAAGTATCTCCTGGTCGGTAAGTCGTCGTCGACTAATTTAATAAATTACAATTTAAGTAAATGCTTTTCGACGATAGGATACGCCCGCGCGATCGAGACAGTTTAATCAGGAATGTAAATTGCTGCGATTTTATGACTTCCATGATATCTGGCACTTTTTGAGTGCGATTGGCATGTTCTTCACATTTATGGTGCTGTTGACGTTGGATGACGATCTATCGCACACTCATCGATCGCAAATCAGTGTATTCTAAGCTAGAGTAAGAATTTTTATTTAATTTTTTAGAGTTGCAGAAATAGCGGTTGAGACTGAAAATTGTTTATATTTTTAGTGGTCCTATTTTTGAACGAAAATTAGCCATATATTTATATCGTTTAAAGTAGGTTTGGAACTATCTTTTATAGAAAATATAATTTTATAAAAATATCCAACAAAAAAATTTAACAAACATTTTCCAAATTGACGAAAATTAATTATTGTAAATTTTTTCATTGTCTTTCCTATTTTTGTGATTAGATGAGTGAGATGCATGAGTATTTTTTAAATTGTTACACATAAGTATTTATGTACAAATAAAATATTTTATAATAATACAAAATATATTTATTTTCTTTAAAAAAAAAACTTAAAAATGTATAAAGTGAAAAAAGAAATTTAATTTATCATTTCGGAATGGGACACGAAATTCGCTGCAATTTCAAAATTAATTTAAATTCAATTAATTTAAAAATTTAGCCGAAAATTTACCTTTTCACAATTCGGACATTGACCAGTTATTTCCTTAAACACGACATTGGAACGAAACGACGTAAGCCACTGCAAAAAAGTCATATTTCCAACCGGCGAATTATAATAATTTTCCAAACAAAAATCGACCATAAATAATTTTACAAAAATAATTACCTCATAAAGACATGCAGTATGATAGCAATTCCTGCAACAAGGATTCTGGCAGATTATTTCCGGTAGTTTGCCATCTAATCGCAATGAATAACACATACTGCAATCTTCATCATCTTTCAACACAATCAGCTTTTCAAATTGATCCGGTTTAAGCGGAAAGCTTTCCAAACCTGATATTAAAAACCGAATTATTACCTCACTTACTTAAAAAACCGTAAACCCTACCAAGCAAATCTAAAACGCCTTGAAACACATCCGAACCATCGAACTCCGCAAGATTCTTATTCATATTATGTCGAAACTTCTGCACCTTGTTATCAGGGCCGAGAAATTTGATGTCGGGTCGTTCGAAAGGCTTGTACGGATCCACAGTGAGGATAATTGAGACGTTATTGCCTTTAACAATCGAGTTAGTTAGCAATACAGGACGTTTATGCCGCGCGATTACCAATACAAATCCGACGGTAGTTGTCGGCCTTCTTCGGCGTTTCCGGATCGATTATCCAGCAACTGCGATCGAACGCTTCCATCAACTGCCAGAACGCTTGCAAAGTTTCCAAATAGCTTAAAAATTCATCGTACAACATGGTTAGACTCGAACTTTTTCGAAACAAGTCTTTGTCGTGTTGCTTTTTCGGTAGCTCGTAAATATCCATTTCGAATATGTCGGTCGGCTCATTGTAGTTTATTGCGATTTCGAGAAAATGTTCGCATCGTCGCTCGTCATACGTCGATACTTTGATTCGGGTTAAATCCTCGGATAATGAGCAAGTGTTGAGGTTGAAGTAGAAGTTTGTAAACTCGACGTACTCGTTGATGACTTTTTTGTACGTTCCGGTGTGATTCTGCAATACGATCGCGGGGTTGTTCTTTTGAATTATCGCTTTAATCGTGTCCAAAATGCCTTCAATGTTTTTGAAATTCGTGTCGAATGAGGCTTCGATTTCACTTCGGAATGGAGTCAACGTTGGGGTTACTTTTACTTTGTAGTCGTTGGATGCGTGGTAGCTTTTGACGTATATTTCATAGTCCTCGTACTGTAATTAAACATTGTTTTAAGCTTGTGTAGGAAATAAATTAAAACGTACTCACGTTGACTTCGATTGTTCCGGTGAATTTCGTTGATGTTTCGCCGTGATTTACTCGCACAAATGGATATTTCAGTAGTAAATCTACTTCGCTATAATCCATTTTGGAAGAATTGCCAGAAATTCATTTAATTTGCAGTTTTTGTTGTCGTTAAATATGAATACAAATTCGGACATGTGTTTATACTTCTTAACTGTCACTAGAAATGGTGCCAACAATATAAAACAAAAGTAACTGGTTTTAGTTGTCAAGGTTTTTAATATACAGGGTGTTGCAAATATTAGTGGTAATACCAGTGGTGTACAAATGTTTATGCAGCAAATTTATATTATTAATTAATTGTGATAAATTAATATTCATATTATAATTTATATCTGTAAAATGATTGTTAATTAACGGAAAATTAATTATCCAAGTAATCGATGGGGAAGTAAAATCTAATCTTGGATTCTTGGAAGTGAACAAGTTTGGACATTTATATAGAAGGAGTGCTTAAATAAGTTGCAGATACTGACTAACTTTTAAAATGTTGATGGATTAATCAATACTTCTTTGTTTGCCTTTTATGTCACTTTTAACTTAGAAAAATAGTATTTGAATAACCAAAAAAAAAAAAATAGTTGTAATGCACTATCCAAAAGTCGTTAAACTTTATTTCTTTTAATGTTATATTACCCTGTATAATTATCGTACGGCTTTTCTGAATAGTATTTGTTTATAAATAGCCACAAAAAAATAACAAACAGTTCAACAGACATTCAAATATACAAACAATACGTTTTTATTTATTGCAAAAATTTGCGCGTTCATGATTTATGTAAATAATTTTGAAAAATATTTGTAATTCGCGTTCGCGTTTATTGACTTGTTGCTTAATTTTATTTAACCTTTAACGCGTCCATAACTTAATACCTACTTATTAGTCAATGCATTGTTCAGACATTTTATATTAATTTTTACACGGTGAATTTGTATGGGTCAAAATTGGAAATATTAAAAATAATTTATAAAAAATACTTTTTAAAAAAAAATCTATTTTCTGCATAAACAAATCAAATTCCAAAATACAATATAAAATTAATCAACAAAAAAATCCAACAAATTTCTAAGTTTGTTCAAGATGACGTAACACTGCGTCGTCCCAAACATTTGCCTTTGCAAAATATAAACAATTATAAAAACAATAAACAAAATCTGTATTTTATGTTGATTTGTTAACTGCCAATACCCAAGTCCCAAACTTGTGAGAGTACAATTAACATCACAAGTTAGGGTCTCAGGGAACAGGCAAATTAAGCCCTACTACCTCTTCACCTGCAATCAAAATTACTCAACTTCAAAAAAACATAAAATACAAAATTCTTAACACATCATACTACAAAGTAACGATCTGCTGCGTTGCATCGGAAAAACTGTTGCAATTGGAATGAGCTCAGGAAAGTTAGCAGGCTGTACAGTACTCCCAATAGGTGTAATACTTACTATACAACCTACTACCTCAACCAATCTCAACCACGATCCGATCTGCACCAACCATCGGACGAACGGCATGCGATGTGATGCGATGCGATGCCAGACATTCGCTAGATGGCACCTGTAAAAGCAAACTTGTGATCTGAAAGCACGCACAAGTTCGGATCTACGGGTTCCATCGTGCGAAACGCTCCAAAAACCAAATCCGTCAAACATTTTTTGACAATCCTGCAAAAAATAAATAAAGATAGAAAGTGGCATTAAACGGCGAGAGAAGAAAGGTAAATAAAGGTTGCATAAGAGAATGTGTGTGGTGTTGGTGAACTTTGTGTAAAGTGTCTGGTTGTGGCCAGGCAGGCCAGGGCCAGACATTGCAAAAAACGGCGGGCCGTTGACCTCAACCAGCCTGCTACTTCCAGCCGTCAACACTCCCCGCCGAATGCTGCAAGTTTCACATCGACTTGCCAACGTTCTCAAACGCCATCATTCGCTCGCGCAGTATACAGGGTGTTGCGTTGCTAAGGATATGTGCCGTTCGGCGGTGTGGTCAATGTACCGGTCGTCGTGCAAGGTAAAAAAGAGGAAATCGCATGGCAACTGGTATGATTTACAAACCCAGTGAACTGCTTGCTGGCCGCGGCGGCTTTATGCGAATTTGTGGGTGATGGGCCTTTCGTGCCATTCTACTGCTTTTGTCTTACGTAATTTTTGCAACCTTGTGATTTTAATTGCATTTCTTTATTATGGGAATTTATTTCGTTCGAACTGCCGTTATTATAACAGATTTGTTATTTTTTTTAATAATTTAAAATTACTTTAATTTTCCTTTTTCAAAAATCAATCAATAACTTTGCAGTAGGCCAAAGTTACATATTCTATTCCATTACATTATCAAAAATATTGTTGTGATAGGTTGCATAACAATATCACAACACAAGGTATAACCTATTATGGAAAAATGCGTTATGTATTGAACAATAACTTCCACCTGAACTATGTGATTCAAGTTCATTCATTACGATTTCTGCATCTTCTGTTTGCAGCTTCTGTTCAATCATATCAAAACAACATCCTTATTTTCAATTTCATGCGCATTCTTCCATGAATCATTTTATCAAAACAGTTTCATAATGAAGCACAAAACGTCAAAGTCAAAATATTATATAAAACTCCAATAAGAATTTTTATTACATGAATAATACTGCACGCCACTGACGTTGGAGGAAAACGAGACTTTTGCGCAGTAGTACTAAAAATAGTTCGGCACATGCTCACGCTAAATTACATTTCACTGTAATTTCATTGTGGTATTGTAGGGGGGTTTTCACTGCAATACCACAATTAGATTTCTGTGAAGTTTTTGATCAATTACGGTGTTATTTTCATTTTTTTTGAAAAACGTGTAACGGCAAAAATTGTTTGTTTTTAAGTTTACCAGTGGAGTACACAAGAATATTTTCGAATTTTTGAATTTTATGATTTAAAAAATCGAATTAAGCAAAAATTTGAAAATTTTCTTCTATAGTTCGGTGTAAAATATTAAAATAGTGATATTAAAAAAAAATCTAGGTCAAAATCTTGAAAAATAACGTCAGAATAGAATTTGTATTTTACGGCGCAGATGATTTAAACGCTATATTTTGTTTAAGACAAATAGTAAATAAATTTGACATTAATATTTAGCTAACTTCACTTAAAACCAAGCACAATATGAAGCAAAAAAATAGTTTTTTTTTGTTAACAAATTGAATATTTTCTTTTCGAGATATTTGCAATATTCTAATCCAATGCATTTTTTGCCGATATAGAAATCTATAATAGGATTTTGCAATTTCTGGCTTAGGTGATCAAATCAACTATTGCGAATACTCGCATAAAAGCATAATTTGATAAATCTTAGCTGCGTGCATTCACAATCGAATTATATCTCGAGAAGTGCTTGCGTTCCTAGCTTGAAACTCGGAAGCTCTAATTATTCATTCACATAAAAAAAACCCTTACTGTAAATAAAATTGTGCCGCTAATTGAAAACAAATCCGCACTCACTTTCCGTGTTTCATCCCGTATTTCATTGAAATCTTTATTAATAGCTCGCTCGACGAAATTGGAGCAGCACCCATCATCAACAACGAATTTTTTTTCCAAGCGCGCACTAAAGGCACGAAATATTTAACTAACGTTTAATCCGAGAAAGCGGATCAATTTCTAGCGTGACTGAAATTGTGGCAAAGTTTACACCATCCAGTGCCACGACGACGACGACGAGTTCGTTGTGTGCACAGTTTACGTTTTCGATGGCAATAATGAAACCGCGAAAGAGAAAGCGACAACTAATTAGCGGAGGTGCAAGCGAGTGCGAGTCTATTTACCAAATAGTTGCGTCGCTACAAGTCTAGACGGGTATGGACGGGACCTACGCAACATAGATTTTAGTGGGTCTGGGATGCGATGCGTGCGTGGTGCGTAGATGTCGCACATGGACGCAGGCGACGCATGTTGAAGAATGGGCTGCAGACACGAATGAATGTGAACATCCTTGACTCATTTCAAATTTATTTTATTGCCTTAATTAATGTTGAAATATGTAGTCTACTCAAATATTTATTATCGCATGCGTACGACAACTATTTTTGTTGCGTTAAATTTATTTGAAAAGTGTTACTATTGTTGTTGTATGGTAATTTTTATTGAACTTAAGCTCACCTAGCCTTTATGATTATCATATTTTAATTTCTAACGGGGCGACCTTAGCGCTATCGCAAATTATGACAACTTGCGATAAAAAATTAGATAAGATTATTTTCGAAATAATTATAATAAGGCTTTTTTGTTGACGGTAAACTTTTATTTTTAATTTATATTGCTAATTTGAGATGGGTTAATTAATTTTGAATTTTTTACTTGAATTTAAAAAAAAATTCGGCTGCAAAACAAAATCCTATTTTGACCTTATTTTTGAAGATATTGACCTGGATTTTTTTTTAATATCCTTATTTTGATATTTTACACTAAACTATAGAAGAAAATTTTCAAATTTTTGATTCATTAAATTTTTAAAATCATAAAATTCAAAAATTCAAAAAAACTCTTTTGTACTCCAATGACTAATTTAAATACCAATACTTTTTGCCGTTAAATTTTTTTCAAAAAAATCAAAAATAAGAGCGTAATTATCAAAAACTTCACAAATAACCAATTTGAACTGGACCGTGCTAGTAGTCACTGACCCAAACATTCACCAATATTCATACAGTTCGGGAAACAGAATTTGTCCTTATTTAATCATACCGGTAAATGTAGTCAATTACGTGAACATCCAATATTGTAATTATTTCTAATCAATTTAACATATATTTACCGTAGCATTAAAACAACAGTAAATAAAGTTCCCACCCGCAGCATTTTTGTTTGTATTTTTCGAGTCCAAATTTTTGCTTTTATTATTATTATATCTTTAGGTAAACATTATTTGTCGTATGCAGGCGAATTGAAAATATACTTTTATTAGTTACTTCCTCGGTTAGTTCGTTCAATTTTTAAACTCGTTAGAACAGTTCATGATTAGATGCCAGATTTGCGGAAATTATATTTATGAAGGTAATGCGCTCGCTCTTTTAATATAAAATCTTATATCAATTTGGAAAATATGACAAACTAGTTTTAGCTACGACGCATATAGAAAATCATTTTGATTAAAAAAATGCGGTTCATTAAGACGTCCTTAACTTGGCCGTTTCTTCCATAAATCTAATAAGTGTAACACCGCCAATAAATAACATCCTGTACACATAACAAATGTGTTTAAAATAATATGCAAGTGCAAAAGTTTATCAAAACTCTATAAATAACAATTTAAAAAATACTGATAAGAATGCTAATAGCAAATTGTTTTGTGATGCATAAATAACTCAGTTAATTAACATCAACTCGAATATATTTCTGCGTTTGACTGTAATATCACTGTAATATAATTTGCGCATGCGCGAGCAGTAGCGTACCTACAGTCCGGCCGCTGAGACTTAATTTTGTTGGGACCGCCACTGGAATATCTCGCAAAATATGTGAAATTAAACTTGACCGTTTACTATAATGCCAAGAATAATGATTTGTCGCGGCTTTCCCGGTGTTTGTGTGTAATTAGTGTTTCGACAAAGGTCAATAGCAGAATGGCTTTTTAAAATAGAACGACCGAACTAGCTAGTCGATTGCAATTTGAAATTGAATTTATAATTATCGGTCTCATCTCGAATTGCTCGTCGTTTATTACAACGAAATTAATTCAGCTTTGGCCAATATGCACAGTTACATAATATTATATTACTATACATGTAAATGTAATTGCTTCCATTTAGAATTATGATGTGTTTACTATATCATCATTCCGCATCCTGTCTAGACTCTTTTCATTAAAAGTATATATCATAATTATTAGCATTGAAATTTCGTAAACAAATAATACACAATTATTTCAGATGGGAATATTTTATATTCATTGATTTGTTGAAATCAATATGACCAGTCATAGATTCATTTTAGTTGTGCACTATATGCTACGGCGCTCAAATTATTTATAATACCAATAAATTTTGAAATTTACATAGTATACAATTTATTAATTAATTAAAGTAATTTTAACATAAACAAAATAGTTCTGTTTAATTACGAAAATTTAGAGTGGAATTAGGCAAAATATTTACTCGAATTTTATTCATTATAAAAAGTGACTATTCAATGTTTTCTACAGCGCAGTCATATTTCATTATTTACTTCTTGGAGTATTGGCGATTCAAATTAGCAAGTGGCGCCTTTTTGATGCACTTGGCGTGAGTAATGTGAGCAATTTTAGATGGCGCTAATATAGAAAATACCGAAATTTTATTTTAATTGAATTGCATTGGAGTGCAACTAGAAATGGCTACCACTCTTTTTTTACCATCCATTGGTCTATCTAGGCGCACCAACAGGGGACAGCGTTAGAAATCTATTAATACAGGTAGTCACTTTGACGCTAGGGCGGTACTACTATTATAAATACCAAATAGTACCGCCAATGCGTTTCAACTAGTCAATACAATTTTATTCGCACAATTTTTAATTGTCAGTTTCGCGCCAAATTTTCACTAAACTGTAATAAATGCTATTGACACTTTTTGATTATTAAAAACGGCTTCTAACACCGGAAACGTATAACGTAAAAGTAACAGCAAAAATACATCCGCTTAATATAATCGTAAAGTTCAAAAATAAAATATGGGACATTTATTTTCAGCACAAAAAAAAAATGCATGTGTGCAATGATGTGAATGCCCAGCACAAAGTTTTATGTTTCAATTGAATTACCCACGTATGAGTAAACGCATCACAAATAGACGAAAGTCAAAAACAAAACACCAACTATAATCAACTGCAAGATAAAATGTGACATTATGACACGCAAGCGCACAATACATATTTACAGTACTAGTGGGATAAAGAGCGTATTATTATATAGTATAAAAATAATTAAAAGTTTTTGTTGTTTGGTGCGATAAAGGACCTTTATCCCACGCGTGAACTAAGACGCCTTTATCCAACACGTAAGATAAGTTGCTCTTACCTCACGCGTACGAAAAATAGCATATTACGCAACGAAGTTGCAAAAACCTATTTTTTAATCCCAAAATGCAAAGCACCAATTTAAAAACCCATTTTTCGCATAATACAAATTATGAAAGCTTAAAAAGTGTGACGAAATCCACGTTAAAGTAAAAGTGCACATGCAGTATGCACCGACCCGACCGATCGGCCGGCCGGCCGGCATTCATTCCTATAATATACTCTTGGGTTGTTCAACTCGTCGTCGAGGCTGCCGAGATTCTTACTTCCAAGGGCGTTCGTGGACACGCAGACACACTCACACAGAAAGTTCACAGATACACTACTACACGACGACACGAACTGCAAAACGGTAGCCGCAGCCGTCGTCGTCGTCGTCTATTTCTACCGTGTTGCCAATCTGTGCAAAATCCGACCGAAATCATCATCATTCTGCGGCAACCGCGACTCCTCTCTCTCCATCTAATTCGCCAACTAACAACAACTATGGAAACTAATTATTTATCCCGTCATTATCCAAATTGCGGGATTTTTATATTTTTCTCGTAAGTGCGTAAAATGTCTGCTGCTTCTACAGGGTAATGGAATATTAATTATCTTGTAGTGACAGTTATTAAGCTTATGTAAAACGCTGTTGAAATTAATTGATTAAAGATTCTTAATTAACGTGTTTTTTTGTCTGTTTGCTAAATAAATATCTAATTAATGTTGCAGACTATCGAAATACTGACGAATTTGCCCTAAAATTATAATTAAGTTCGACAAATGTTGGAACTTTATGTAGATTAATTGATTTTCTCATCGAAGTACGTTCTGGAATATATTATTGAGGAAATATTAGTCAGAAACTTAGAGCAACAGTCTGCGCAGTTGCTTTATTTTACACGTCTGCGCAACTGGATGCTTGTCATTTTTAAATATCGTGATGCGTAGTCGAGTGCGCAGTAGTTTTTACGCATTAATCAATTATATTTATTAATAATAAATTTATTACTCATCATTTAGCAATTTGCGATATTAGTAAACATTCAATATCGTTCGGAAAATAATTTTATAACTATAAATAAATTTGTTTGTACAAATTCCAAAAACAAAAACAATAACAATTGCATCGCAACCATCATTGTTTAATTAATTCAATACAATAATATATAAATAAATTTGAGGTCGGCATTTTTGCAACTCCGTGTTTTCTTCGATATTTTTATTTTTCATTATTGTGAAATTTCGTAAAGGTAATTTAACACTTTGCGCTCGAAGTTAAGAAAAATTAGTTCGTTTGTCCATAAAGTGCCACAAACAGAATTATTTGAATTTTCTGTCCCGTCAATATGAGAAGCAAAAAAAAAACGTACTGGCATTGAAATAATAATTAACAAGACACTTTCTTTGCGTTCACTTCAAACAATTCGCAATTGTATCCTCTGGCATTTAATTTCTTCCGTTTTCTTTTCTCATTGTACGTTTTTCCGCAATAAGAATAACTTCACGAAAACATGGACTTGTTCATTGAATAATTTAATAAACGCCTTTATTTTTATTTCTCTTGTTTATATTTGCATTTCTAACAAAATGAAATATTAGGCTATTACATAATTCGCGTTGGTCGATCACCCTAAATTCGCACAAGCACCCGGATGCTCACCAGACGCCAAGCAAGATAAAACCCATACTCCTCGACAAAATATTTCCGACAAGTCTAAAAACGCTAATAATTAGGCGTAATTGAAATACCTACTACGTAGTTTTGTTGTAAAACAAATGAACACGAATTAAAATCACCAATTAAAATTTATTTGAAGGGTGCATCCCTAATTGGATCAAGACGTTCCGAACGACCGACCGAAGTAAACAACTACAATTAAAATGTGCATACATAAATATCGAGATAAATAGGCATTAAGCTATTTTTAGCGAAAAATTATTTTCTGCGAAAAATGTAGATAGAATTTTAATAATTGGAATTATAAGGAATATTTTAATAGAATAATGTTCAAACAGAAAATGTAATAATAAGTTTATGAAAATAAATTAAAGAAACGTCTGAGTTTATTTGCTAATTAATTTTTTCCCGCGCTTTTGTTTAAATTTCAGTAATTATTTCTATGATGCGCGTGGCGTTCTAAATATATTTTAGTTCACAAAGTGACCACCGAGGTGACCAAAGAGCCGGTTAATTGGAAGGCAACTTTACACCCTTACTTCTAATTAATGTACAGGGTGTTTGGACCATTAGCGGTTTTCTGATTGGAAACTGAACCTCGTATATAAATTTAAAAGTTTTCTACCCAAAATTTGGAATAACATTAACGGCGTGCAAAAAATAGGGAATTTTTTTAGAAAAAAATTGGAAATAATTTCAAAACTCGACATGGAAAAAAATTCTAAAAAGTAAAAATATTGAAAGAAGTCGACCAAGCGACCGATAAAACGACTTTCGAAAACAAAACCATCGCATAAATCTACCTGGATTCTGTTAAAATATAATCTGTCAATTTGATAGCGACAATTTAGCACCCACACGAAGAAATATGGCCCGACGAGTATAAAATGAATTTAAAATTGTTATTTTATTAAAAATGTATTGAATTTCCTTGAACGTATGGCGCCAAAATTTTAATCATTAAATAATATTTAACGCGTTTGAAGGTGGTACAAAATGAGCTGACCTCCCGAAATGCCAATAATTTAATATCTAGTGCCAGGACCAGCCAAAACTAAAACAGCTTTGATCCTATTATTGTAGTGGATTATTAATCCAGCTCAAATATTTGATAATAGAAAATCGAGTAGAAAATGTATGCATTGAAAGCCGTTATCAAAATTTTTGAACAAGAATAGTAATGCTTTCATCTGTTGATGACATATGGCACTTGTTGGTGTTTAATTTCAGAATTCGACATTTTGTGTTGTAGGAAGTTTAGTAACAGTCCATTCTGGCAAATGCATCAAATAGTTCAACTTACTGTATTTGGAAAAGTTGCATTAATTGTTCTCGGAGTATGTGGGACGAATGTGAGATAGTGGGGATTGGGGTAAATTTTGACTAAAATTCTGCGTCAATTTCTCGCACCAAAATTATTAATTTAAATTAAAATTTGGAGAAAATTCTTAATTTTTATTCAACTTTTTGAATATTTTAAAAATTGAATAAAATAAATAAATAAATCAAGTAAAAAATTGCTCAAAAAATTGCGAAAAATTGCTAAAAATTTAACACAACTCGAAACACAGTATTTGTTCAAATCGTGTATACGTTATTTTCTTTCCATTTTGCACTTAAATCATGAATCTGTAGATTAAATCTACCTTGCATCTGAGATTCGTGTCAAATTTAGAAAACGTGGTATTGGGTAGTATTAATAAACGTAAGCATTCGCTTTTACTTATAGTTTTTTTAGTAAATACTTAGGTTTAAATTAATAAAAATAAGCGTTTCCTTATAAGCAAATGCTTGTGAAGAAGGATTTTCTGATTACCATAAGTATAAGCTTTTGCTTAATTTTAATATTAATAAAATCTGTATAAATAAAAGTCAGCATTTGATTGAGAAAAGTAGTAAATGCTTATAAAAACATAAGGTTGATATGGAGCATGCTTATGGTATTTTAAATTGCCTAAAATGATAAAAAAGTCACAAAAGAGGTATGTAATTTTAGTTAAATTTATTGTTAAGATAGAAAACATGTTTAACGTTGTGAGAAACCCTAAAACATATAAAAAAAAACGTAACGACCCTGATCATCGGGATTTTGTAAAATTGTATAGGTTTGCTCCAGAAAATGTTCAACGACTAGCTGAATATTTTCTAGACGACTCCGACTCAGGAGAAACTCGGGGTGGTGCGTTAGATGCAAGAACAAAAATGAAATTTTTTTTAAGAAGCGTCGCAGATCCAGGTACCCTTATTTTTTATTCTTATTAATAATTTTTTTAATTTTTAGGTAATTTAATTACCAACTATTAATGAAATCTTATTATTACATATTAATGATTAAATACCTAGTTATAATTAATTTTGAATTATTTTAGGTTTTCAAATTGGAGTTGCAGAAGATATAGGTGTGAGTCAACCAACGGTGTCAAACACGATCAAATTTGTGGCTAAAAAAATAGTGGAAAAAGCAGATGATTGGATAAAGTTTCCTTCTACTTTAGATGAAGCTCGTTTGGCAAAAGAGAAATGGCTTAGAAAATATCGTTTTCCAACTTCAATAGGTAGCTGCTAAAATATTATAAAATAAATAATATTAATATTAAAATAAATCACGCGCTCTAGTTTGAGTTTTTGTTGCTCTTCACTTTTTGTTAAACTTTAATTCGAGAATATTTTAACTTTCACGTTTTAGGCGCTTTGGACTGTACTCAAATTAAAATTAAAAAACAGAAAGCACATGGATGTGAGTATATTTGCAGAAAAAACTTTCCTAGCATTAACGTGCAAGCTACCTGTAATGGTGATGAATTATTTACATGTGTGAGTGCATCTTGGCCAGGAAAGGTTCATGATAGTCGCATATGGAAGGCTAGTAATGTATGTCAAAAACTTCGAGCCTTAGATAATGTTATTTTGTTAGCGGATCAAGGCTACGGCATTGAAAAATGTCTGATGACTCCATACCGTAATCCTCAAATTGCTCAAGAGATTGCTTTTAATAATTTATTAAAAAAAGAGCGGGTCATCATAGAAAGGTGTTTTGGACAATTAAAACAAAGGTTTCCAATCCTACAAAATACAATTCGGTTGTCTTTAGAAGCAATACCGAATATTATTATTTCTTGCTTTGTTCTTCACAATGTTTCAAAATATTTAAAAGATGACGACGTATTTTTACTTGATGAAGAATATGAAGAAGATAGTAGTGATGAAGACAATGTTGACGATGATAATGAAGAAGTAAACAGAAGGGTGCAGGGTCAAATGAAACGTACACAATTGGCTGAAATTATATATGCAACAATAGGACAATATTAAAATAAAAATGTTTATGTTATTTTTATTTGTAAAATTCAAAATAAAATAAAATTCTGTAGTGAACTATTTGAAACTTATAATTTTAAATAAAAAGCAAGTACCGTCAATTAAAACAAAAATGAATGCCCAGAAAATTAGTTTAAAATTCGTTCAAAATATCAAAAAATGATCAAAAATTAATTAATAATATAAAACCCATATCCAAATTCCAATTAGTATTATTATATTTCATACAAAGTTTTGCCGCCCACTTCACAAATTCTGACTTCTTTAGATTTCTCTTTTTCTTTTGCATTTTGTAGCTCAATTTTTAAAAGCTCTTTTTTCAATCGTAGAACTTCCAAATTTTCCAATAAAACCAGCCTTTGTAACTGTGAAGTCGAGAGCTTCTTGGTTTCCGCTGTTTCAGGCAGCGCAGGAGTACCCGAATCTAAGTTAATTGGTCTTGACCTTGCAGTTTTTGGAGTTTCTTCTTCCTACGAATTAATAATTAGGTGCGTTCAGTAGATAAAAGCGCTTGCAAGCGCTTTCAAATTTCTAGTATCAAAAGAGATGAAAACAGTTCTTTCCTTATTGCTCCTATAAGAAATTTGTAAGCGCTTGCTAATAATAATAAAATTATATTCATTTTATGATAGTCGCATATGGAAGGCTTATCGATTCAGGCTTATCGAAACCATCGATTCACCCCCATTTTTTCTACAAATAACTATTTTATGAAAGTAACGGTAAATCGCCACATTTTAACAAATCATATGAGAAAAACAATACGCACATACCTACATATTTTTTTAATGATTTGACATAAAAAAATTGTGTTTAATAATAATTTAATAAAGGTAGTACCTATGTAAAAAGTATGTAAAAGCAATTTAAAAATAAAATAAAGTTACTTACTGCCCTTGTCATGTCAACAGGTGCTGATGTGGAAGACCCTGCTATTTCCATAGCTCCAGGAATCATGCTTAAAACGGGATTTTTAATATGTTCATCTCCTAAAAATATAAATTTGGGTAGTCATATCATCAGTTATGAATTAAAAAAACTTACCTTGCATAATATCAAAAATAATTCTTTCTGCTGCACTTAGTTTTATTTTTCTATTTCCTGTCGTATTTGAATCCGTTTTTTTTTATATTAGCTTTTAAGTTGTTAGTTTGTTTTAAAATGCTTTTTTCAGTAGCAATTTTTCCGTATTTTGAGCGTATATCAGATGCTAACTGCTCTAGACATTCCTTCTTTTTTCTTTTAATAGACGGTACTTGACTTTTGTTTAAAATTATGGGATATTTTTTTAAATAGTTCACTACATAAATTAATTGTGAATCTTCAACATCTTCCGAGGAAGAAGAAGAATTTGAATTATTTAAATACGACATGTTTCAGATACACAACTATATACTTTCGTATTCAAATTGAAACTCATATTAAATATCAGTTATACGAGTACCAGCAATACAAAAAATATAAAAAAACAATTGTAAATCTTATCAAAATTTGTAAGAAAAATTCCATTATTTTAAATTAAGGAAATGCTGATTTTTCAGTAAATGCTGGTAACACATAATTTTTTGCTTAAAGAAAAAGCATTTGTTTATTTATACAAAAATAAGAACTTGCTTTTACTTATAAAGATTTGCTTACCAGTAAAACCTTTTACTTGTAAGGATTTGCTCACTAGCAAATGCTTATTTTTATTAATATCACCCATTATCATGAACGTTGTTCAGAAAACAACAAGAATTCTGAACTGCAAAGATTGTAAACAATCAACAATAATTGAAATTAATGATTTTTGCGAAAATAAATGCGATTTTTAGAACTTTTATAAACAACCATGTCGAGTTACTTTTTATATTGCAGAAAATCGTTAGCTAGTTATTTATTGGTGTTTGCTTATTTTTGAGGTTCGTTTTGCTATTTCCGAGATTTTGTAGGATCAGAGTAAATATGGCGATATAGTATTGGTTGAAATAAATATTGGATCAAATTCAATGAAAAAGATCAAATATGTTGGTAACCACTGTGAATTTTTTAATATTAAATTATTGGTTCATTAATTATTAATCAATTAATTAGTTTAAATTTAGCAATTATTTAATATCGTAATTAATATGGATGCATCATCGTTTGACCAACTAGATAAATACATATTGTTGGATACATTAATTATTCCTGAAATTAAATTGTGCTGATGAAGTTTTAATTTGAAAAATTTAATTGAATGACATCTCTAAATATTTGTTAATTTTTATTTTTTCGGGTAAAAAATTGTTTATTTTTTTGAGTATCATTTCTTATACAAACAAAATTCACAGAAAATTGAGTTAAATTTCGACAAACACCGACAAGTTGTTAAATCCAATTAATATGAATAAAATTACATGTTTACTCAAATTTACAATAAATTAATTAATTTAAAACTTACATGATCCTTAAAATATTTGTCACGAAAATCTCAAACTATTCTCGTTCTAATATTAAATGTAATTAATCGACTGATTTGTTCGTAATTCATAGAACACAATATTTTATACGAGGATTATTATTTTATAGACGCATTGAATTTCCATTGAAACCATTTATAAATACGCGCTAATAGACCACTAAACAGCACTACCATTGACAATGTATTAAACGTGGAATGTATAGACGGTATATTTATGAATTATTAATAGCCAGTACAATTCAATCAGTGTATTCGTATGCAATATTAAACGTAGATCAATTAAGTCATTTAATTGCTTTCTTTTATTTCATTTTATGTTAAGAGTGTAAAAAGTTACAAATAAATAATTTATTTTTTTGCGTATCGGATCGGGTAAAACATCAAACGAAGATTAAAATTTTTATCCATAGAAATTATTAATATATTATAATTCCGTAAACATATACGTAGATAAAACAAGCAGTAATTAGACTAATTAATAGGGAAAAATACAATCGGCTCGAAATTGCAACCAATAAAAATTAGAGAATTTTTATTTTGAATTTAAAATTAAATTCTCTTATAATTAGATAAAAAATTGACTATTTGTGTTATTTGTGGTTCATACACACTGAATTTTTATTTTTTAATATGAATTTTTCGCCACTAAAAATCCCAAATACATTAATTTTATTTGAAAATTTATTTTAGCAAATAATAATCAGAAATTGCGATGAGATAAAGCGGATTGGCAAGCAACATCTCAGATTAAACCGTCTAGTCTACATCCAATTCTACATAATTCATTATAAGATTCATTAGCAATATGCGTGTGCAATTGTGCATACAAATTGTTTATCAACCAGCTCCTGATTTATTGCATGTGAATTCCTGGGAAGGGGTGATACAAAAATTATGTTGAGTCTATTAGGAATTGATAAAATAGTCAATAGATCATGAATTCCCGCGATGAAATTTAATGGAACCAATAAATATAAATAGTCAATGAATTATGGGTGATCGAGTTTGGAGCCAAATTTAGGACACTTTTTACGTTAATAATTATTACAAATAATTCGAGATATAATTCAAAATGTTTTTTATATCAAAATCTTCTAATTTACTGATTATCAAAATACTATTTATTATTTAGCACAGATTTCATAAATATCGAGGCTATTGTGAAGACAATGGATAAATTAAATCAATCAATCAATAATCTATGTATATATACAATTAAATTGTAAATTACATTGAATTTAATTACAAATTAACAGTCATTCAAACCGAAATTGATTTCAGAACAATAGAACTAATCCCAGATTATATAGCTATATTTCCAAATTAATTGGAAATTATATAATTTCAGTACTTTTCGAGATGTTTTTGCTTGTATTTTTATTTTTTATAAAATTTTACAATTTGCAAAATTGTCAGGTAAATTCCAAATTGCTCTCAATATCATAAACTTCTGGCAAATGATGTGATAAGTTTCAGTACATTTGCCATTAGGCACTTTTCTGGCATATTAGCTCGCAGTAATGGTCTAGCAATTTTTCGTTATACATCACACAATAGTCAGAAATTCAGACAAAAAACTTAACAAAAGATGCAGCAATTTTTAATAATTATACGTTTGCTATGTTCCATGTAGACAAAGCATGCAGTTAAAAAATATAAGTAATAAGTGGTACCGCTTTTTTTCACCCAAAGTTTATAGCAAATAAAATACCGAGAAAATATACATATACAGTGAAAAAAATGCAACTAATATAATTTTTCCCAATTAACTTCTTTTACTATTTGCGTGTAAAAAATATGAGTGTAATCGAGATTGTAATTGTCAATTTAGTTACACAAGAGTGCAATTAGATACTTGATATGACATAATATTTCATTCAAATTGATAAATAAGCGACTAATTCAAAAATGTATCCTAGAAAAATAATAGAGATTTTTGCTAATAAATTTACGTTTTTCTCGAAAAGTATAGAGGAAGTGACTTTTTATCGAAAAATAATTAAAGTACAGATTTTAGAATTATTCTCGGAATGATTAAAATATTTCAAATATAATTTTTCATTGAAAAATATTATCCTTGGCTTTAATAAAAAATAATATTTTGATAAAATTCCGGCTAATTGCTGAGAAATAAATTGAAATTTTCACGAATTTCCATTAAAGCCTCTTCCGGGAAATCTGCATTTTTCACTCGTAATTCGTCGACAATTCGTCTAATTTTTCCGATTTTTTTTTCAATTTTCAGGCTTTCAGTTTAATAAAAATTTATATTTACATTATTCTCCAAATGGTCTCAAAATTATTCTAAAGACAATTTTTAATAAATTGTTTCCAATTTTTTTTTTCAATTTTGAGAAACGAATACGATTTCACAATTCCATCAGGTTCACTTTGAAGCTGAAATCAATTAACCATTCATAATAAATTGAGACTTTCAACATCGGATACAAAAATAGACTAAAATCCCAAGAGGTACCTAATGAAAATATTTCTTTGACATAAAGTGCAACCTTTTAATATTTGCATAAATCTCAACATAATTAATTAAAGCAAAACTTCCACCACATAATTTGATTTAAAGCCAGTAGCATCGTAATTTTTATGAAAAACTTATAAATATCCAAAAATACAAAAAATCGCAAATAATTCGAACAAAATAAAAATAATAATATATTCTACTCACAAATATTCCGAACTCGAAATTAATCCAAGAATAGAACGCACGTATTTTTTATCCACACAAATCACACTTGACAAATAAACAGCAGAAAAAAATGCATCCTACCATGATAGCACCTCACAAAATTTAACCCCAAAATCTAGCAAACCCACTTTACAGACAAAGTTCTACCACATCTCGCATGCATTTTCCCCATAAGAAGAAAATGCTACCGAACAATGGAAAATCGAATGCACCACCACACCACCACCACACATTCGGAAAGATTGGAAAAGCACTTTCGGGAAAACGCAGCCAACATAGTACGACGCGTGCGCATCCTGGATCAACACTAAAATTGAAATGTTGCATTCGAACAGTGCATTGTTGCATCCTAGGCGCTAGCACCTCTGGTGGCCGCAATGCGAAGCACACATTGCACTAAATAAATTCGGTTCCGATCCGCGCTATATCACAGAGAGGTGGGTCTTGGCCACAAACACGCCTACCAGTGAATACTGGCTGTTGCTAGGCGACACCCTCCATGGCATACTTTATTTTCGGCTCGTTGTCAAGGTTACGTTGGCTGATAGGCCTAGTCGCGTGAGTTCCACGATGCCACTACACGACTATTTTCGACCCTTTGACTCTCCATCATTTCCATTTACGGATTTACATTCGAAAACACAATTTTTTTTCGTTTTTTAAAAAGATGATATGGGAATTAATTAATTCGATTAAAAATATTTTCAGAATTTAGTAAAATAAAAATTATAGAAATTTATTTTTATTTATAAAGTTCACTTTTAGAGCAACAATTGTAAACAACTATTAATTACTTTAATTACATATATGTATGCAGATAATTTTGAAGGATTAATTTGTTTACAAAATAAGTGTTAATTGTTTAATTAGGTACTTGTCGTCAGTGACTACAATAGACATCCTTAAAGCGAAAAATATTGCATTTGAAAAAATATATAAAAAACAAAATTCAAAATTAAAACCTCAGTGCTTTGAAATATTGTTGAAAAATATGTTTCCTTAATGCACAATAAAGTTTTAATTGAACATTATTACGGGAAGAAAAATATTAAATTGATATTTTTAGAATCTAATTTATTATAGTTTGTGGAAATGAACTAGATACGAGTAGAGCCATTAGCAATTTACATCAAGAGTATATTTTATGGATTTTCACATGTACAAATAAATATTATTAATAGAAATTCGAACTGACCAAAAATACAAACAAGTGACCCATAAAAATATTTTTTTAAATTTAATTTGTCCGCTCTTTTTTGGCGCCTTTTTGGGATCTCGATAATTTTTTTTATGAAATCTATAGCGAGATGAAATTGTTAAAAAAAATACCATCTAATAAAATTTCTTGAATATTGTAATATAGATCAACTTTACGGGAAAAACTTTAGTAAAGCCTTAAAATAATAAAATAATGAAAATTCTATAGTATAGTTTAGTATTAATAAAATATTTTAAATATATTCATAAAACAGTAAATATTTTAAATTAATATTAGATTCTTCTCTACAATTATTATTAAAATTTAATAATAATTGAAAAATATTTTGTCATAGCAGATAATTTAAATTTTTTCATAGCACAGAAAATTTCATTAAATTCGCGTGATTTACATTAATAATAATTATTAATTAAATCAGTGTTTTACCCAATATCTTAATTAACCATTATCACAATAGCCTTATCATATTTTATTAATAAAATACCATGATAGCCATTTATTGAGAATGTGCTTAGTGTTCCTTTCAAGCCATCAGCTCCTGATAAATTTTTCTTGGAAAAAATTGCACTGATGCCTTAAATAAACTTGTCCAATAAATTACTGTATAAACTAGTTAATATATTGCCAATAAATACGTTCATGCATAGAGAATGTTTTACTATTATACCCTATAATCGAGCCTTTAAAATTGAAATTTAAATATAGCGCTAATTTCAAAGCATTTTCAACCAATATTTTGCAATACAAAACGTGTTATTCATAACATAAATTTCAATAGAAATATAATAATAATTTTAAAATCGGATAGCGTGTCGTAATAAGAACTTTATAGATCACAACTTTAATTTTGCGTACTGTAATAGTTTCATTATAGTACTGACACGCTTCCTACGATAATCTGCACGAATCGCGACTAGTAGCGTAATATTGGCATTACAATCCTAGTAACGTAAATAATTATTATGGACGGATTGAAAGTGTTGGGCGCATGTTTTGTAAATAAATTAAAAAAGAAAAGGGTCAGCGCTACCAAATTAACCGAACGCATATTTACAAGTGCAAAGACTCCTCATTTCCTACCTATCGGTCCGATGTTGTTGAATGTTTAAAAATAACTGAATATAACAGGGGCCAAAAAATGATATTGCGGGTTCTCGCACTCTCTGAATTGCAACGATTGCATTTGCCAAACCGATGCGATGTGAGGAGAACGTTGCACTTTTTTGCAATGTTGCCGAATCTATTGCATTCATTATAACGGGGCTCTTACCGATAAATTATGCACCTCGCCGCTTCTACTATTTAAAATACTAAATATATCTTTTACTCACGGTATTTTGATGATGTGCATTTTATCCGACGTGCATGTCAACATTCTTGATCTGAAACAATACAAAGCAAATCTGCTTACAAATTTTAATCGCTATTAATTTTAATTATTATTATTTGTCTTAAGAAATAATTCCTAAATTAAATTTCGCATTGATAATTTTGGGAAATAAAAAATCACTGCTATTGAGCGTTTGAATTATCCATGGTGTCGCGCGGTGGCCGTTTTTGGAACTCACTTCCTCCACTCATGCGCGTTTATTTATTTTATATCCAGTTAATTTTATTATTTTTTGCACAGATGATAAACTAGTTAAAAATAGACAAATAATTGCATGTACGATCTTAAATGCGAGCACTTAGAATTTAATAGACCATTTTAATGGGATTTTTTATACAAAAGACGACAATATCAGTGTACGTCTTTTAGTTAATTATAGAGTATACGTCGTATAGTTAATAATATGCCAAAGTCACTCGAGCTAATGTAATTTTGAATAATTGTATTCAAAATGAATATTTGCAACCGGAATCTTATATCTTAGTACGAGAGTGGTTCTTTATATTATATATCTAGTTTCTTTTCTAATACGCAATTGATTATAAAATGCAATTTGCTTTTCACAATCAAAAAGGTAAATTGCTTTTCTTTAAGTTTAAAGTAAATAATTATTTTTGACCAAAATGGTTAAAACTATAAATAATTTGATTTAATTTCAGTGCCTTTATAAGATCTTCCATATTTTTCTTGTCAAGGACGCTCGGAGGACGCTGTAGTAACAGAAAAGCGCGGGAACTTATTGAGCCAAGTCGACTTAAGCGAACCTTGCGTACCAGATGCTTTTAGCAATTATGGAGATGCACACTAGCAATTAAATAAATTGTGTGCCAAAAAAAAATAAGAACCGAAATGTAAAGATTTTCTTAAAAAAGATGATTTTTAAAAATATTTGCATTTTTAGTCGAAAAAAAATATATTTAACTGTAAATTCGACATAAAACTGAGTCATACGTTGACTTTATCAGTCAATTTCTAACCAACCTGTATAATTAGAATAAGAAAATAATCGTTGCATATAAAGTGCTTAAACATCAAAATTGCCTTAAATGTTTTAGATTATTTTTTTAATTTGGAGTGTAATTGTACATTTGATTGTATATGTGGCGAATCCAAATGCATAAAAAAACTATCCGCATATAACGATTTGAAGAAATTTAAAAATTTATAATTAATAATTAAATAAAGTTGTACTTACCACAGGTAATCGCAAAAAGCAATTTATATTTATTTAACTTACAGGATATATTCAAGTCAAGTTTTATTTAAAAAACACGACGCTATGTAACTGAAACCGGATTTATCTAACATACCAACAAATATTTGCTCTAAGGAATATGCAATTAATTGTATATCGAATTAAATTTTACCGACAAAAAATTACGGGAAACTAGTTGCATTAAAATTAAGAAGTTTTGCCTCGATTTTTAAAAAAATCGAGACATTTCTATAAAAGAAATACGAATTGAAATATTTTTACAATATAATATAAGTTACCAATTTCTATAACGAACCTATACAATTATGGAATGATTATTACTCGAGATGTTTATAATTCTAAGAATTATTGGAAAAATCTCATTTTACCGTAACTTATTGAATTTTAATTGAAATGTCGCAGTTTGCATAAAAATGTATGTTTCGAAAATATTCAAAAAGAAATCATGAATATACTACAATATAGAAAATACGTTAAAATTAAAATCGTCGATATGGAAAGATAATTATTAATTATTACTTCTGATAATTGAATACGCGCCATTCATCAATATCGCACTTAAAAAATAATAAATAAATAACTACTCATATAAATACAAAAATAAATTCATACAAAAATATTGTAACAAATAATAATCACCATACGGTACAAAATTCTCGATATATAATTCCAACAATAATTAATAACTATTCATATAAAATAAAAATCGATTGGTTTTTTAACAAAACATTAAAATTTACGGTTTGGAATGCCATTAGCATGTTCATATTGTCAATTTTGTCAAATATTAATTAATTCTTTACCAATGTTAAAAATGCATCTAGTGATTTATGATCATTATATAGTTCCTGAAGTATTAAAATTTGAAATATAATGATGTTCAAGTACTATATTGATGATGTCCCGCCAATTTTTAAATTTTCTCTTTACCGTTGATTGATAGTTATTTGAAAAATGTGTTTCTAGTTTCTTGAAAAAATAAAATTGCCAACTGCAGTAAAGGTAGATCTCAAAAATAAGTTATATTTTTTCTGCAGTATTTGATGGTTGAATTGCAATAATAATAATGCATTTCATTTAAGCCACCCTATTTTGCATTTCAATTTTTATGTCCAATTTTTAGCGACAATCCTTAGAATAACTCACTGCACTATGCCAGACCCTCCTACTTGATGCAGCTGGATGCATTTACAGAATCACCAAAGCATGTAATAAAATGTGTATTTATCCTCTTCTTGATGCAGTTTTAGAAATTTCTTTAAAAGTGGTTGCAGCTTATACAGACAGATCCTCGTCGTCTGCCTGCCTGCCTGCCTTCTCTCTGAAGAGAAAACACGTGTGATCGTTCACAAGTCGTAGTATACAATTTATTTTACAAAAGAGATCTACGTATTATTTATTCAAATTTTTATTTTTTAAAGTTAAAGCGATAGCGAAAAATTACATATGCTTTGTTTAAGTTCGTAGAATTATTATAAATAATTGTCTTAGTATGATGAATCAATTCAATTGTGACTCAAAAAATTCATAATAATTTACCTCCAGGAAGAGATTAGCTTTTCATTGTAAATGCAAATAAATAAAATTTAGCGTCAAACAAATTAAAAACAATAATAAAAAATTAAATTCGCAATTTTAAATTAAATCTAAAATTCTTTGTTTAATATTCGATTAAAGTTTAATTGTTAATTAACTTAATTGTAATAAAATATTCGCAGTTTTACGTTTTCGTAATAATATTCAAAATTAACGAAACTTTTGCTTATAATTCTAGAAAGTACAATTTTTAGGATTTTTAAAATATTTTTAAATTTTAAATTCTCACCAAACAATATACTATATTTCTTATTATTAAACCCTTATCTTATCTACTACGAAATAATTCAAATGCGTCATAATATCGGCAAATGACTCATAATTGATTAATAACTTAAATTATTGAAAAACAATACTACGACAAATAACAAATATCGCCTGCATACGCATTGAGTCCGTCCAAACACAATAAAGAAACAGAATCTACAAAAATAAAATCATGCACCCTTTCTGTACACAGTTAGGGTGTTCGGCGACCCTTATTTATTATACGCACTACACATTGGGACGTCAAATTTTATGAATGAGCCTAGCAAAAGAATGGGGTGGGTCATATTCGAACATAGACCTGAATTTCATTATGAAACAGTGTCATTTTATTGGTCCCCTACTAGAACTCAAAATGTATAGGCCTAGTCTTTCATAGGAAATTTTTAAAATGGCGCTCTTTCCGCAAATCTTTCTTCTGTTCTTCGTCAAGCCGGTTGTATTTGCGCATTTCTTTTGCAACCATCGAACAACTGGGCATAAGGGGTGATTTTATACATAGATATAATATTCTCATCCCACGAGGAACAGCTGCAATATTTGTTTATTTTTTTGTTTTACGAAAAGTAATTGTGTAGAAAGTGGTGGGTCTTGAAGAGAAAGCTGGCATATTTTTAAAAAATACAATATAATTAAAAAAAAATCATTTTCGAACATAGAGCGCTCGAAAAAAATATTACAGGACGCTAAAGAAAATATCGTTGCATAATGCATATTATTTCATAAAATATTCATTCTACCACTGTATTATTAATAATAAATTATTGATAAAATTTATTCTAAGAACCTTATTGTGGTGACTCTAATTACCGAACAAAAGCACTCATAGTCTGCGTGCGAGAATGCAGCACATTATTTCACGCTGAACTACTTTATTTCACGGTGTTACTGTAACACCAAAAAACCTAAAAAAAAAATCCTTTGTTTCAAAAATAATTTTAAAAAATTTACGTTAATTTTGTAAGAACCTTATAAATATATTTAACTGAAACAAAGAGTAATAAAATTATGACTGCATATTTATCATGTAACTTGATTTTTTTCACAATCTGAGATAAACAGTGTTGATGGATTAAATGGCAAAAGGGTTCATGCTTTTTTTGTTGAACAAGGTCAGGTTATTTGATAAGCAGATGAGTTGCTTTTAATGTTAGCAACATAATTCCAATAATTGCATTAAACATTTTAACAGATTACATGCAAATTATTCACTGTAAATCAAAAAGTGGCTGCTAATTTAATAAAGTGCGATTAATTAATTTATTAAACGAGCGAATTTATATATTTAACGCCGAAAAAAATTAAAGAAAGCAATAACAACATTGCTCAATTTCATGTTAATAATCGAATTAGTCGTTTAGCAACAAACATTATTGATACGCGCGGTATTGCTAGATAATTAGATTTTCGAATAGATCAAAATTGCACTTTGTTGTCTTTGTGGTTGCTTATGCAAGCGACTGAGTGCAATACTTAAAAGCATGTAACTATGCAAAACGTAATGATTGTAAGACAAATAGTGGTTATTTAATTGCAAACACTCAGTACAAATCAAATACCATGAATAATAGCTTGTTTTTTGCACTGATTTTAGATAAAACATTGCTATGCAAATATTCTTATCAACAATCGCACTGGTTTTGGTTGAATGTTTCAAACATTTATCGTCAATTCAAGTAGCAGAAAGCAATTATGGACATGTGGTGCACATTAATAAGTTAATTAATAAAAATTGACATAGAAACTGAATTTTAAATATTTAAAAAAAAATCTCAAAAAATTAAAAAAAATTAAACTTTTTTTTTTGGTGCATCTAAAAATATGCATTCTTCATAATAACAATACAACTAATTTAATTAATTAAAATATAAATTCCGCAAAAATAGAATTTAATTAAATTTCGTTCAAACACCAAACTTAATGAACTTTATTAAATATTAAAAAACTATGACGTGATGCAAGTTTGAAAATCCAGTTTTTTAATTCAAAAAAACAATTCTGCAAAATCTCGACAGAGAAGTATCGCTGCACTTCACTATTTCTATATATAGATAAAAACTGCCTTAATTGCATCAAAAAGCTAATGGAAACATTCTCGCATTCAAGCTTCAATTAGCTTTGGTTATTTGTGTCTCGAATCTGCAAAACTTTATTGAAACACCCACACGACGAAAAATGCACAATAAAGAATGTGCTCGCAACCGAATCGTTTTCGGTGCAGGTCCGAAAACCACGCACCATAATTTACCCTTTTCGAATACAACATAGTTAAATAATTACGAATCAAAACTCACCCTGCGATCCCCCGAAAAAAAGGTACTGCGTCTAAAAGAAAATCGAAAAAAATCCACACATGAAAATTGAGCACTTTCTGCGATTACACACACTGCACACTGCACACATACCTAAAATCGCACTATTTTCGCAAAAGAATTTAACCCTCGACTAGAACCGGAGCAAAAGGCTATTTTTGTAACGCCAAACAACGAACGCATTCTACGCAAGTTCATGCAGACATTTTGTTGGACGTTTTTTTGCTTTTATTTTGTTTACGAGCTAAGCAACGACCTACGCGCCCGGTTGCACTCACTGATGCATTTGTAAGTGCAGATCGCAGTAAGCCGTGACTGGAAATAAAATTGCAGTCGTGGCACCCTCTGGTTTGTCTGGTGCGAACCACGGCGGGCGCGCACACAAATTTCCCGCTTGCAATTTCCACTCTCGTTATTCAATTTGCAATCTTATTAAAATGACGACTTAAATTTAGATAATTAATGGAAGATTATAATTTTTTTTTCGTAATTTTGTGCAATTTTTGCTCATTGGTTTGAAGTGAGCGTTAATCAGCTTGTATGCAGGACACGAAGGGTGACGGAACCGGCCGATTCGTTGCAATATTGATCTTCGGTATTATAGCGTGAGACACTTTGAATTATTTTCAAATCGTCGTACATTAACTAAAACTAAACCGAATTAAATGCGAGTTTAATTATTTAGATTTTTCGATTGCAATTAGCACTTTTCACACATTTTATTAAATTAATTTTGTGTGGAAAAAACAAAAAGATACTTAGATATAATAAATCGTATTTCCACAATTCCCAGTTGAGCCATTTAGCTTTAGTTTATTTGCTAATGGTTTGCTTTTATTTTGTTTTTGATTAAGGTATCAACTTTTTCGGTTTACTATTTTTCAGTTAGTGCTTTGAGTTCAATTGCAATCAACTGTATAGAAATGCATATCGATCTAGACTAAATTAATTTGTAAAGCATTTTCCGAGACATTTTATTCATATTTTATTTTAAATGGGTTCCGTCGCAGATTCTGTGCCAATTTTTATAAAATATTTTAAAAAGTATCAAAATTTTGTGACGTCATTTTGCAACCAGATATTAAAATGCAACTATTAATTATTTTTAGAATAAACAATCGCCAATTAATTTTCAACATAAATCAAAATTGCACTGTATAATTTTATTTGCGGGTTTAAAACAATAAAATTTTAATCGCATATTTCGTAACCGTTCATTTAATTTAAATGTTATATAATTAAAAATCATCAAGGTTGCATGTTGCATTTATGCAAATTTTATATTATAGATTTTATGACAGAAACTTTTGAATTCCAAAATTTTCCCGCGCTCTTATCGACTGAGAAATTAGTGCGCATGACTACTAAGTAGTTCTTATAGTGGCCCATGCTACTTAATGGCGTGCTAAACATCTAAAATTCTCAAAAAAAATGTGTTTCAATCAATTTCTCAAAAATGTTTCAACCCTGAACACTACATCATTTAATATTAATTAATATTGTAAATATTTGTATTAATTTGAAATCATCGAAGAAATAAAACAGACAATATTTAATTTGTCAGACGATTGTCTGGGCGTTCGGCAATTAATAGTGTAACAGATTCAATTAAGCGACCGCATTAATAAATTAGAGGTATGCAATATAAATCAATATTAACTAAAAATACGACATAGTAATCCTATTTTTAGCGATAAATTCTATTTATGGTCACTCCAATAATAATAATAATAATTAAATAAGGTAAAAAACCATCAAGCATGCACCACTAATTCCTCGCGAATGTGAGCATATTACATAAACGTAGACTAAATGTGGTGTAGTATCGTATCGTTGACGGTATTGATCGGAACACAAAAGTTATCTTCCGTCTAGACGCCCAGCTAGACGTTTGCCGTCGTCGTCGTCGTAGCGAGAGCGTCGTTGAAATCCGCCACCCTTTATGGTGGCTTAGACCTGCTGTCTCAAATCCAAAACACAAACTCAAAAGGTCACTCACCCTCATTTTGTCTAGTCATTTTTTGTTGTTCGCAACATAAGTAAAACATCACCCATTCATTTTTACAATTGCACTTATAAGGGTGTCTTACAACCCTTTGCCAAATGCAAGGCACATGTACTAGAAATTCGTCTGGAAAGAATGTCTTTGGGTTTAGACGGCGTTTAACAAAAATTTAAATGCTATTTTAAAGTTCTCGTACTTTTTTTAAAATTAATTAAAGAAAAACATTTTTTTAAAAAAAATTAATTTTGCCTAAAAATAATTAAATTTTGTGTAAATTTGGAGTTAACCGATTACGATTTGGTAAAAAATTTGAAATTTTCTCCAATTTTGAAATTAACATGCAAGAAAAATTTAAAAAATTCAAAATTTTGAAAAATAATTTTTAATTTTTTTTCTGAAATGATTTTTATTTGCGTGTAAATTGACTTGTAATTATCTGTTAATGATTTCACATTTTTTTTTTACACTTTCCTCAATGAAAATAATATAAAAACAATTTTACTTCGTTTCGTTTCATTTCATAATTGTGTTAAATTCAGTAAACTTCGATTCAGTCATTAATTCTATTGATTCAACAACAATTAAACTTTTATTAATAGATACAAGACAACCAATCAAAAACTTTTCTTACAGATCACATTACCTCAATACTAGCATGGAATGAGTCGAAAATGCATTTCGTGCCATATTTATCGTTCAATTAAATTTTAAATATTTTGGAAAATTTAATAATTTTTAAAATCAATAAAAAAATTATTTAACCACCCAAATTGTCTTATATAAATAATTCCACTTAATTTTCGCCTAATTAAATATTTTTAATTTAATAAAAAAAAAAATTAAATAATTTTTATTTAATTAATTTTTTGAAAAGTTTTGCTAAATAATTTTCCGTTTAAAATGTGGGACGTCCCTTAAAATTTTTAATAATACTAATTTTTCAAATTTAATTTCAATAACGCTCCACAATTATTTCGATTAAATTAACCGTTCGTTGACTACCAACATTAAAAATAAATAAATACATGTGTGGCGCAGTCAGTAGCATACAATTACAGAAAAATAGTCCCGTCTACAACGAATCGACATTATCCAGTTTCGTCATTTTTCAGTCTGCTGGCATACATTTCATTATTAACAGACGCAGAAAAATCACCCTGTATAAATAACTGCTGATGTTGATTATGTGCATAAAAAAAGAGCACGTACAAGATTTCGTACTGAACTTGTTCAAACCCGCCTTTGTTAGAACCATTCAACAAACCAGATATGTAAAACCAGACGTATATGAAAATGATTTTTTTTTTATTTTGCTTTCTCTTCATTCACTCACTCACTATTTTATCGCATCAAACTGACCATTTTTTTCTCAAAGGTAAATACTGTCGTTTAATAAAATTTGTGTTTTAGAGGCGCCAATATCGCAAAAACAGTCGAAAACATCGATTTTGAAAATTAGATTTTAAATTTCGCGCGCTGAAATTTGACTAACGAAACTATCGGATGGTGGCGCTGCCGATGCGATCGCCAGCTAACTTGATTAAATGACGTATATTGAACGCCAATGAAATGTGTCCATTTTGAATCACGTGATTTGAATGACCAATCTTAAAAATAAAATTATTTATTATTATAAATAATTTTATTTCTTGTCCCACCCTTGACCTTGAACATGTTGAAAAATTTTACCTGCACTACAAACCCATTAATTCAATAATCTACTAGTATTATCAGCCCCTCTGGCCCGCCTCTGACAAGT
This sequence comes from Cryptophagus acutangulus, assembly GCA_963556235.1. Classification (NCBI taxonomy): domain Eukaryota; kingdom Metazoa; phylum Arthropoda; class Insecta; order Coleoptera; family Cryptophagidae; genus Cryptophagus; species Cryptophagus acutangulus. The sequence continues at coordinate 5,741,202 of OY744561.1, forward strand.
TACCCTCGTTTAACACCCATTTTTCCCCGGTCCATTTTCTTTTGCTATTTGTAGTGGGGTGAGTAGGTACCAAACTAGACCTATTTTTGGGGTAGCACACGATTATTACTTAAATAGGGAACACCCTTAGAACACAATTGGCTAGCAACATAAATGACCATTAATTCTACTACCGACACATGAAGGATGAACTCTAGCTAATCATGTACGATAATAATTAAATTATTATTACGCTTTTTTACTAGTCAAATATTACATAATGCAAATATAATAAAATTGCGAGAATTATGGCGAATTAAAGTGGAGCTATATAACTTAAGGCTACTCGAACCGACACAAATCGAGCAGCTTTATTTAAACAGAAGGTTAATTTTGGCATCGAATTCCTAGCATACAAGAAATTAACCTCTAAAATTAACCGTTAAATCAAACCTGCAATTTTTCATCCCTTAAACTGCAGCGACTTGCAGAACTGATTTAGATCGAGACTTTGCTTGGAAACTAGTCGATCATTTGGCGAAATTGTTATAAAACATCTTAAAATAGTAAATTAGGTCAACTAGAATCTTACCTTCCACACGTATAAGTGAAACATTCGCGAAATTGCTGGCGATTTGAATGCAAAGCCGATGGTTAATTGATGCACACACAAAGTTCATTCTGCACTTTTCATTAATGTAGACGAAATTATTTTCGATTAACACATATTTTTAGAAAATTCCTTAAAAGCAACACAAACCATAAATACAACTGCTGCGAAAATTGCGAATCGCACGGTGCTGCCATCTGCACGGTGACCTACTAACTGAAATTCGCAATTTAGTGTTTTTTTAGTCGGCGATTAATTTTTGTATTTTGTAATTATTAAACACTATATAAATAAAGTAATGTTACAAAATTATTTAGTTTTAATATCCTAGAATATAATTTGTTGATTGCGTTAGAAATCTTAAAATTTTATTAGATTGAACTTTAATTTGTTATTTTATTAAATAATTTTAATAATTCATAATAAAAAACATTTTGCATTATAATTTATTATATTATTTTGTATCTTAGCGTCTAGTTATTAGTTTGTTAAAATTAATAGAAATTATAACTATTAAAAGTTTCAATAATGTACCGCTAGATAGCGCCAAACAACAAGCAGCCTAGATATACTGGGTGTTAATTATTTAGGAGAACCGTATTTTAATTATTATAAATAAATTTGCAATATATGCTTATTACGAATATTAAGCAAATTTGATTAAATGTGAAAGTATTTCATTATTTAAAAAATTGTTTTGTAGCAAACATTAATAAAAGAAAATGGATTATATGCAACCAGCAATACAATTTTATGTATCGCAAGCGCTCCGATTCAAATTTAAACTTTTAATTAAAACTCTCTTTATAAAAGCTCACAAGTTATTTTTGATTAGCGTTAAAGTAAGAACGAGTATTTTATATCGTTAAAAAATATATATAATATGGGATGACAAGAAAACAAAGGACTAAATACACCAACAGCATATTCAATTTTTATTTTTTATATTAATTATAAAAATTAAACAGTTTCTTGTACTGGTGGTTCGTATCCCTCAGGCCTGTCGACCTTGGAACCGGCTTCACCACCAACTTCGCCTTCTCCTTTTCCACCATCACCGTGCAATTCAAGCAATTTGCTCAATTCGAAACGGGGCTTCTTCAATACTTTTACTTTACGAATGTACACGTCATGAAGAGGGTAGATTCCTTGGCATTTCTTTTCAATGTCCTTGGCAATGCTGTCGGGCACCAATTTGTTCACGACTTCCTTCAAATCGCTGCCTTGGATGTCACGGGTGATGATCTCCACCATCTTTTTGCGGATTTCACAAACCTACATAAATCACAAAAATATTAAAATCACAAAAAATACATTTACGATAATTTTCAAATTTGGTCTAATTAATTTGTGATTCAGATTTGAATATAATATTAGGTAACATAGCTTTCTCATCATTTGTGTATCAATGCGAGCTGAGAGTATCATCATATTCACAAATATTAATAAAATTAAGAGCCAATAAAAAATAGTACAAACCTGTGTATGTTGAGCATAACACGTTTTTCTTTGCGAAAGTTGGTCCTTGTTGGTGAAACCAATGCAGAACACTCTCAACAAATATCCATCAGATGTTTTGCAATCAGTAGAAGCTTCGATCAAAGTTTGCCACTTTTTCACCATCGACCTCAATTTATCAGTGGTCAAATCCATACCATGGAAGTTGGTCAAAACGTGAGTACCTACAAATTAAAAATAGTTCTCAAAAGTTTCTAATTTTACTAAATAATGAACATACCCTGAACATCTTCAGCGATGAGCTTGAATTTCCTGAAGGAACGTTCTCCATCAGTGTCGTTTTGTAAATCGGCAACCGATACTTCGAACACTCGGGACTTGAGTCCTTCAGAAGCGATTCTGGTACCTTGAGTACGATTCACCAAGGTTTTGCCCACTTGACGTTTGATAAACATGGATGGGGCCTTAACATCGTACCAGTCTTTTCGTGTGAAGGGGTCCACTCTAAAAATGCAAATTGTGAGGTTATAACCAAGTTAACTACCAAATGTAATAAAATTAAGCGGAAATAGTTTGTTTATATCAGAGTAATAATTTTAATTTAGGTAACAAACAAGTTTTCTTCATGTTTGTGTCAAAGCGAGCTGAGTGGTCTCATCATGTATAAACAAACATAACCTCGTCGATATAGCTTAAAAATCCTAATTTGCCAATTAAAACAAGATCAACATAAATTAAACGCACAGTTAAAATCATTTGCAAGGTTTTCTAAGTGAATTGCAAGTGAAAAGTTGAGTGAAGACTGTTAGAAACAATCACAAGATTCAAAGCATGAGCGAAGTGTATCCACGATTTTTTAAGTAATCACAGAATTTTCGACAATATGATGTGTAGCAAAAGATAGATAAAAGGATGGATGATAAAATATAATAAATATTTTGTACTTACACCTTCTTCTTAACACCCTTTTTGCCTCCTTTGGAGAGCCCCTTATTTTTGCCAACCGCCATGATTACTGAATTCACTAAAGAGAAATTAAGCTAGCGTCAGGTGGCGTTGTGTCAACGTGCACCACTACCAACATTATATTGATATTTTTGGAACTACCCTAAAATAATATAAATAAATATTGAATATGTAAATAAAAATAAATAAAAATATTTAATTTATATCAGGCAATATGTGTTAATGTTTAATTATTTCTATCATCCAAACTGTTAATTAAAAATAATACAAATTTAATTAATTTGTTGCTATCTTCAGTGATATAAAATTATTATATGTCAAAGTTATGAAAAGTTCAATTTATTTGTTTATTATTATGATTTAATGAATATTGTATTATCTGTGTTCAATAACGATGGTGTAAAATGTATATTTATGATTTATTAGCTTGTTTTAAAATGTTAAATGATTTTTAAAAATTTAAATTTATTTAACCTCACTTTTAGCTCCTACAATTTTCAAATGGATTTACCAGTTGAACCTGAACCAGGCGATTGCTGCAACTCAGGGTGTACCCCATGTATACTGGACGTCTATGCAGAACAATTAAAAAAGTACGAAAAGTTGAAAAACCAAAAAAATCGAACCGACACTTTCCTAAATTGCATAAATCCAACATCGTACTCTCAGTTCAAACTCACCAAAGTGGAACAACACAGTCCGTCAACATTTCTATACACCTTTACTTTCCTAAAGCTGCTGCATAAAAATGCGGCACCGACAGAACATTCCAGCTTTAAACTAATTTACGAGGCAGCTCAACATTTTTTAATAAAAGCTGAGCTTGAAGATCACCGTCAATTCACCAGAGCTTACACTCCTCTATTGTTCGATGAAGAACATCCTACGGAATTTACGATTTTAATTAAATTTTATGAACACGGCTTAATGTCGCAGCAGCTTAAAAAAATGTCTGTTGGAGATGTGAGCTTGTGGCGCGGACCTTATGGAGATTTCCAATTAAACACTAGTTGTAAATTCATTTTATTTGTGGTACAAGGAACAGGAATAGCGCCCGTTTATGGATTATTAAACGACGTTTTGCAAAATGAAAACTGCTTCAGCGTGATAAAACTTTTATATTGTGCGAGTTGTTGTGATGAGATTTTATTGCGCGATAAATTGCAAGAGTTTTCGCGCTACTGGAATTTTAGTTACGAAATTTATTTGAGTGCTTTTCATAATTTCAATTGTAAATATAAGGAAATTGTTTATAAGAAAAAGTTAAGTGTTGGTGATTTGGAATCGTTTTTAGCTGATAAATTGGACGATATAAATTGTATAGTTTGTGGGAGTGATAGTTTTTCCGAAAGCATGAAGGATTGTATTTTGAAGTGTAATGTTTCTTTGCAGAATATTTTTGTTCTATAAGTTTTTTAAATAAATAGATTGCAATTAAATTATATTTGTAGAATTGTTTATTCGCACTTCGTTTTTGAAAATCGCGCCATTTTTTAAAGCCAACATGACGGAGGTGTATTACTGGTTGCCTATATTGTAAAACGCACGTTGACGTTTATTTACTAACCAAACAATAACAAATCATTTACCGCTCATTAATTAAGTGAAATACAAGTTGTTCAGCGATGCCAAAACGCCGTAAAACTTCTGCTAGAGCCAAACACGTAGAAGTCAGTGATTCTTCAGCTGACGAAACCTTTACTGCAACCCAAACTCAAAGATTTAACCACTTGTCGACCGACCCCAAAACGCTGAAGCACCTTTTAGTGCGATATTTAGTCTACCGTGCCGGAGATAAATGCATAATCCTTCGAAGCGACCTGGTGAAGGTGGTTAAAATGAAAAGTGGATTTTCCGCACTGTTACCAGAAGTCATCACGCGATTGCAAACGGTAATTTCATTGCGGTGCAATTACCGCTATTTAACCTAACCCGCCACTTTCCAGGTTTACGGATACGATTTGGTTCCGACCGATGAGAAAGCAAGGGCATACATTATAGTCAACATGTTGCCGCATAAGGACGATATCAATTCGCCCGATGCACCAAAGGATGCGAAAAAAGTCATACTGTTGCTGCTTTTGGCCCACGTGCGAATGTCACGTGATAGCGCTAGCGAATCGAATGTGAAGGAGTTTTTGAGGCGGCTGAAAATTGATGTTGAGGCGAAGCAGGATGATACGATCGGTAATTTCAAGGAATATATGAAGACGCTTGTAAGAACCGGGTATTTAACTGTTGGTAAAGATGATGTTGGGAATGAGAATTTGTACGGTAGTGGAAAACGTGCGACCGCGGAACTGAAGTCGCCCGATCTTTTGGAGTTTGTTTGCAAAGTAATACTTTAATTGTTTAATTATTGTCGACTAATTTATTGATGTTTGCAGATTTACGGCAGCCGCGTTCCCGAAAGTCTACTTTTTGTGATTTAGTTTTAAAGACAAATATTTACATTAATTTATGCAAATGTAAAGAATTCGCAAATTTATTAACGTGAGTCTTGATTACAAATCGTTACAAAGAAAATAAAATTATTTAACGTATTAAATAAAAAAAAATTCTGACTTTACAAAATAAAAATTACAACTAAACTTACAAAACGAAAATAAATACTGTTGGGCGATTCGCCTAGCACTTAGTAGTCGGCAACAGTATGTCCTGCAGCTTGTCGAAGCAGCACATAGATCTTTTCCTTAATCCAGTCTTTGTTGTAAGGAGCGTATGTGTTCGTAGACTTCTGATAAACTAAGCAGCTCAAATCTGAAAGCTAAACCCACATCGTTAGTATGTTTATTTAATGAATGTTTGTAAACAATTCGGTACCTGTTCGACAAAATCGAATAATTGAGAGATGTCATACGTGATGGTTGGCGTATTAGGATTGCGTCGCTTTAAATGTTCCTCGTAAATCCGGCAAACGCCTTCCATGCATTCGTTCACGGACTCATAATCGGAGTAGGTTCTAGTTTCGGGATTGGGCCCCGGTTGCACTAACAAGATTGTGTGGGCCTAAAGTCATGTTTATTATCTTTTGCATTGAATTCCGGCGTATTAAGCATGCTATGTGTTATTTATGTAAACTTAATTTAATTGTTGTGTCTTACCATTTTGTTTTTCTACTTTAGAAGATTTGTTTGTACTTTCTGGTGGAAGTGCAGCGCTAACGAAAGTTGAGGTTAGGAGTTCTGGTGATTTCTATTTCGCAGAGTGGCCAACAGACAGAACTAGAAAACACTGTCAGTGGAAACCAGGCTTACCATGATTTAGATAAAAAATTCAAATTCAAAATTTTATTTCGTAAAAAATGTTTATATAAAAAATAGAGTTTATAGATTAGAATATTTATTTTTATTTAGATATTTGGAAACTTTTTACTAGAATTACACTAAAATGCTTGGTTACAAAAGAGGTTATCAATTGACTATATAAGTAATTATTAAGATAAATTAGAGTTTATTATTAGCATAATTTTGGATTATCAACAATTGGAAAAATACGAACATAAAAAATAATATTTACTTAAAGTTTCTGATAAGTTAATTTGAAAGCAAATTGATTTATATTATATAAGTAACTAAATTTTCATTAGTAAATTTAAACTTTTTTGTTGCAATTATAATTTTACAATTAATATTTAAAATTATTTAGGAATTTGTTCTACCTAAATAAATTAGCGTTATATTGTAATATGTAATTTTTCATTTTATTTTGAATTATTAAATAACATACGATTCAAGTTTGAAGCAATTTGACCTTTTGGGTCAATTAGGAATACTTTTACCAAATTGATACTCATTCGAAAATATACAGCTCAAAATAATCAGGAAATTCGATATTCAATTAACATTTCAGATTGAAGTTTGACATATAAACATAACCTCAATTAAAAATTAATGTCATAGTTTTAAGAAACACCACCAGGTGGTTAATAAACTATTTTGCATACCTATTGAAGATTTAAATTTCGGGTGGCGCCGCGCTGTGGTTCTTTTTAAAACTTACTTCTTCCACTTATTTGCGTTTATTTACATTTTATTATATTTTTCGATTATAAATAATTAGCAACAACTATTTTTGTGTTTTTTAACACAAAAAAAACGAAAATTTTGAAATATTTTTATAATTAGTACTTTATTAATTTATTTCATATAATTTAACCATAATATAAATTAAAAAAGCGTATGCTGATGTAATATGCCTGTTTTTAAATCTATTTATAGCTTAATCAAATAAATAAAATTCGGTATTTTTTAAAAACTGCGTAAATAAATATTTTTTTTCTAATTGCTTGCTTAGTTGGAGTTGTGTATAGATTTGATTATCATATTTCACTAACAACAATAACGTCATAAATTGAATGTTGAGTGCCTATATAAGTAGAGATGAACAAGTATTTTTCTGTTTATTCAGTCGTTTAGTGCTGGTATCTACATTACATAGTATTATCATTATCCATCATGGAAGCCATCAGATTCAACGCCACTTCAAAAGTTTTGGACCTGCAAAAGGTGCCACTTCCAAAAATTGAGAGGCCAACCGATCTTTTGATTAAGGTCGCCTATTCTGGGATTTGTGGCACTGATCTTCATATCGTCCAGGTAATTAATTATTTAATTAATTAATAAATATATATTTTATTTTTCTCAAATTAATTCAATGTGGGTTGTTGTTGATTTTGAATTTTAATAAATTCATAATTTTATTTTTACTAATTTCCTACAAGGTTAGCTTATTTATGTAATATTTAAATTTTAAATAATAATAATATTAACATTGTTTACGAGCTACAGATAAAAACGGTCTATTTACAGATACATTACAGGTTTTTTTCATTTTGATCCATATCAAACAACATATTAGTTTAAGTAAATATTGTTTAGTGGAGTATACAGGGTGATTAAATTAAGCGAATCAACAATTATCTCTTATTAGTACTCATACGTCAGACTCCGCCCCCCATCGGTTGTGACGTCACAGTCAGCATAAAACGCACCGACTATACTATTATCGGGTCTCCGCTCTCTGTCTGTCTCATTAAAAATATATTTCTATTTCTTTTTAGTTTTTATAATTATTGAAAAATATAAACAAAATATTTTGAAACACTTGGTATTAGATAGGATCTTAAAAGTTGGATGGATTTATGAGTGGGTGCTTGAAAGAGATAAAATTATTTGTTGATTTAGTATTAATTTTATCGTCATGATATGACAAAAAAAAATATTAAATATCAAACATATTGAACCACTACTACATAATTAATTACAAATATAAAGATATGTATTTACCACATTTTTCTAAATTTTTTTTTGACGAAGAAAATGCGCAAAAAAAAAATTATTAAATCAAAATAAATTATAATTCCTTAAAAAAACTAGAAATTTGCATTTTTTATGATTTTTTTCTGAATATTTTGTGATCTAAAATATCGTACAATTTTCTTTTAGGGTGAATTTCCATGCAACCCCACCAAAACCTTCACCCTCGGCCACGAATTCTCCGGAACCGTAGTCGAAGTAGGACCCGACGTAAAAATCTTCAAAAAAGGCGACAAAGTGTCCGTGGACCCAAACAGCGGCTGCCATTGTTGCAACTTCTGCCATAGCGGAAACCCACATTTCTGCAAAGTTGGTGGAATCAACAACACCATCGGCATCTACCGGGATGGCGGCTGGGCCCCTTACGCCATCGCCCCCGTCGAACAAGTGCACTTGTTGCCGGAAGAAATCACTTTGGAGCAAGGTAACTATTTTAAATTGTCAATTTACTCAATTTTTGAGTGGTGTTTTTTCGATTATAGCCGCTTTGACCGAGCCGGTGTCCTGTTTGGCCCATGGCTGGGACATCGTCAGCCCAATTGCCGTTGGATCCAAAATCCTAGTCACTGGTGCCGGCATCATTGGTAATCTGTGGGTGTGCACCCTGCATCTTCAAGGTCATCGACGAGTGACGGTGTCCGAGCCTAACCCCGCGCGATTGGAGTTGCTGAAGAAGCTTAGTAAGTTTTGTAGGAAAAATAGTGAAGACGAAATTATTTATTTGTAAATTTAGATACTGGTTACACTTTAATCACCCCCGACCAACTGAAGAAGAACCAAGCCGCCGATCCAGAATACTTGTTCGATGTGGTGATCGACTGCAGCGGTTATCCGCCAGCCATTGAACACGCCGTTACCATTTTGCAACGTGGTGGTAAGCTTTGCTGCTTTGGAGTCGCACCTCCACATGGAAGAATCAGGTAATTCTCCCATAGATCCTTTTTTGGGGGTGGTATTAATTTTTTCTATTTTTTTAGTGTGGCGCCTTTCGACGTTTACATGAAAGAGTTGAAGATCTACGGAGTGAACATCAACCCCTTCTCCTTCCCGAAATCGTTGGGACTTTTGAGCGCGTTTGGTGATAGATATTTGAATTATAACAATTTGGGGATTAAGACGTTCTCGTTGGGCCAGTACAAGGAAGCTATCGAGTTATTGAAGAAAGGAACAATTGCCAAGGCTATCTTCAAATTGTAAATTAATTGTTATTGATTATTATGCTTATTATATAAGTAAATGTTTGGTTCTAAATATAAATACGAGTTTTAATATCCAGAAATGAAGAAATAATTTTGTTTTTATTTATTATGAAAATATATGGTTTATTTTATCGATAAGTGAAAGTTTTTTTGAAAAAAGTTCAGTAGATTTTGTAATAATGATTTTAGAAGTTTGCGATAATTTGAATTTTCAGAAAGCGCGCTTCTTTGTAACGCAGCTCTGACGTCACATTAGCCTCCAGACAAGGTGCGCTTTTATCTCCCCTCTCTGTTTATCTTGTTAGTTAAAATGAAAAGGAGGATAAAAACAAGCCATGTTTGGAGGCTAATGTCAGTAGACAGGTGGCGCTAACGGCGCGTTTTCTGAAAATGTAAAATATACATAAAAACTTCTAATCTTCTTCAATTGTTTCCACTTTTATAGATTTTGTTTCATATTTCGCTATGACAACACGATTATAACTCAATTAATTATTGACAAATATTGAATTAGCACAAATAAAGGCGGGAAGATCAATATAAAGGTTTGTTGAGTGTTCTCCACTTCTAGTATCTAATATCATCATGGAGGCTGTACGATTTACCGCTTGCACCAAAGTTCTCGAGCTCCAAAACGTCCCAATCCCAAAAATTGAGAAACCAACCGAAGTTTTGGTAAAAGTGGCTTTCGCTGGAATTTGCGGGACAGATCTTCACATTGTCGAGGTACCAAAAAAAAAAACTATAAATTACCTTCCTGATCCTAAACCGTTTATTAATTTAAGGGTGAATTCCCATGCAACCCACACAGAACCGTCACGCTAGGTCACGAATTTTGCGGCACGATTGAAGAAGTCGGATCTGAAGTGACTATTTTCAAAAAAGGCGATCGCGTTGTAGTGGATCCGAACAGCGGTTGCCATTGTTGCCATTTCTGCCACAGTGGAAACCCACATTTTTGCAAAGTTGGTGGACTCAACAACACGCTTGGCATTTATAGGGATGGTGCTTGGGCTGAGTACACGCTGTGCCCCGTGGAGCAAGTGCACATGGTGCCGGATGAGATCACTTTGGAGCAAGGTTACTATTTTTTTACACTATATCTTCGTTGACTTTTTACTATTTTTTCTTAATTAAAGCTGCTTTAACTGAGCCGGTTTCCTGCTTGGCGCATGGATGGGACCTCATCAGCCCCATTACCGTTGGCGTGGAAGTCCTAATACTTGGTGCTGGTATTATTGGTAATCTCTGTGTTTGTGCTTTGCATCTGCAAGGACACAGAAGAGTCACGGTTTCTGAACCGAACCCAATTCGCTTGGACCTAATGAAGAAACTCAGTAAGTTTTGACGTCTAGTCTCCAATTTTGAGCCCAATTTGAATTTTGTGACATATTTATTTAGATACTGGCTACAAATTTATCACTCCAGAGCAACTGAAGAAGAACCAAGCCGCCGATCCCGAATATTTGTTCGACATAATCATCGACTGCAGCGGTTTTTCCCCGGCTATTGAGCACGCGGTTACTCTTCTGCAAAGTGGCGGGAAACTTAGCATTTTTGGAGTGGCGCCCCCACAGGATAGAATCAGGTAAATTACATTCTTCTTCTTCTTCTTATTCTTCTTCTTCTTCTATCTTTAGATTAGAAACTAATGATTTTTTTTTAGTGTGTCCCCGTTCGATATCTTCAGAAAGGAGTTGAAGATCTACGGAATAATGGTCAATCCGTTTTCTTTCCCGAAATCGTTGGGACTTTTGTGTGCGTTTGGGGAGAGGTATTTGGATTACGCCAATTTGGGTATTAAAACTTTCAAGTTGAGCGAATATAAGGAAGCTATCGAACTTTTGAAGAAGGGCAGTATTGCCAAAGCTATGTTTGTGTTTTGAATTATTATTTTTGACAATTTTTTTGACAATTTGTTCTATTTTGCAAAACAATTTGTCGATATCTTTTAGCTTTAGTTGATTAGAAATAAAATTTGTTTAAAATTTGTAATAATTTATCACACTGCGTTAAAATTTCCTCAAATTTGCTTTAAAAATTTATCATTGTGTAATTTGGTCTTTGCAAATGACGTCACATTTAAAACACTTAGGCGGGAATTCTATAATACTACTATTTACTTACTAATACTGTACTAATATGCATAAATGTACCTGTTTCGTGACAAATAAGAAAATATTAGCTTCTTAACTTGTAATAATCGCTGTGTCTTATGGTTTAGCAGGTAGTACAGAAAGATTAGGAAAATATTTCTATTGTTAGTTTAGATTTTAGAATAGAAACTACAGGTGTAAAATTTATTGTACGAGGCGCCCAAGATTAAAAATTTGCATTTATTTTAAATTAACTGTAAAATAATATATATGAGGTTAACCCAGGTTAAGTAAGAAAATGATAAGGTACACTCAGTTTAAAATATTGATAAAGATAAACATAGACAAAAGTGGTATCTGCTTCCCCCTCCAAATGTATCCTTCTCAAAATTAAATATTGAATTTAAAAAATAGGAAAAGTCAATAATTTGAAATTTTTTTGTGGATTTTATAATTTAAAACTTGCTTTAAAAAATTCAACAATATAAATTTCAATAAATATTTTTTTTGTTATATATACTTACGTAAAACATTAATTTTTTTGAGCTAAATAAATAAAATAGGATACTTTTATGACATTTTTTATAAATAATGTTAAATTTATCAAACAAAATTATTTTTAACTCTAATAAACAATTTAGTGAAGAAATACCCTGATTTCCCCCTATTAGTAACGCCACTGGCAGGGAAGGTACAGGTGTGGCAGTAGTAGTAACTTCGGTTAGTTGGTGGCACTCGCACAAAAGTGAAGACAGTTTAAACATGGCGTCCTTACAGTTTGTGTTTTTGTTAGTTTTAGTTGTTTTTTTTAAAAATTGTAAGTACTTCATTAATTTATTAATTTATTTTATCACTAACACTACAACCCTAACATAAATAATTACCTTAATATTCAATATTTAGTCAAAAACACAATAGTTGGGAGTTTCTAAAATGACGCTAGTCATCTCAATAATATTTACATCGTTTGCTAACGTTCGTTATCATATAAAATCAAGATTTTTGATGCAATTGATAAGATGTTAGATCATTATTTGTCTATCTAATCTAAATATTCGTAAAGTTTGATAACAATTGTAAAAGTATTACGAGAAAAAATGCGGCACGCCCCACAAAGTAAACGCATTAATTAAAAACCGAGTGACTAATGCAATAACTAAAAAACAAACAATTTTCCCAGTAGTAATAACAATTAATAATTTTCTCTGTCGTTTTATTGCAGCATTTGCTCAACGATCTCCAACGATATCATACATAACGCAAACACAAATCAAAGACGTAGGGGGCACAGTGGAGCTGTCTTGTAATGTACAATACGCTCAGGACTATTCTGTGATTTGGATGAAGGTGGAAAAAGGTCCAAGTCACCGTAGTTTGCCTATTTCGACGGGAAGTTCACTCATTTTACATGATTCCCGGTTCTCCCTTCGTTACGACCAGGTAAGCACCCTTTAAACGACCCTAATTATCTAGCACTGTATTTTTGTTTGGATTTAAATTGAGTCTAGACGGAGTTGTAGACATGGAAAAAAATTGTGGTTTATCCAGTTTTTCGTAAAATGGAAAGAATTAAGTTCAAATGAAATATAAAAATTATTTTGCATAATTATAAAATATTAATTATTTAATAATATGTTGTGTGTTTGGGTAAATTATTCAGTTTCATGCCAATATAGAAGAAAAACTGATTGAATATAAATATAAAATAAAAAAAAAATGTTTTTTTTTTAATTTTAAATAATTTTTTTATCAGCATTGGAAAAAATTATGTGATTTTTGATTCAAAAAACATCAATTGTAATTCAGAAAGTTGCCAAAAAAAAATTTTGTTTATGATTTTTTCGCATTTTTTTATTTTGCAAAACTGAACATGAGAATTCAAAATCAGTAAAAAAATTCTAATCGAAAAAACAATTAAAATAAAATAAAAAAACGCTTATAAAAGTACCACTCAGTATCGATTTTTCTACTTGTGAAATACTTCTCTAATTATCTATTATAGCAATTAACTGTAACTAAATTTTTGTAATTGATTGGTAATGAGATTAATCGACGATTAGAACCGGTTCTTCGAATTAAGCTTTTTTGCAATATCTGTGATTCAACGGAAATGCGATTATTTAATAATAATATACATTTAAATTTATCTAAAAAAAACATTGCATCAAAAGCCTATGTTGGCAAAATTTGAGATTAAAATTTTCAACGCGAATGGAATTATGCGATAACGTTACTCATTTATTTTTCTTGTTGGTTCAGGGTTTTCGATAACAATTCGCTTTGCTAATGCAAATTGCGATAAGCTTGAGAATTATGATTTATTAATAAATATTATTCTAACTTATTTAAATAATAATTTTTGTTTATCTTCCCAGAAAATTTCCTCGTACTTGCTCCAAATCAAAGACATCCAAGAAACGGACGCCGGCTTGTACCAATGCCAAATCATCATTTCGCCAAGCAGCCAAGTAACCGCTGAAGTCGAACTTCAAGTGCGAAGACCACCCTTCATCTCCGATAACTCAACCAGATCGATTGTCGTCTCCGAAGATGAAGGTACATCTCCCCTATTCAACTAAATAAATTTATAAAACATTTAATTTATTCAGCTGTCGAAATGGAATGTTACGCCGGCGGATACCCACCGCCAAGAATCTCCTGGAGACGCGAAAACAACGCGATCCTCCCCACGGGCGGCTCCATCTACCGCGGCAACATCATGAAAATCAAATCGATCAAAAAGGAGGATCGCGGTACTTACTATTGCATCGCGGAAAACGGCGTGGGAAAAGACACGAAAAGTAAGCCGATCTCGTAAACTTGCAACAAAATTATTATTATTACATAATTACAGGAAACATTGCGGTGGAAGTGGAATTTGCACCGGTAGTTACTGTACCACGTCCTCGATTAGGTCAAGCATTGCAATTCGACATGGATTTGGAGTGTCATGTCGAAGCCTACCCACCACCTGCCATTAGCTGGGACAAAGACGAGATTACGCTGTCGAACAATCAGCATTACACGATTTCGCATTTCGCGGTCGCTGACGAGTTTACCGACACCACTTTGCGTGTAATTACCGTGGAAAAGCGACAGTACGGGCAATATGTGTGCAAAGCAGCTAACAAGCTTGGCACGGCTGAAGGACGAGTTGAGCTCTTCGGTAAGTTGCATGTCGATTTTTTTTGGCGGGAAAATTGATTGCCTGATTATTTATTGATCGATGATTGTCTAGTCGTATGTATAGCGTAGTTGTTTTGTTTGTCGTGTAGAAACCATCATCCCCGTTTGCCCCCCTGCCTGTGGTACTGCTCGGTATGGCGAAGCTGCTAGTTTGTCCACTAGTTCCGCTGCGATATTTTTGACCCTTTTAATATTTGTTTATCGGTAAGTACGACTTGCATCCCCGCATTCGATGTTACGATTGTGTTTTCTTGCAGAAATTTCCGAGCCCAACATTAACTACCCCGGATTTTTTCCACTCAATTCCAGTAGCAATAATTCGGCAGTCTATTACGGCTATTTATTAGTTTTTATCTATCTAAATTATATTTTTTTCTAAAAAAAACGTAGCCAATTTAATTGGTGATTTATTGGACACAATATGAAACGGCGGTGGGTTCCGAACACAATTAGGTGCGCTTACATTTAACGGAGCAAACTCGACACAGTTAACACGCGAATAAACTTTTGTGATTCAACTGTAGCTAGTATGTTAGATAATAATTTTTGTACTCAAAATGTATAGATTGCACAATTTTGTTAATGCGCCTATCAAGTAATTAAGTTTACGACTTAGATTAAGTTTAAACAAACCTAATTAGTAATTGAATTTGTATATTTTTTACACATATTTTTAGACATTTGAATGTATTGGTTCAAATTATTTCGCTTAAGTGACTATTTGAATTGTATCAAAGCTAACATTCCTTTCTAGAGGACTGACTTTTACAAATATTGACGTGTAATTTTATTAATTTTAATAATTGAAACCTAAAAAGTCTGTATCATTCGTCCATTTTATTTTAATTAAATATAAGCAGTCATTTTAGAAGAGCCATTCGTCTTATTATACTCACATTAACACTTAATGAATTAAATTCGTCCACAAAGGTTCAAGTTTTCGAATACATAACAAGTATACAATTGATAAGGACCTTCATGAATTTTTCCCACGCCGTTCTCAAGCCTGCATCATTCCTGTACACAAAAATATTAAATTAAGGTTTCCGTCTCTAATTTTATTACCTTAAAATATCAATTTCCACGGCACATTGCATGTAAGCGAGCAGGAATATCTCCAAGTCGCTGCAATTCCAGTTGGGTTTGAAACAATCGATAATCTGCGCGATTTCCACGAACAAATTCTTCATATCACGCGATCTGTGGAGCGTTGTAGCCAATGTTAGAATTGGTCGGGTGTACGTGCGGAAATTCGCATCCATTTCCAGAAATATTTTTTTCAAGAGTTTGGGTTTTAAGTTAACGGCGACCAAGCTAAAACCAAACGGTTATTACATGTAATCAAAATTACAATTAATTAATTACTGTTTGTGCTCCTTTTCTTTTTCCGAAAGGACTTTCAGTTCGCGCAGCTCCAACAAAAATTCCTTGTCGATTTCTGTGTCGTAGTATTCGGGACCAGTCATTTTATAGGTCCATTGTTCCATTATAGCCTCAGTGCACTTCTTCCAATCGTTAAACGCTAAATGCTGCAATCGTTTCTTCGAAGTCTCAAATCGTATACACGCTAAGAAAACTATGCATGCATACTTTTTCGCCAAATCTTCCGGCAAATAGTAGAGGTTCTGAATGTTGTCTACGACAGAACCAGGCATTTCTTCGACTACCTTGAAGATTCTCTTAATATTATCGAACTGTCGTCTACAATCACAAATATTATTATTATTATTGATAACGCAATAAATAAGAAACTCCACCTGCAAGATTTCAAGGAGACATTCGTCTTCTCCGCCACTTCATCCAAATCTTTCCTATGCTTGGACGACAGTTTCTTGCCCAAAAGCTCCCGAATAACATTATCGTCAAACTCGTAGTACTCTTCGATTAACACCAGTCTAGTTTCGGGGTCGATTTGAAAAGCCAATTGTTCATGCAGCTTATTGGGATTGCAGAGTAGCTTCTCGAGCATCGAATAGGTGCGATAATGGTCCGAGACATCGCTCGCTATCAATTCAGGGGACGCTCCAGTCACCTGTCCTAATCCTCGTTGGATTAAAGTAGCCACTGCTTCAAATGCTGTTGAAATTGTTATTTAAAAAATTGTAAACATAACCTCAAAATTGGATTTTACCTGTATGGCCTTGGATCCATAATTCGTATATGTCTGGATCGATTAGCGTGTAATTGCTAATGAATACATCTATTTCCGTCATTATATTGTTTAATTAACGACAGTTTTTAATAAAAGATTGATTTTTGACGTGAAAGGATCCATATTTGAATTTGAACTGTCAAATGCAGATTTCTTTCATTAGAAAGTTGGTTGTCAGGTTAAAATACGAAAGATGGCGCAACGTTGTCAAACATTATTAATCACGTAATTTTACCGGCAACCAACAATACAATATTTTCAAACACGTTTGCGGGAAAGTACTGGAAAAAATGGACATTTAGCATTCTCCAACAGACAGATATACTGAAGAAAATTTACTGAATATAATTATTGTAATCTAAAGGATTCAAATACATTAGGAATTTTCCGGTCGACGACAAATGAGAAGAGGAAGAAAAAATCGTTAACCATTTTGACTTTTGTAAGTGTTTTCTAGTCACTCAAACACCATTTTGTTCTCGTATGTGTCAGTCGTGAATCTGACTTACAATCGATTTATATCTCACTGTGTGCAAACGCAAAGTGCAAGCGAAACGATGGCGATGGAATGTGATCCTGATCCTGCTGATCGCATTTATAAGTTCCAATTATTCAAGTACCACGAGGCCAGACGCTTCGACGATCACGAGGAAGTACCTTTTATGATGAATGGCCAGCGGATCGATGCAGATTCGTCCAACTTTTACGTCTTTGACTACATTTACAATCCCCAGCCACTAGTGCCGCCTGTCCGTGTCCACGTACACGAATCGTATCCGGAGCTCTTGCTAATATTGTACAAGTTCAATTACGCCACGCGAAGTTGGACCCAATTTTCAACATCTCCTCAAATGGAGTACCAGACTTTGTTAGCGCTGTATCGGAAGTACTTGATGGTCGGAGGTATTCAATTTCCATTTGTGATTTGTTGCCGCAATAAACGGTACGTCTTTGAGGTGCCCAGCTTGTTGCGCAGACAAGGACTGTTCGGAATGCACGTAAATGACGAGGGCCCTCCGCCCCTCTGGAGCCAGGCTTTAGTGCATCACAACGAATATTTGTACATCATTGGTGGCATGACCATTTGCACCCCCGATGGTGTATCCACTTGCGAAATTCACAGATTGGACTTGGATTCGTGGGAATGGGAGCTGGTGTACAAACGCACCGGCCACAGCTACAGCGATCCCAACGGCGACTCCGATCTCATTTATTACGACCACTACCAAGTGTGCTTTGATGGTAAGTGGATTTACGTGCTGGAAGGCGGTGGCGGACCGGCTGGAGAAGATTACTATTTCCAAAGCGTGCCGGCGTTCAACTTGGCTACTAGGACTTGGAAGCGACAGCAACTGTACGCCGCTGATACGCGAAACGGATACCCAACTCCCCGTGGGTACTTTGGATCCGTTCAAATTGCAAACGACGATGGCGGGGTGCAAGTGTTTATAACGGGCGGATATAACAATTCCATGTATTTCGATGATCTGTGGCGATTGGATTTGCAGACGTTCCGTTGGACCTTTTTCGAAACGGCTCGCTTGCCGTTTCCGACTTATATGCATGGGGCTGCCGTCACTCCGGAAGGTCGGATGTACATCTACGGAGGTCATACATGCAATACGGAAAGGGATCTCGATCGGAACGATGTGATTCAGTCGATGTGGGTGCGTATTCCAAAGTTGAGCGAGATGTGCTGGGAGGCCGTACTTCACTATCATCGGCATCTTGTTAATCATGATAATGACGATTTGCTCCAAATGGGTATTCCAGCTCGGTTTGTTCGAAGACTGGAATAGGATTTGTAATTTTTTATTCGTCGAAATTATATCGTATGGTTAGGTATGATTTTCATGTCTGTCATGTTTTAGATTTTTAATTAATTTTTAAATAGAAGAATTTAATTTTAATTTGCAAATTGAGCAGTTATTTCAAATTTGGCGCCATAATGTTTTTCTTCTTTTTTGAAATCGCGATAGATGTCGCTACTTGGAAACGGCCATGGTGGCGAATGTAAACAACTACAGGTTTGGATTGACGACATATTAGGGGGTTCCCCGAAAAACGCTACCAACTAAAAAACGTTTTGGCGGTACTTCGCGCATTTCTTGACATTTGCAAATTTTTATTTGACATTTATTGACATTTCAAAGTAAAAATAAAATAAATGCATCAATTAATTCGCACAAAAAGTCTTCTTTGTAGAATCTAAAAATAAAAGTAACAAAGTAAAAGAAAACAAATTATACACAAATCCGCAATTTTCAAACAATCCGTCGTAGTTGCGACATTGAGATGAGAATATCGATTGATGTGACGCAGCAATCCGTCTCGACGCTGCAACAGGCGAATTCAACAGGCGTCAGTTTGCCACCAACGTTCAACAGAGTTTGTCTGGACGTCATAAAAGCTCCCATTAAATATTGACGACGCGGACACTCCAATCGCGAACTTTGATTTTTTTTTTTGAAGCCACAATTTTTCTTCCACTTTATATTTTTTTTAATAAATTTTAAATTTTCTTTGAACGCTAATAAATAAATTATTTCAAAGTTTAGTAAAGTAAGTATAACTAATTAAAAGTTATTAAAATGAAATATTAACTATTCATGATAGTTTGAAACTTTAGTTAAGAATTTTTAAGCAGACAGGAATTTAATTAGTTAAACGTGCGAAAAAAAGTTAATGATGGTCGACTGTGGTTCAAGTGATAATACGAACAGATTTGTTTGTCCCAACGACAGGCAATTGGCACTAAGGGCTAAGTAAGTAATTATTTTTAATTAATTTTTTTTTTTCGAACGGATTCAAATTAATTCTGCTTTATCGGCGCAACCTATTTAATCACGATAATTTGTTTGTAAAATATGTTAATTAGTTGATATTGATTATTCGATACGCGAGAATTGTTGTAATAGTTCGATATAATTAGATAGTAAAAAAAAATATGAAATAAATTTAATAAAATAAGTTTTGATTTTTTGAAAAAGAAAAAAAAATTAGAGCGAAAAAAAAAGACAAAAATATTTTTTTTCATACAAAAAATTTATTTAACTTTAATTTTTAAGAAGCATTATTTATTAATATTTACCCATTATTTATTTTTTCTTAAATTGCAAAAATAATTTTTTCAAAAAAATAATAATACTTAATAATTAAAATTATCTTTTTTTCAAAAGTTCAATTAATTATCGTAATTAACTGTTTGCGCGTTCCCTGTAATTAAATTAATTGCTCGTCTGTGGACTTAAAATTAAAACCAATACGCATACATTGCACAAATCGCTCCACTTAAACGTTATTACATTTTTAATCCCAATTCTATAAGCTTCCAACAAACTAACAATCAATTGCCATTTATTAAAAATTGCCTCCTCATAAATGAATCGACGTCAGACAGAAATACATAGAAAGGAAATTGGTTGTAATTCCCTAAAGGACATAAAATTGAATTGCTTGTTTATTAGCTGTATTCTATTCAGCCACTATGAGTATAAGCAACCAATCTGCCAACTAATAAAAAACGTACAATTATATTAAATTTATTTACAAGCAGATTGCAAGCTATATTTAGCGTTTATCAAATTTGCAAGGAAATTCGTTTGCTGATAATAATTAAATATTCACTTCGTCGATTCACAGTAAAAGGCGCCATATTGCAAAATGGATGTTTGACGTAACTAATGTCAAACTCAAGGTCAACGCCATTTTTTTAAAAAATATTTTGCTTCATTATAATTAATAAAAATCAGCAAGTCAACAAACTTTAAGCGACAAAAATAAATTGCGCATATTTTTTCATCAGTGCTTAAAAAATAATTAACTAAATGGGGATGATGGAAATACAGAAAGTTCTTATTATGGCTCCAATATACTTGAAGATGCTTTATAAAAGAATACGTAAAATTAAATTAAATTTCCATCGGAGAAAATCCAAAATAAATTTAATTTCACTAGCGGAATTTTATTTAAAAATTTCAACTTTATTTCTATTTTTGCGCTGGTCTAATGTATATTGAAATTTAATCGAAATGAATAATGGCGCAATGCAACACGAAATTTATTACGAAATTAATCACAATAAAAGTAACTGTCTCTGAATTTAGATTAAAAACTGGCTGGAGCATGAAGACAGCATCTTTAGGCTATCAGAAGAAGAGTGTCCCGAATGAACCGTTAGGCCCCGAGGAGCAAGCCGCTATTGTGGAAGTGATACAAAGAGCGGAACGTGTCGAGTTGACAGAACAAGAAAGAGTAATTGCATAAATTAAACACACATTTCGCTATTCTATGCGCGTACGATTTCGTAGGTGGGCCGATTAGTGGAGCGCTTAGAGAACATGCGACGGAACGCTTTGGGGCGCAATCCGCAGCAATGTTTACTTTGCGGCGACGGTTTCGGAATGTTGGGGACGCATAAGGTGATCTGCATGGATTGCCGACGACTCGCTTGCCAGAAATGCGCCATCGAGTCGTGCTCCATTCGGAATAACAGGTGAGCGCAAATAATTCCGTCCGCTTAGTGTGCGCTCGGCTTAACGGACGTAATTTCCTGTTCAAAGCGCTTTTTCATTAAAAAAATTAATTTGTCTTAACAATGTGATTCCATTAATTCAGTAACGCCAAAGACCACACGTGGCTTTGCATGATTTGCGCCGAAACGCGGGAAATGTGGAAAAAGTCGGGCGCTTGGTTTTTCAAAAGTCTGCCAAAGTATGTGTTGCCCACGGATGATAATGCGTTTTCGCGACATCGGAGTATTCGCATGTCGAAGAGTGGACGCGGATTTCGAGATGATGATAGCAGTTCGGATGAGGATCGCAAGATTTGGAGCAAAATTCAGCGGCGCAATTCCAGCACTGAAAGTACACACGGTAACCTTAATTGTTGCATGTGAAAAGTTTTGATGAGAGTGCGATGGATGAATATTGTCAAATTTTTGAAAAAAAAATTCAAAATTTTTTAATTTTTTAATTTTTTTTAATTTTTTTTTTTTTCAAAACATTTTTCAGAAAATAGAAAAAAAATCGATTTTTTTTTTATTTTTTTTTTCGCTAAAAAATTGTCCTCGTGAGTAATAGTCATTATACACGCCCGTTGAGTAATGTACTATTATTTGACGATTTTAATTTCGATAATAAAATATGCGTAACCTTTGAAGTATTGTGTTGTTATTTTTCAAAGACATTTTGATGGGTTGACCTTTTTCCTTTATAAATACCAAATTTTAATTATTTTTTATTGATTTTTAGCGTAAAAATTAGAGCAAAACATTATTTTTCTCGATATTCTGAAGCGCTGTTTTTATAATTTAATGAAACCATAAAAGATTTTTCTTTATTTTTTAATTAAGTAATTTATTTTGTCAAAAAAAAATATTTTTGTTGCTAAAAAATGCATATTAAATGTTTAGCATTTGAATTCGGGCGCCAATGCTTTTCAAACATGGCGGCCCATATGACGCGGATTATTTGTAAACAAACAAGCCGCCATCTTTGAAATGCCAAAAGTACAAAAAAGTCAGAACTTCGAATTCGCAATAATTATAATCAACTAAATTGCTCACAAATATTTGAATAAAGTCTGAAAAAGCGAATTTCATAAAAATGTCGACATAATTTAATATAGACATTTTTTGGGCTGATCTAATTTTAGTTAAAGCTCGTTTTTATCCTTAAATAAATATAAACAAGATACTTTAATAGGTACGTATCAACGATATTGATTTACTTAAAACCGCCTATCAAATGCGCTGCTCCACATAAGTTTCGTTTTAAGTATCTTCTTAATAATTAATATTTTTGTGAGGCTATTGATTCCAATTTTCAACTACACCACTCAAACGACATATATAATTCAGAATTGGACGCATTATTCCACTTTTAGACGTAAAAACATTCAAAATTAATTTTCCCGCCAAAATATTTTCTTCCAAATATTAATCAAACTTTATCATAATTTTATCATTTTCGATTAGAAATGCATGTAATTACGCTACGAAGGACAAATTGAAACCCAAACTTAAATAATTCATCAAAAACATTAAATATTCATTCGATCGCACTATTATTATAAATAATCCAACCCATATTAAAATTATATAAAAGTAATTACACACTCTTCGAGGGCCAATTATAGACTAGTATAATATTCATAAAGCAACTTGTTGTATTCCCATCATATAAACTCACCTAATTGTAAAACTGCGCAGTTTCAAATCTCCCTTTGTTCTATCCAGACCCCGTCGAGCAAGAAACGAATTTCCAAATGTCCAACTACAGGTAACTTATCACAACCTTTACCGCACTTATAATCCGCAAACAATCCAATTTAGCAGACAGACGAGCTCGAGCGAGTCGCAACTCTCCAAAGACATGGAACCGTTGCGGAACTACATGGGCGCGATGAATCTTAACAACGACAAAAACTGGGAAGACGACGGAAAAACCGACCCCCAGAACTCCGCCAGCTCGGAAGCTTCGCGACGGGAATCCATGGCGAGCAGATCCATCTCCGAGTGGAACTGGAGCGACACCAGGAGCGATGAGCGCGTGTCGCCGAGCGCTTCGAGCATCTCCAGCAGCATCTTCAAAGTACTCGCTTTTAACTTGTCCCTCCAAATTTTTGACTAATTTCTTGCAGAACGCGTGCACTGACGAGAAGTCCGTGGACACCTCCATGGGGGTAATCGAAATGTCACTGACGTACGACCAAATAACCAGCACGCTTCATTGCACCGTGTACCGCGCGAAGAATTTGATCCCCATGGACATCGCGGGACTTTCCGATCCGTTTTGTAAGTTGAATATTCTGCCGGAGGCTAAAGCTTCGACGAGGTTGCGGACCAAGACGGTCCATAAGACGCGCAATCCCGAGTATAATGAACATTTGACGTTTTATGATATTGGGGAGCGCGATTTGGCGAAGAAGGCGTTGCATATTTTGGTGGTGGATGATGACAAGTATGGGCATGATTATATGGGCGAGACGAAGGTCAATTTGGCGAAGCTTAAAGTGCAAAACACAATTTATGTGAGTGCGATTTAATTGTTTGGTAGTTGAGGTAATTTTTGGTTCTCTAGCTGAACGTCCCGTTGGAGAACTTGCGAATCGATCCAAAAGGTCCTTCAATCGCGCCGGAAGTGAACCAATGGTTTGATGACGCGCTTTGGTCTCGAGGGCAAATTTTGCTATCGCTTTGCTACAGCACTAAAAGACGCGCTTTATTGGTGACTGTCATGAAATGCGTCAATTTGCTGCCGATGGATAATAACGGGTTTTCCGACCCTTTTGTGAAATTGTAAGGAAAATTATTTTGTCCTCCAATTTTCCTAATTTTTTTTGCGTTTTAGGCATCTGCGGCCGGACCCGTATCATCGCAAGCACAAAACCTCCATCAAGTGGAAAAATCTGAATCCGGTCTTTAATGAAGAGTTTGCGTTCGAAACGCGACCCACGGAGTTGTACAGTCAGAATCTCTACCTGACGGTATTCGATAAGGATTATGGTAAAAGTAACGATTATCTGGGTGGGTTAATTTTGGGCGGGAATGGGTCGAAAGGGCAGCGATTGAAGCATTGGTTGGATATGATCAAGTATCCGGATCATCGGCATGAAGCTTGGCATAATCTTACCGAGGACGTTTTTGACTAATTTGGCGGGAATGTAGTTAGTTATTTTAGAGTTATTGTTGTAATGTTTTGTAAGTTTTTAAAATTTAAGTAAATGTTGAATTAATGTGGAAATATTTATTGAAGTTGATAAATATGATAGGTATATTTATGGAGATAAATAAAGTATTTTGAAAAAAAAATAGTTTATTTTTTGGGAAAAAAATTAAAACTAAAAAAAATTATTATTTTTTTTTAATTTTTGGAAAAAAAAATTTTTTTTACATTATTTTTTCTTGTACAAGAAAAAAAAAATTAAAAAAAAAAAAATTTTTTTTTTTTAAAATTTTGCAAAAAAAATTTTTTCTTTCAATTTATTTTTTCCTTTCAACAAAATATTAATTAAAAGAAACCCTTTCGTACAAACCAAAAATATTTAATTTCCCATCTCCCACATTCCGCTTTTGAGCGAAAAGCCGTGTGACCCAGTTTTCCTCGACCTTCGACCTTGCTGCTTGCATGAAAGAAAATTTGACCCAGTATTTTCGAAATGTGAAATAATGCGCGTGAAAGTGAATCGTAATTGATTTATCTGCGGGACTAATGGAGGATGTAATAAAAGCTCAATCAGACGCCATTATTATGTTATTTGGCGGGAAGCGAATAATAAATAACTGATAAAATAAAAACTTTATTGCACATAAAAATATCCACAGCATAAAATATATAATAAACTTAAACAAAATAATAATTAAATACAAGAGAATTGATTATAAAATATTGCACTTGGATTTACTTTATTATTGCACTTGGATTAAGTGATATCACTATTTCTTAATAATCATAAATATTCCATATTATTGTAAATTACAATAAATATACCCCCAAAACGCATTGTTCCTGTTACCTGATTTAATTAAACCCCCTTTGCGATGCAAGCAAATATTTGAATTATGGCAAAATAAATACTAAACAAAAATCATGGCAAATAGCCGAGAGAATTCTCTAAATTGCTGCTAACATTCCGACTGTTCTTCACATTAACATTGTTAAAATTCGGCTCCAATTCGTAATATTCGCGGCTATCATTAGTATTGCGTCTACCCCCGCTCAAACTCGACCGTCCAGATTCGTCCGACTGACTCTGAATCGTGTACAATCCATTCTTCGCACTGTACAAATGCACATTATTGCCAACATTGTTGTTATTACTCGCATTGCGACAATACAACGAATTGTGCACAATTTTCTGCTGTGCATAGTGATCGATGTGATTGTTTGATTTTTTCGAATATTTCGGGTTTTGCGATGATGTGAGTTTATTGTAGGCATTGCGCGAAATTAAGGATTGGATGTCGTAATTTTGCGGCAGCAAATGGGTGATATCGGTGGTTTGGCTCAAATTGATGTCGGCAAATAGGGCGGCGATTTCGGCCGATTTTTTGACGGATAGCGCTTCGGTGCCGCCGCCGGTGGAAATCGCTTGGTGGGTGGATTGAAGTGGTCTGCTGCCTAAAATAAATAAAAAACAAAAAAAATTAAAAAAAAAATTTTTTTAAATTAAAAATCGAAATTATTTTTTGAATTTTAAAGTTTTCGTAAAAAAAAAATAATCAAAAAAAGCAAAATATTTATTTTTGATAATAAAGTAGAGTCCACGCAATATATGTCGGACAAATAGTGGAATGCGCAGCGACCCATTTGCGTTGAATGCGCAACTCTAGACACTCTAAAGGCAATAAAATGCTATTTTAATGTAGCACGACCTAAATAAAAGCGCAGGGTAAACAAGACGCTCGTGATCCGCGGCAATTACAGTATATTCTTAATGAGAACGTCCTAATTAGCTTAATTAGTATTGAGTTTCTTAATCAATATTGTAATAATTTTAAAACATCCTCAAAAATAACTTTGTTGATCAACTTCTCAAAAAAAAAACATACTTTGAGCATCAAATTTTGTAATCTAACTTTCCTGTAGCGAAATATGAGCCGCAAATTGTATCGCACACAGAAAATAAATAATAAATCTTCTCACAAAATAGTCGCTTTTTATTTTGCAAAATCGATTTTGCGGTTTTCGCATTTTCCGCATGCAAAAATCCAGGTTTCTAGAGTGGGTTTTACATAAGTCGTATATTTTAAAAGCTCTCAACATACTGGGTCTTGCAATAAAAACCGAAAATCCGTAATCGATGAACTGGCAAATCGGATTTGGTCAAAATGTGGCGGCAAAAACCGCAGCCATTCAACACCCGGTAGAAAAATTGCGTCGACGAGGTAAAAGCTAAACCAATATTGGATAGGTCGCAAAGAGAAACTGATGGTGCTCTTTGATGTTTTGTCATCTGAAAACTCGGTTTAATAATTGTCAGACGACATCTCCGCATACAAATGTTACCAGTACAATTCCCAATATACTACATATAAATCGCTTTGAATCATATTCATACCACTACGTCGTGTCTGGCCTGATTTCAAACGTATGATTAAATAAATCCAATATAATATAATAATTATATTAATGTCTCGTGCTCCACTTTAACCTATAGAAGTTTACCCGATAAATGCAATCCCGGAGGATCAATATTGAACTAAATTCAAAGCTTTGAGAAAATTTTTGAGGTCATTTTCACAAATAGCTTTAATATTTTTAATTAATTTTTTAAAGATTCTGATAAATAATTTTGTTTTCTAGAAGATAAGTAAATTTCAATATAATCGAACAAGCCGTTAATTAGTTATAAAGGTTTAAAAATTAAGTGAAATTGGTTAGCCATCTATGGCCAGATACTTGAAGCTATTGTAGTGCAACATTTGTTTTTGAAAGTGTGGCTACCCAACAATAGATGGCGCAAAATTTTTATAGCAAATTCTTTTGTTTTAACTACTTTTCAATAGATATTTTTTTAGGACACTAAACTCGCCTCCTTAATGAAACTAACAATCAATAATGTTTAAATTTCAAGAGAGACAACGCTGAATTTGTCATTCAAATGAACAATCTGTAAACAGTCGACTTGTTACACTACACGCATACAAATCAAATAATCAATTGTATTTTTTTATCCTGTCAGTCAATAAATTATGGTAAAATAGTGGGCACATGTCGACACAGTTATATTTTATTTAAACATTTTTTTTTGATAAATTATTTAGTAGAGGAATTGATTATCTATTTATTCTGCTGTGGTATTACGCATCGAGGAGACGCCAGACAATCTTAGATCTAAAGTGAATGCATGAGAGGAATTTTTAATAATTTTTTTCTATAAGGGTAAAATAGCGAATAGAAAATTGAAATCGATTTTTTTAATGTGCGTTTAAATTTAAATCACACTTTTTACAGTTTGGCGCCTTTTTGTAAAATAATTATTATTTAGAAAAAATCAGTAGCTCCGCCAATGACTTCCTTTTTCTTATAAGAAAAGTTAAATAAAAGTAATTTTTAATTAAAAAGTTCGAAACTTTTTCAAATAAAGCTCAACATCACGTAAATAATGCAAAAATCATTCTTCATGACCAAACTTTGACTTTTGCATAACAAAATATCAAATAATCTTTTCAAACCCAATCATCTTAAAATGAATATCTTGAAACGTAAATTATAAATGTCAACCGCAATACGAGTTTAAAATTAAATAAAATATCCAGATCCATAGCCCGCAGCGACTTGTTCATTCGTACTCGAGAACACAATAAGCGCCCAGCTTTTTACAGAAAATAAACAACAACAGCGCCCTAATACGCGAAACAAAACAAAAATACTTTACTCACATTTAGTGCTGTATCTGCTCGAGTTGTAGCTACGAATCGAAGCTTGCTTGTGCATCCCCATCTGGTAATCCGTCACACTCCTCGCATACATCGACGAGCGATTCTGGATATTCCGCAAATTCGTATTGGCAATCGTAAACAGCTCATAATCAAGCGCTAAATTATCGGTACTAAAACTGCGCTTGGGCAGCATATGCGCTAAACTCCCAACTTGCTTCGGGGAACCCCCGCGATTCTTCATCTTCAACTTCTCGTAATACGCCTCGCTCGGATTATGCATATACTCCAAACTCCGCGTACTCCGCGTATTCGAGTTCTTCTTGCACACCTTCTTATGTCTCGTCCCCCCATCCACACTCTCCGTCGACTGAATAAACCCCCTCTGCTTCAACTGCTCCAAAATCGTCCCGTTCTTCGGCGGGGTCTTCCCCCGCTTCCCTGTCGGACAATAGCATTTATTACTCTCCGCGCAACTGTCCGTATCGCATCCGCAATACGTCAGCGTGTTATCCGACGAGCAACAATGCGCTGCCTTCTTCTCCTCCCCCTCGAAATGTTTGTGACCCAGCGAACAGTAACATTTATCAGCCGATACGCACGTGCACGTATCGGAGTCGTACGAGCACTCCGAGCACGACACGTAACCACTCGACGAGTTCCGATTCTGCGTGTTCAACGTCAAGCTGTTCGACTTGGACTTATTGCGCCGAATCGAGAAGAAGTCGCTCTCTTCGCTCGTGCTCGTACGATCGCGCCGATTGGACGACGACTTCTTGCGGTAGCTTTGCCGCTTGGGCGCGTCTTCCTTCGGCCGGAATTGGCGCGTGTCGTACGACGAAGTCGAAATCGAACTCTCGGGCAGTTTGATTATGTCCATCGGGTTCGAAATGTCGATGTTGTTGTTATTAAGCGAGTTATTTTTGTCGAGTAGTTTATTCTTCTTGTGGTATTGAAAGCGCAAGTTCTTTTGGAAAATGTGCTTGAAGCGTTTGAACTTCTTCGCGACGAGCACATGATGACTTTTCGTGTTAAGGCTGCTGTTACGTCGGATGAGCTTCTTCTTTTGCCGTCGCATGATCGATTTCGAGCGTTGATACAATTCGTCTTTCGTCAACGTCACCGATAGCTTAAGTAGAAACTCCTTGTAGATGGGTTTGAGATCGTTGTAGGACATGCCTTCCGGGTCGATGATCACGCTTAGGATGTCGTCCATCGAATGCAATCCTTCCTGCAAACTAAGCTCGTTGAATATTTCCTTAAAGCCCAACGGAGAGCCGCCGGTCGCTTGGTCGCTGTTGTTCCTCGAAATTTTCGACTTGTATCGCGTGAGCCCGCCCGTATTCAAAAAGCTCCCCGATCTCGGAATCGTCACCTTCGTCAGGATATCCCCGGAATGCTCCTTCTTCCTCACAGCGTCATCGTTACTCTTCCGCATGCTTTGCACGCGCTTCAACCCCTTATTTGTACTCTCACTCATCACTTGCTTGATTTCCGCCGTGATCTGCTTCTGCTCGCGACTCATGAACGTGTTGATCTTATCGGAGAAGCTTTTCGGCTTGATCTCTGCTTTCGAATGGATTGGCTCTTCGTACGGAAGGATCGCGTCCAAGTCCTGACCGGAGTCGGGAGTTGGAGCTTTGGGGGCTCGGCGGGTCTTCGTGCTTTTCTTCGGCTTGTTGAAGGATGACGAAAGGAGTGGTTGAGTGTCTGACATCTAAAATATCGCGTAATTAGATAGAATAAAGCGTTTTAAAGTTACTTACATTGCTTTCGCTTATTATGGAGGACGTGGTGCTCCGCTTTTTCCGTGGTGGTCGCACCGGCACCAAATTGCTGCTAATGTCAAACGAACTGGACGCAATTGACATGCAAGTCACTCCGTTCTTGTTCCGCGGTTTCTTCTCCTTCGCTTTCATATGAGCGACCAGCGATTTGTATAACGTTGCTGCTATCACGATTGCGTCTTCTGAGGTTTGACAGACAAACCTACCGGAAAAACCCGTAACTTCCTAAACGTCAAAATATAACAAAACTTACCCATGGCACTCTAATTGTTTATGTACACCCATTTTCCGCATCACGACCGCGAACAGCGGCGAATGCGCCTCCTTAGTTATATACTTCCTCTCCTGCTCATCCAAGTTCCTAAATAACGTCTTCTTATCGATATTGTCCGGATCCGTAATGAGCGGCAGGAACGCATACGACGACGAGTTGTGTATCACAAATTTGACGGCCGACCAAACCGCGATCGTCGGAAAGGAGTTCTGCTGCTCCAGATCGCCCTTCTCGCCCTGGTACTGCACCCGCAACCCACTCGTCGAAATCTCCAGTCGCCCACTCAGCTGCTTCTTCGGCTTCGTGATTTTCTTGTACGCGAAGTACAATTCGCGTAGCGGCGTTTGAAGTCCCGATAAACTGGTCACCTTATCGTGCAGTGGTACCGATCCCAAGTAGTCGATCGAGAAGCTGTGCATCCCGATCCCGTTCAGCGGGATGCCGCCATCCAATGCGACATCCGTGAACATTTTCTCGATTTTCGCTTGCACGCTGTTCTTCGTACTGCTCGAGTCCGATTCGAACATCGAGTCGATCTTTTGCTTGTAGATGCTGTACACGCTGCCCGTGTCGTCTTGATTCTCCATCAAGCGGAAGCCCTGTGAAGTGGTGCTGGATTTGCTGCGGATGCTTGCATTCTGTGTGGGCGGTTTGATTGGCTTTATTGGAAAAGCGATTTGTGGAGGGACTAGAGGTCCACTGGGCAAAGCCGGCGGCCGGGGAATCACCGCAGGCTCCGTATTGCACATCACCATCTTCGGTACATTTGGTGTCATTTGGCTGATAGCGGCATTTCATTCGCTCCGAGACTAATTCATCTGAAAATGATAAGAATAGTGTGAGGATGGCGAGAAATACACGTCGGATGGTCGATTTCTTATTAGATTTTAGCGGATCACAAATTAAAACGTCATAATTTGCCGCCATCTTTTTTATTTCTGCGCCTCGCCATCAGTCGACTATCTTCGACATTCAAATCGTAACCAAGAGCGGGAAATTTAAATAAATTTTGTTGTGTATTGATTTTAGAAAAGTGAATGCAACTTTTTGCAATAATTTGAGCGCATTGATAAAATCAAACAGTTTCGAATTTCAACAGTTGGTTGCACACCAGCACAAATTAGAAAAGCAGAGCGCCTTTTATTTGGGTTAGTGAGATTTATTGTTAAATGATGTTCGCACAACGATTAGCAGATTGCAATTATAAGTCGGATAATTAAACTTTTACTGCTAATATTTAATACTCTCATTAATTGAAATATTTTTGAGCGATCGGTCGATCCGCCAATGGTGCAGTTTGTAGAACAATATAATGATTATAATTTATAACAGGGTATTGCAAAGTTTAATTTGATATAAGGGAAACTTAATACGAGTCTATTTATAGTTCATACACTAAATTTAATTTTGACTAATTTTTAATAGAATTTAAGCTCTGTATGGTGTCGCTGTCGTGTTCCCAATTAATAATACCTTTTGATTACATTTAATATGTGCGTTGTAAGAACAGTGGCGTAGAACGAAATCTAAATTCATTAATTCATTAGCGAAATTTACATACGTAATTTTTTTATAGTCAAAATAATTGGATTAGCATCTGAAACTTAATCTGATGATATCGCGTTTCATTCAAGCTTATTTATTAGAGCTTCGATAATAACTTGTCAAATATTTATGAGGAAATATAAATTATTATTTTATTTAAATTTATTTTCTATTAATTATATTTTGGCGCCATTTTTTTTATAAATTTTGCAATAATGCGCATTTCAAATGACACTCCTCCCACTTTCGCTCTCCTTTTACCGTGATAGATGGCGGTAGAAGGTCGAGTAGGCGGTCCCAATCTGTGACGTCATCTCCCTTTAAATTTTAATTTTCAATCCTTTCCCAGCTTCCCAAAAAAACGCAAAAAATTATATTCGTTTGTAAATTTTTGCACTCTATTATAAAATACGCAAAAGTTTCTATACAAACATTATTTTTGAAGTTGCTTTCAAACGAATTGTTCAGAAGTAAGTTTTATCGTTAGGCATCAGTTTTATAACACAAAGGCAAACAAAACGTTAACAAGTTGTCAGCCAGTCTGAAGCAAAATGTGCGGAAAATCGATAAAATTGTTTATGGGATGTAGTCAAATTATTTTACGCGAGCGAATTATGTTCAGAAAATCCACCCTTAAAATAGTTTTCTAATTTGGCCGCAACATTCTCAGATGGGAGACGATAATCAATAAATATGTGAAATATCTAGACGTTAATATTTATGGAAAAAAGTTAAAATATTTCTTTTTTAACTATAATAAATTGCGTAATTTTTTCCAAGCTACTTTAATTTAAATCGATTTTAGTAATGAAGAAAATCTGAAAGTGTCGACCTAAAAAAGTGCATAACGCGACATAAAAGTTTCAGTTACGCAATTTATTTAATTGTAATATGTTATTGCACTAAGAAATTATTAGTAATAAAATTACAGTTGCCTTCCACTTAAGTGCAACATTCAGTTAGAGGGCGCGGAAAATTGCGTGGACTTTGACCTTGAATACGCCGAACGGAAGTCAAATTTAAACCAAGCGCGCGAAATTTAAATATAAAAATTGCGATATAAAATTTTTAAGTGTCTTTTTATATTTATAAAAAATTTTTTAGCTGCAATTAATTTATTTAATTATTTTTCTAATTAAAAAGTACGAATTAGGGCAAGTTTCTTTTAAGTTCGAATCGGAAATTATTTTTTTATCAAAGAAAATAAATGGCAAAAGCTAAGGTCAGATAAATAAAGCCAGACAAAACATAAAGAAAAGCCACAACACAAAACTAATCCAACTCATAGGCTTTAATTAGTAAGTTTGTAAACAAAAACACCGTTATTAAAGGAGCTGCAAAATAATACTCGTATAATATTTGATATCACTTCTTCTATAAATATACCAGAAGTTCAAATTTGATTTTGCAAAACTCAATCCTAATTTAATATTGCACTTTCCGTCTATATTAAAATTAAATAAAGTTGGTTGGTTTACTCGATGAGCAAACTACACCAATTTAAGTCAATTATAACACCTATCTTGTTCATAATTAAACATACACACCCTTAATAAACCAATTACCTACCTAACTAAATGTTAAGATAACACGATTAAAATACAAGAATAATAACATTTAATAAGCTGCTTCTTGAGAATTTATTTCAACTACGATGATTTAATTTTAGTTAGTGAGCGCTAATTTTCTATCAAATGAACGAAATAAAATAATAAACGCTCGTTACGATGCGATGGCATTAAATTGCACTTTGTTTATAGAATTCGCGCAAATGTGAGAATTTCTGCAACAATAATTAAATTGAAACGCGTTTTGTATGCTATTAAAATATTGTTAATTTTTATTTAAATTTAATATTTAACTTTAATAAAATAATAATCGTCCGACATATGTTTGTTAATTCGCCATTGTTTCGTTATACCGTACACTAATAAATAGTCATCATCCCATTGGAAGGTAATTATGCAAAAAATGCACAAATAAATGTACAGTTTAAGTAACTTATGGTTTGTTTGTCTGTTGTAAAATAAAATTTTAATAACTCATAGAATGGAAACGGCACTTGGATTTGAGATTCCGTAAAAGAATTCGAGAATAGCGCATCAGTCATGCAAATCTGGCGAATAATGGCTATAATAAGCTTTTATTAAATTTAATTTATATAAATTGCTTGGGATAATGACAATGGATGTGGCATAGTTTTTGCAAGTCTAAAGTCTGCGATCAAAAAAATGCAATTTTAATTTTAAGATTGACTTGACGCATGCGCGCCACCACAAGCGCGAGCTTAACCGGCGACTTCGCCTAAATTTTAAGTAATATTTTTTTATTTTGCGAAATTTTCACAGTTAAGTACCTTAAAAAAATTATATTATTTGTTTTTATAACTTAATTAACCACAATATATTTAATTATCGTAAAATCAGTATTTTAATTAAATTCAATAGCTCAAATTAAGTCGTTTTTTTGTCTAATAATTTATTACCGATGCCTAGTGCTAACATACGACTCCAGGTATGCATAAATTATTTAAAAAAAACTTGTCAAACATTTTTTTAAATATCTAAATTTCTTATACTTTGATGTATTAATTAATATAAAAGTGTTAACTCCAAATTAACTCATCATTCAAATCCCATCGACAATAAGGAAACGTATTCAATTTTAATTTAAACCGAGAAACCCGTTTATTTAAGAGCAATCCTCATTTCGAATAAAAATTTTGATGGCAACAATCAATAAAATATTGAACCGTCCCGTTAGCTTAAGCGACCTTTCAAGTGTCAGTAACCATTTAATTGTGGTCATATGTTATGTTATTAACTGAATATCGAATGTTAATAACTAACAGCTAAATTACATATTTTATGCGCGAATATAAAAAGTGTAAGTATTAATATTAATAATGCGTTACGTATGGTAATTAAAACAGGTACATTAAATATTCCTGTTTCTGAAGGATGCGGATCTGTTGGTGACATGGTGCAGGAAAAGCTATAATTGTGGACGGTTTAATTAAATTGAGAAAAATTGAGCATTTTGGCAGCAAAAAGTGCATCTTTTTTAGATATTGCGACTATTGTGTAAAACAGTTGACATTTTTTTTTTGAAAAAAATGGTTTTTGGCCGTTCTGAAATTTACTTGAAATATACCTTCATCAACTAAATGGCTAAAAAGCGCATATTTATGCAAAAGCACGTTTGCACGTTTTTTTTTTATGGCGACATTAATTTTCTTTAAATAGCAAAAACCAAGCAGTCACTCAGTTATGCGAATATTGCCCATTATTTATTCTATTTATGTAAATTTTTCCGTTTTTCTGACATCAATAATGCAATTTCGAACAAAACAGATGCAATAATGTTGATTTGCAACATATGCTGAAAAAGGCAAATATAATTAATCCAAAGTTTGTCAATGAGGAAATTTCGCGAATACGTTTTTGGACGTCATGAGTTTTTGAAATTTTTTATGCATCGAAATATTCTAGTTGAATAAATACTTTGCAACACTAGTGTCACTAGTATTTGTTTCTATTCATTTAAATTTTAATATGGTGTATGGTACGGTTTGTGTGCGCATTGAGACGTTTATTTCGAAATTTTCTAAGCACTCGAGTGAAGTGGAGTAGAAAAAAGCTACTCGGCAATTAATCTAAATTTTGTAATAAAATAGACATCAAAAGAATTTTATAAATATAGATTGTACGAAAACTTACAATTTACAAAAATATAGCGCGCGCAATATCTCATGGTACTTGACCCTTAAGTTCAAAATTTTTGAATTTGCGCGCAGAATGAAAGCCTTCTATTTTTTCTCTCAAATTTAAAATTTTCTTGTTTTTTTTTTTAACATTTATAAATATATATTTTTTTAATTTTTGTTCCTAATTAATTTTCTTCCCAGATTCCCATCAACAAGTAAATTTATCACTCGACTTGTCAGTCGCGCTTTGTTTATCGTGGACGTTGAATGATTTAGTAAGAGCGCAACTTGACCTATTATATCAATGTTGTATGTTCACCATCATAATGATCACTTTGACCGTTAATTATTGATGGAGGAAAAAAGATGGAGCAAGCTTAACGACTTGTCTATAGAAACTAGAAGTACATGCTTTTTGCGATAACTAACAGTGCTAATTTTTGCCATTCAGGAAAGGAAAATGCTTTGCTTTGAAAACGGTATCGCGAAAGAAACTTTCTTTATATTATTGATTATTAGTATAATAATAATTTTCACCGTTTTAATTAATTATTAAATGAAAAATAAATATTTTTAGAAATTTTTAGAAAATATTTTGGAAAATTAAATAGTTTTTTGATCTATTTTAAATGAAAATCAATTCATTAGGTACTAGATTTAAATACGAGACTCATTATTGATTGATGATGTAAATACAGCAATTAAAATCCAAACACTCTCATAATTAATTCGAAATAAGCATATCATTAATCATTTGCGAAGTTTATCTTGTTCGACTTTGTAAAATCCGAAGAAGATTAACAAAGGAAGACAATTAGTGACCGGAATATGAGCAAATAAATTTTAAAAATTATTAAATAAAATTATTCATTTCCTTAAAAGTCGAAATCAAATAATTTTAATTAAATTTGATAATTAAATCTATATTTTTATTAAATAAATAGAAAATCGTATACCCTCGCAGATTTCTTACTAGTACTATTTAGTTCAGCATATGTGAATCATAATTAATTAATTAAATTGTGTTAAGTTGAAAGTTTTATTTTTATATATCCGGATACATTATATGAATCGGATAGACATAATCTCGTATTGCACGTTGAAGAAAGCTGTAAACCATTTGAAAACTTTGCCATTATTGACTTCAATTACTTCTAATTATAGCAACCTGTAAATAGCTGATTAGGGATATTTTCACAAATTCGAACAACAGACAAACAAATGTAAATATAAAACAAGTAAACTCGGAATTAAATTTTTTTTTGTTTTATTTATTTTCTCGCAAAAATTTTACAAAATTCTGAAATGCCAAATAATTAATTAAGACCCAAAAATTTGGAACAAAAATCTATTTTTTTAATAAATCGTTTTTGAAAATTTACAAATATAAATTAAAAAAAAAAATTCAAAAATAAACAAAAAAAATATTTTTTTTTTGCGAAAATAAATGTCAAAAAGTTTCACCAAATAATAAATAAAACATTAATTCTAATAAAATCGGCATGTGCTTTCCCAGTAGTTCAATATTTACTAAAAGCCGCAGGACATTTTTTTCTACTAAAAAATTTTTCTACCGGGAAATATACGAGTAGGATTATTTTTTTTTTTTTCAAGTTTATGTAATGATTGAAAACGCTAGCATGTTGAATTAAAATATTTCTAGACGGTAAATCCTTTACTATGTTGTATGTATCAAAGTAACGGATCGTATCTTTCAGAAGAATGTGCACTTGGAAGAAGCTTGTTTTAAATAGTTTTTTATTGCCAATTACTCTTTAATCTATCAAATTAATTATAACAGTTTACTTTACCAATTACGATTTTTTTTTTAAATTATAAAGCAACTTGTTTAATTTGCAAATTATCGAAGTTTAAAAAAAATATTGGCGCGAAATTTAAATTTGCGGCGCGGAAAAAATGAACTGATTTATTGTGTAATAACTAGGACATGTTATATGACACCTTTTGACTTACTAATTAATTAGAATAAAATTAAGATATTTCATATATTCATTGACTTTCAACAATATAAATAAAAATTAAATAAATATTCATGAAAATGCATTCACAAATTCAAATAATTGATAATGACTGCTAGAAAGTAGTAAATCACAATTTACAATTTGTAATCCGAGATGTAAACCCGTGTAAATAAATCTACATACTATAACGCCAAAACAGTGTATTATTAATCAGTAGCGGAATTAATTTCAAATAAAGATGTCGATTTAAAAATTGATTTGTTGAAAGTGGAATGTGTAGATGCGGGATACTTTTTTATAAATATTTATTCAACAAATATGTATGAATAAAAAATCAATTAAACTTATAGATCCTTAAAGAATTTATAGCGCCTACAATTCAACACATGTATTTTATAAATAGAATATATTGATTGGTATTTTTTTTTGTCTTTGACAAATGTTTACTAGAAAAAAAATTAGATATATTAATTAGTAACAAATATAAATATAGAAATATAGAAGTGTAAGCAATAAATTACAATTTGAAACTTTTTGGCGCGCTTTTTAGTAAACACGCTCTAAAAGTGATGATTTATTGATTTTGGCGCCTAATGCAAATTTACCTACTTAATTCGAAAAGTTTTTTCAACTTGACGACTAAATTAATAATAATCAATCATTATCGCAAACAAGTCGCAAAATATTTTATTTTCCTACTAAAAAATTATTATTATTATTTTATAGGGATGTGAATTTTATATGCAGCTTTACTGGCCTCGGCCTCGCGCTAAATTCCGCTCATCCCTCGATTCTTCCTCATATTTTCGCATAAATAATGTTTTCGAATTTTCTATTCTATTAAAAGCAATTATGATCTATTTTTGGAAAATAATGATAATGGATTATAAGTGTATAATTTGCTTGGCGCTCATGAATAAATTCGTTAACGGATTATTTTGTTGTTAGACTATTTTCTTGTTTTAAGGGTCCTCCAACGGCTGTCTCAAAGTTGTCCGCAACCAGCATTGCATCATAGAGAAAAGAGCGCGAATGATTGGCGAGAGCATAGCAGAGAGTGAGAAAAATATATAATAAACACGCGTATTTATAATTATTGTATTTCGGTTATGCGTTGATAGTTTTTGATGAAAATCATGTCAAACTATTCAGAAAAAAATTCTCTAGGGCAAGAAGCTTACTAAATTTGAATAATTTTAATTAATCATTGTTAAATATGTTAATTTATTTTTGATTGTCAAATATGTTTTTAATTATCCACTATTTTTAAAAAAAAAAGCTTTAAGAAACAGATTAGTCTTTTC
Organism: Cryptophagus acutangulus; assembly: GCA_963556235.1. Taxonomy (NCBI): domain Eukaryota; kingdom Metazoa; phylum Arthropoda; class Insecta; order Coleoptera; family Cryptophagidae; genus Cryptophagus; species Cryptophagus acutangulus. Next base: position 5,780,147 of record OY744561.1, read on the forward strand.
AGAATATTTTGACATGATTTTCATCAAAAACCATCAATGCATAACCGAAATACACTAATTATAAATACGCGTGTTTATTATATATTTTTCTCACTCTCTCCTAAACTCTCGCCAATCATTCGCGCTCTTTTCTCTATGATGCAATGCTGGTTGCAGACAATTTCGAGACAGCGGTTGGAGGACCCTGAATTCGGATTTTCTAAATTTTGGAGAGGGGGAAAGTTTAAAAATAAAGTGAAGAAGAGAAGAAAAAAAAGAAAAAAAAATAATAAAAAAGAAAAAACATTTTTGCTGTAATTTGTTCATCTTGTAATTTTTTTTTTAGCAAAAAATGCACTAAAAAGTCAATTTCCCGAAAATAAAATTAAACCTACTAATTCGTCTCCAAAAGTGTAGCGCGCTTAATTTGGCGGAACTAAATATAAACGCCATTGAGTGCATTAGCATTAATGTGCATATTATCTTGCATGACAGTTACCTAGTTGACAAGGTTAGTGCAATTGAGTGTATAATAGTAGAATGTAACTACATCATGTTTCTTTTATTGACCGAAAAACTACTACTAGTACAATATTTATTTCAGCGTGACGAGACACTCTTCAAGCAGATAAAAGTACCTCATCATCAGCGCTTTTCAGTCTGGAAAGAACACGACATCACTCAACACCATTATATTGTAGCTTTTGCTTTTGAAAAATGTTTTTTTAGGTTTAGCTGAACTTTAAGCCAAATTAATGCATTTTTTTGATAAAATCCTCGAGTTTAAAGACCTCACAACTTTTGCTCTCCCACATTTTAAACCAAATTATTTTTGTAATAAATATTCTTGTAATCCCATCCACACCTTTAAAAGCTCCATTAATCTTCCCGTATTTTAATTCACAACATCTGCTTTAATCTTCACCTAGATACAATAAATTGTTGTTAAGAAGATCCCTGCGGCCATTGTCTGGTCCGACATTTTTCCTATGCAACTAGCACTAGTATGCAAATACGGCAAAATAAACGTATGTCATAGAGCAAGTAATAATATCTTTGCGTCGTTACAGACGTAAAATAAATTGGTTTCATGTCAAGTGAAACAGTTAGATTTCTATGAACATTTTACATATTGATTACTACACCTTCCCACATTTAAAATGTTTTTGCACCGAGCTACCGTATTTCAAGATAAATATGTCGTGACAAGCAGAACTTGTAAACGCATTTGTCCAAATAGTGCAGAATTATTCTCTCGATTATTATTGGATTTTTGTAGTTGAAAAAATAAATTATTTCTCCACCGACAGTCTCGAAGTTGTCTGCAACCAGCATTGCATCATAGAGAAAAGAGCGCGAATGATTGGCGAGAGCTTAGGAGAGAGTGAGCAAAATATATAATAAACACGCGTATTTATAATTAGTGTCTTTCGGTAATGCGTTGATGGTTTTTGATGAAAATCATGTCAAAATATTCTGAAAAGATTAATCTGTTTCCCAAAGCTTTTTTTTTAAAAAATCGTGGATAATTAAAGACATATTTGACAATCAAAAATAAATTAACATAATTAACAATGATTAATTAAAATTATTTAAATTTAGTGAGCTTCTTGCGCTAGAGAATTTTTTTCTGAATATTTTGACATGATTTTCATCAAAAACTATCAACGCATAACCGAAATACACTAATAATAAATACGCGTGTTTATTATATATTTTTCTCACTCTCTCCTAAGCTCTCGCCAATCATTCGCGCTCTTTTCTCTATGACGCAATGCTGGTTGCAGACAACTTCGATTCAGCCAATTTTAAATCCAAGTCCGCTTATAATCTTTTAAAATCAATTTCCAACAAAAAAATAAATTTTCCTGAAGCAAAAAAAAGTACCGCCAATTTATTTTAAATCATAAAGAAACCACTTCAGAAATAAATCTGAAGTGGACATTAAATTCAATATTCAAACTCAATATTCGACGTCTCCATTGAATTTAGCCATACGGTATAATCTAATTAAAATCGTCTCTCATTTGTTTATTATAGATGATGGTCTAACAAGAACTTTAGCATATGGCGTTTGGTTTGAGGTAGTTAATTTCCAGCTCCGTTATCTTCATTACGCAACATTCAATTTAGTCCATAGTTTTAGTTAACTATCGAAACAATTTAAAAGTTTAGTGTTCGAGTATTTGTGATACTCTAAGATAATAATGGCAAACAGATGGAGATTTAGTTCAGCAGAATGCAAAATAGGATTTATGCTGATTTTTGCACCAATGTGAAGCAATTGCAACGGCAAAATGTAGTTTTTTAGGTAATTACGACATTTGTTGTTCAACAGTGCACTCAAGGAGATAACTAACTATTGTGAAGGATTTGTTGAAAATAGAAACATTTCCTAATTTTAGTAACAATTATCATTCCAAGACCATAATATTCAAATTGGTTTTAAAATATGGCAAACCAATTAAAATTAATTGGTCATAAAAATTATCAATTAAAACATGTTTATCCGTCATATTTATCGAAAGGCGTTTGTTTAATTAATTTGAACAACCTTGCAACTTATCTCAAAAAAATATCTCGAAAAATCCTTTGAATATTAATTTTGTCTTAATAAATGCATAATTTATAAACAAATACGTTAATTACACAACATTGTACGCAACATTAATTATTTTCCAATTTTTCCTTGTTGCTACTAAAAAATCGAGTTTCATGTTCAGTTTTGAAAAAAGCGAAAAAAATTATTTAAGTACATGCAAAATCGCCAAATGTATTCAAATTCGCTTTAAATAAACATGATTTCAAATTAATTTCTAATAAAGCTTTCACATTCGAATGCATTCGCAAAAAAAATTGGCAAAAAATATGTTCGAAAAATTCAATGAATACTTAAATTCCTGTTTTTGCGTTTGTGTTTTTTATTTTGATATCTAAATGTTGTGTACTTTAGATAGCAGCAGCCAATCGACTAGCACGCATATAAAATTTGAACACAAAAATGCTACTAATTAATTACACGATGGCGCGACCTTTCTTCAATTTTTCTTCTGTTGCGCAACGCAACGGTTTTTCAAATGGGGTTTCATTCTGGTTGTAAATGAAAAGATTGGCGATTAATGAATATTGTAATGCAAATAATTGCTTTAGTGCAACCAGTTGCAATAATTACACTATATGCTGTAATTAGCTTCGGTTAAGCTGAAGCGGAAATTGCTTGCGTTACTTGGAAATACGCAAAACTAATATATATCGAATAAAAACATGAGTTTATTGAAATTGCAAAACATATTTATGTGCATATTGATTATTAGCAAGCGGCCCTTTTTATTTGGTGCCACTTTTTGTTGTTTATTGGCAGAATAATTATTGCATTTTAACGAGGGAAAGGTTTTAATTACAATATCGGTCAAAATACAATAAATAAAAATCAATTTGTTTATTACGTAATAAATAATTTAAAGGCATTTCTAGTTAAATTATTTGTTTGTCGAGCGGATCTTGAACGTTACGTCACAAGCTTATTTTCGCTCGGTGAGTTTGAATGCGTATGCGCGGACGTAACGTTCCAGAACTATCCAACACGCTATAATTTTGTTTTAAAAAATAAAAGGCACTTTGTGCGTTACGTAATTTAATTTAAATATATTTAATAGAGAAAGGTTTTGCTAATAAAGTATTTTTATACGTCGATTCCATTAAATAAAAATCAATTATATAATAAATTTGTTAATTAAAAATTTATTGTAGTACGACATAGATTATTAAATTTAATTTAATTTTCCACCAATATATTCCATATTAATTATATAGAGATTATTACTGTACAGATCGGACAACAATGTTACTGAACAAAGTAAATGCAATTAACGCCGTTAAAGCTCACTAATAAATTACGCAAAAATAAACCTTCTATCGTTGGAACAAAAAATTAGCAGACAGATGTTTAAAGCGTTGGTATGAAAATCATCTTTTATAATGTGCACTATCAGTACAATAACATGACCATCTGACTAATGAACAACAGTAAAAATCATTACAGCATGTAGCAACATTACATCATTTAGTTGAATAACTTACGGTTAGGTTTACAATTTGAAAGAATCGGATTTTTGAAATAAAAATATCATTAAGGCAGGTGTTGAACTATTGTTTTACACTGTTCAAAAGTAATTAAATTTTAAAAAGTAACGGTTTCGTATTTTTAACGTTCAAAAATTGAAAATAAGATAAAATAAAAAAATTGTCCAATTTTTTTTTTTTTTGAAAAATTATTACTCAAAAACTACTCGTTCGATGGATCTGAAATTTGGACAGTTTGTTCGTCTGGGTGTACTCGATATATTGATGTATCGGTTAAAAAAATCGAACAACAAATGAATTTTTAAATAAATAAATGAACAAAAAAAGTATTGAAAAAATACTGCAAATTTGGTAATCTTGTCAAAAAATTTTTTTTTTCAAAAAATCATTACTCAAAAACTACTCTTTCGATTGCTCTGAAATTTGGAAAGCATGTTCGTCTGAGTGTACTTGATATATTGATATATTGGTTAAAAAATTCTAACAACAAATGAATTTTTAATTAAATAAATAAACAAAAAAAGTATTGAAAAAATAATGCAATTTTTGGTAATCGCACATAATTGATCGTATTTTCTCTTCCAGGAAGTATTAACTAGTATTACACGATGAATTACAGTTGCAAATAAATTATAGCGTAATAAATAATAATAACAATAATGGACGTGAACAAATAAATATGCAAATATATAAAATCGCACAAATAAAATGCATGTTTGGAGCCTGGAGTGTTTATCTATTTAATTGTTTTTGTTTATTTTGGGAATCAATAAATCGTGTATGCAAAATACATTGCCTAAAATCGCGTATGTTATGCAAATTGCCAATATAATATTTTCCATCAAATCAAGTCACTTCCAGACGTTTTACTTTACTTATATTGAAAAGCGTAGTATTGATGCCAATAGGTAAGTAAATATACTATAAACGTTTTGTTGTTAACATTTCCGTGCAATTTCAATTTAGAGTTGAGAAAACTTTGCATAATTTATGGATGCATTACATTATTAATAATCTAATTACTTCAACAATAAATATAATAAATAAAATCGTAGCAAGATATTGCTGCTTCAGTTACTAAGGTTTCTTTTGTGCAGTGCGCGCTTACATTAATTAATTAATATATTTAAAAAATTATTTTTTTAATTCTAGTGTTTTATATGAAGTACTATATATTTTATCTTTGATATAAAAAAATAAAATAATAATATAATAAGTGGGTTCTATTTTTTTATGAACGTTGAACGCATAGTATTCTTGGAAATCCCTGTTAATATGTTACACTACATTAAATATTTGTGGAACAAATATCGCACAAAAATTAATATTTATTTTATAAATTGAAATTGTCCTGATTGAATAATTATATAATTAATCTAATGAAATGGAGCTTTATGCACTAATTAAATTACTAGAGTTTTAATTCCCACCGTTGCCATTCAAAATATTGTAGAAGTAAATAATAATAATTTTTATCTCAAAAAGTCGCTACAAAGCGCTGTAGAAAATTAAAACGCACACGTGCGGTAAATAAATCCAAAGCTCTGCAAAGAGCAAAGTGTCGATTTTATCAAATTCATGTAGCTTCAAAAATTGTCTCATTTTCATTCTCATACGAAATAAATGGAACATGAAATGACTTGGAAAATTGTATTTCTAATATTATTAAAAATACAATTTTCATTTAGTAGTCACATTTATTTTTTAGAAAAATAAATAGAAAGGACGTACTACTATATAAAGAGCTTAAGGAGCACAATATATTTTCCTCGATATTTTCTAAGAATCTCCTACTAGTTCAGATTTATTTATTTATTGTAAAGTATACTACTATAAATTATTTTACAAATGGGAATTGTTCTGATTCAATAATTACGCTACAAGCGATTTATTATGTTGATGTTTGTTTAACAATTTAAACTTAATTTATTATTGTTTAGTATTTAGCTATTTATTGTACTACTGTTACAATAGCTGCTATTATTATTATTTATCGCTCTTAAAGTAAAGTTAGCATATTATTTTATTTTTATATTTCCGTCTTAAAATCGGTTGCACGCTTCATTTGAATTTACATTCAACAGCAACAACAAAAGTTGGATGAAATTCCCACAGTATCTGCAGAGAAGCTTATTTAATTAACAACACGTTTGTGAAATGAAAAGTTCGTTTTAGTTTCGTCTACTATGTAGAATTAAAGAACAATAAAAATAAAGTCCGATAAAAAATATCTCGAAATGTGCACAACAATTGAAAATGAGCCAACAATGGATCGTAAAATTAAAACCAAAAGTAAAATTAAATTCGATAAGGAAATGTTTCAGTTAATTTGCTTTTAATTTTTATGATTTGCATTCAATTACCTGATAATTCAATAAGCACCTTCACTTTTACTTTATTCAAATTTTAATGCAATTATTTACTCGTAACAAAATAATTGAAAAATTAATTAATAAATTTACATAAAAAATTGATAATAAAGTAAAAAACTAATTTATATAAAGTTACGTTGTAGCGTTCAAGATCCACCGTCAACTATACATAGCCACGCCTCGATTTCAGACAAACTTTTAGGGGAGGGAAAGCTTGCGCGGCGACTTAGTTTTCATCTGGCCGCCACAATCGCCCGATTTAGCGCCACCGTATTTTTACAAAAGTCTCATATTATAAAAATTTCCAACAGGAAAAACCCAATCTCAAAAAATCTTGCAACTAATGATCTAAAACTGTACGTGGACAAATGTAGGTAACTCCAATAAAAAGTCGTTGTTCGTCCAACTGTCGCTATTAATTATTCTACATCAAGATCAGATGTTTTTATTTATTATTAATAAGTTTTGCGTTTTAGGTTAACAATAAAAGCAGCCTTGAAAAATACCGTTTAAAAAATTTATGCAGAGACACAGTTAAAATAGGTTCATATTTTTGAAGTAATGTTATATATAAGCAATTATTGTTGTTATATCCAATCCATCTTTAGTGGCACGCTTCTGCTTGCTGGACGCATACATACATTACATGGTTCGCGGATAATGCAGCCATCAAGAAGTAATATTCTGCTCTCTTTTCCAATTTGAATACTTCATTTATGGACGGTAATTAGAGTGATACACACTTGAGTTCTAATGTTCATAAAACATTAGCAGCAATATTTTAAAAGATTTGCTTTTTACTCATTCTAATTAAACACGATTCTATAATGCGAAACTTTCTTTTTTCTTTCAGCGCGCATATTATTATTTTTCAAAATTTATTTTCCTCGACGTAGTAGTTTAATTGGTGCAATTTTACAAAAGTGTCGTCTGTTTCGTGATTGGCTTGTTAAAAGTTTTCCGAAAATTATTCAATTGCTGCGACGAGTTTGAACGCAAAGTGAAATTTCCAGCTAAGCAATCAAATAACAGTTGATTTTATTGGCGTAAATTGCATCGATATCCATTTTCTAGGTTACAATTGTCGTTCTTGATCTCTAGTATTAGAACACTTATCTGCGAGGTACGCGATAATATTTTATTGGAGTTATAAGGAAAAAGTAGCTCTTTTTTAGGGGGTAAATTTTGTTAAAAAAAATTGTAAATGCTTTTGTGTTAGAGTTATGAAAAAAATGTTCGAACAAAAGTTGTAGGGGATGGTATTTTCTACAACTTTTATTATAGGTATTTTTTTGTGACGTAAAAATTGTAGGAGGTGGAGGGCGTCAAATATTGCACTTTTTTTGAGGGTCCATTTTTTTAGTTATTATTTTTTAATATATACGCTTGTCTGTTGGGGTTATGAAAAAAATGTTTAAACAAAAGTTGTAGAGAATGATATTTTCTATAACTTTTGTTTTGGGTATTTTTTTGTGACACAAAAATTGCAGGAGATAGAGGGCGCCAACCGCCCTTTTTTTAGAGGGTGGGTTCCTTCCATAAAATAGCATTTTCTATTAGAAATACGAAAAAATTGTTCAAACAAAAGTTGTAGAAAATCAAATTTCCTACAATTTTCATATTAAATTTTTTTTTGTGGCGCCAAAATTACATGAGATAGAAGGCATCAAAGTCAATTGCGTTTTATTACCATTTTTTCTTTTTTGAACTTTAGTACTCAGAATTTTATGATGTCGCTTATCCTAGATTTTGATGCATTTTTTAATAACAACAAAAATACGTTGCACATATGTCATTCTAGCAAAAAATATTTCATGTAATTTGCAATAAAAGAAGTAATTACATTTTCAGTTATAATTTGAAAAAACTAATTTAATATAACAGTCAGACTTTTTTCATTGTATTAGTTGTAATACTTTTGCACATATGCCGTCATAATCAAATTGCATTCTTTATTTAGCAAATATGGCCCAATAAAAGCACAGTTGTCACCCAAAATAGAGCTTTTAAAAATATTTTCAAAATTTTGAAAATTCACAAAATAATTTTTTTTCAAAAATAAAGATTAACATTTTTTTACATTTTTTTAAACGTTTGTATGCAATTTATTTTTTATCTCAAAAAACCCGCACACATCAAACGTCATGCTTTTTGAGATCCAATTAAAAATCGAAGTACGACCACAAATCTGTCATTACCGATGATAAACTCCCGTTACCGTACTTACTATACTTATACAATCATGCAGTTAACAATTTTGTACATGCTCATAAATCTTCTCCATCAACTCACCATTTTTTTTTGTATTTAAAATCCAGTTTGAAAATGCACCACTTTATTCAACCACACGTTTGTTTAAATTCACGCACTCACTGGCAGTACCTGCTCAAGAAATTGGTACTAGCGCCTCGGATGGCTCAGACCAGCACGAAAAACATTTTCACAAAAACGTTTTCTCCTTTTTACATAAATGCATAAATATTTTCCGGAATCACATTTGAAAATGTTTGGGCACGCAACAACGCAATATTCGTGGTGCGTGAGTTTGAACGGCAAATGGTAGTACTGAAATGGGTACTCGTGCGCTACGAACGGGTTTACCGTGACTAGTTAGCAGCGATTTCTTCAGGAGGATATTCGAGAGTCCCCTCCGTTGCTTGAATATTCTCGCACGGTACTTAATTTAACAATTATTTTACAGTTGTTATGGTATAGCTGCAGAAGATATTCCCTTATCTGCCAGCCTGCTGCTGCTGCAGGAATGATGACGGTTCTTTCTTGCAATTAAAGCATTTCTCCATTTTCTTATTGCAATTTTGTCTTTTTTACGTTTCGATACACATCTTCTAATTAGTGATTGGTATTTATGAAAATTGATAGGAGTGATTGAGATGTTGCTTTTATTACGGCAAAAAGCGCTACAGTTGTTTATCTATCTTGGCCATACGATTACCTGATCTGAAGCCCATTGAATTTTTTTATAAAGATCGTTATAAAGTAGGATTTTAAATTATTATGTGTTTTAATTGTAAAATAGAGAAATTTATGTATTTTTAAATTCTCAAAATTTTGAAAAATAAATTTTAGGTTTTTTTTGTAAAATTTCAAAAAATTAAAAAAAATTTTTTTTTTTGCAAATTTTGTTTTTTTAAGTGAATTTTAGCAATTTGTTATCCTGCAAGCTCTCCTGTTCTGCCCTATACAAAAATCAATTCCTGCATATGTAAATGCACTGAAACGAGCAGCAAAGTTAATAAGTATGATGCGATGCGAAGAAATTGTAAAATTAAATTGTTCGCTGATAAATATAATTAAATTTTAATAAATTGCAGTTTGACTGTAATTTAATTTCGTATTTACACAACCGAAATGAATAATAGTAATTTCTATATTATATTTACACTAAATATTTTTTTTTCGGATTTGTAGATCAAATTTATGTGGGTTACAACAAGTCATAAATTAAATTTGACGATTAGCAATTAATTAACCTAAAAAATATTACAACCATGAGCTTAATTTGCTATTAAATATGTGCATAAAGTTGGGCTTGTATAAGGTGAGTGATAGTAGTTTGCAATTTTTGCCATCCAAAAGTGAACGATATTTTTTTTTATTTTAAAATCGAAAATTTTAAAATCGAGGGGCCTCCAATCGCTGTCTCGAAGTTGTCTGCAACCAGAATTGCATCATAGAGAAAAGAGTGCGAATGATTGGCGAGAGCTTAGGAGGGAGTGAGAAAAATATATAATAAACACGCGTATTCATAATTAGTGTATTTCGGTTATGCGTTGATGGTTTTTGATGAAAATTATGTCAAAATAATCAAAAAAAAATTCTCTAGGGCACGAAGCTCACTAAATTTGAATAATTTTAAGTAATCATTGTTAAATATGTTAATTTATTATTGATTGTCAAATATGTCTTTAACTATCCACTATTTAAAAACAAAAAAAAACTTTAGGAAACAGATTAATCTTTTCTGAATATTTTGACATAATTTTAATCAAAAACCATCAACTCATAACCGAAATACACTAATTATAAATATGCGTGTTTATTATATATTTTTCTCACTCTCTCCTAAGCTCTCGCCAATCATTCGCGCTCTTTTCTCTACGTTATCGCCAATTATGATTTATGCTAAACTGGAATTAATTGGTGCAAAAATAATGATTAAAACATGTTCATTTCTATCTTTATCTAATCTATTACATGTAAATTAATTTAAAATTAAAATATTACTATGTAGATAAATCGATACATTCCATTATGCATTATTAATTTATTAATATAGATTATAACATATTGATTAAGTTCTATATTATATAAGTATTATAATTTTATTTTTAAAAAATTGAAACATTCACTCAACTCACAAAAATCAATTGATTTATGTCTGAATTACATATTATTAAAATTATTTGTTATACAATCGTAATGTATCAACATTTGCTTTGTAGTTTTACTCAACTAATATATTAATATTTATTTACGAGTATAGTTTACTTTAGTTAAATTTCAACATTTGTTAATTGCAGAACAAAATTACATTTTCGTTTCGGTTGAGTCTAAATAACTAGAACCAACTTATCTCACAAACAATGAAAGCAAATAACAAGTTAAGAAAACTACACTATAATTTTGCACTATAATAATAATAAAAGCAAACAACACACAAAGCGAACAATACGACTTTATTTTATTGAATGAAACTTTTGCAAAAAAAAATAAATAAACGAAGCTGGTGCATTTCTCTGATACACATCAGAACATTTCTTTGATAGCATTTTATTTATGTGCATTTCATCTCCTCATTGGTCTGAATAAAGCACAACCAGTTGGTTTTAGAATTTAGATTTATAATAAATAAAATGTGGACGAGTTCTAGAAATTGTTTGCAGTTTAGCGAATATTTTATGTAGCTCTATAATTATGAATACAAGTAAGTAAGTACTCGACATAATAACTGTGCATTTGGTTTTACAAATTTTTACAAAGAAATATTAACGGGTTTTTGCATTTTGTTTGTTTAAAATCATGTTTGTATTTATTTAAATTTAGGTTTAAATTTGCGCTCAAAAAATAAAAATGTGCTTAACCGCTGTCTCGAAGTTGTCTGCAACCAGCATTGCATGATTGAGAAAAAAGCGCGAATGATTGGCGAGAGCTTAGGAGAGAGTGAGAAAAATATATAATACACGCGTATTTATAATTAGTGTATTTCGATTATGCGTTGATGGTTTTTGATTAAAATCATGTCGAAATATTCTGAAAAGATTAACCTGTTTCCCAAAGTTTTTTTTTCAAAAAAATAGTGGATAATTAAAGACATATTTGACAATCAAAAATAAATTAACATAATTAACAATGATTAATTAAAATTATTCAAATTTAGTGAGCTTCGTGCCCTAGAGAATTTTTTTCAGAATATTTTGACATGATTTTCATCAAAAACCATCAACGCATAACCGAAATACATTAATTAGAAATACGCGTGTTTATTATATATTTTTCTCACTCTCTCCTAAGCTCTCGCCAAACATTCGGGCTTCTTTCTCTATGATGCAATGCTGGTTGCAGACAACTTCGAGACAGCAGTTTTAGGACCCTTAATATTAAAAGCGTCAGCAAAATTAACAAATTTCTTATAAAAAAATATAGTTAAATTAAAATGCAGAAAAAGTAAATAATTGCGAAACATTCTAATAACAACGGAATTAATTACTAAATAATTTACTATGAATTTTATTTAATGCATATAAAAGAAAGTAATTATTGAACGTATTGAAACTCGTTAATTTTGAAAAAATAATTACACCAGAAATAATTTTATAAATGTTTTGTTTACGGGGTAATTAGGCATTCCTGCAATGAATCTCTTTTAAATGCTTTCTTTTATAAATTCGTAATTAACAATAAAAAAATAATAATATGGTAATATTATAAAAGAAAACAAAAAAACATTTTTAAAAATGTTGCCCAATTTTTCAAAATTTAATAATAAAATTTGAAAAAAAATATTCCACTAGAAAACGTTTTTCTATTCACTTCTTTATTATTATTAATATTTATTTTTATTAATATAATTATAAAAAGTGATTTTCTTATTTAATTGATGCATAGAAAATATGCCACTGTTTATTAAGCCCGTAAAATAATATTTCCACTTTCAACCATGCATATATATTTTATCTCGCAATTTATGACTATCACTTGCTATCATTTACATAAATGCATATACATACTTTGATTTAACATTAATGTGTTTGAACATAAGATGCTGCTAATAAATATTTGTAAGAGCTGTTGTCTCAATCATATCCAATCACACTTACAATTTATGATAGTACATTATCTTTAACATAATAAAATATGCATTGAATTGGATTACTTATTCATACATCGATTTCCGAACGGTTTGCATATTATTATTATTTACGAGCAGTAATTATATATTATTAACGAGAAAAACGCGACTGATGTGATTCATTTATCTTTCAGCGGCTGAAAAAAAATTGTATCTGTAAACATTGCGTGAATATTTCTGTTTGAATTTGCTTGGATAATTAAATACCTACTTTTTCATTTCAAACAAATTGTAATTTTATTCGTAATTTTTCAGTAGGAAATTTATTAAAATTTAACCTCGTGGTAGATTTCAATTTGCAGACGGTAGATTAAATTAATGTTGCAATAAAATATGGTTTTGCTAAATATTATTTAATTTTTGTACATTGTACTGTAAAATTTTCTTCAGTAGAATTATTTTTATATTATTAAATTAATTTTTACGAATTTTATTAAGTTTTTTAATTTGTTTTTTTTAAAAATTCTGAAAAATATTTTTGTTTTGGAGAAGATAAGCAAATTTCGAGATAATCGTAGATTGCGTTAATTAATTATTAAGATTTAAAAATTACCTACAATAATTTATCCATCTATGGAGCGGTAGTTAAATTAAAATGCTGTATTTTGCCAGTTGTAGTAGAAATATGTGTGCTCCAAAGTGTGGCTATTAAACAATAGATGACGCTCAAACATTTTGATGGCATTTTATTTGTAGTTGATATTTTGCATTATTTATTTTTTAATAGAGAAATTATTTATAAAAACTAAATAATATAATTAATATGCAAAATTAATAATTATAGAATTATGATTTTTTAGTAGACTTGCTACTCGGTTTAAATTATTACCGACAACGCATACTGGTAGTGCCATCTATCGCCTAGAAGAAACTACATTAATATTTAGAGGAAAAAAACCTACTTCAATCCCTCTAGTGTAAACTTTCTCTACTAAAAAAACGTCGTTAAAAATACTACAGGACTCTAAACGTAAGTAGATTTGTATACAGAATACTTTGAACCCACTGGAAAAAATATAGTGGCGTTAGATCAGTAGTTCTTGCGGGCCTACAACCGAAACGGTAGACAATATTTTTTAATTTTTAAAATAATGATCAACAAAAAAAACTTTATCTAAAGTTTATTACTTATATATGTACAAAAATACAGTTAATCAAATATTACTTACTAAGTTCAATTTAATAGTTTAAATTGCGTTTGTTTATAAATACATTTATTTAGATATATTTTTTAATTTTATGTTAAATAATAGCATGCCTTTTATTTTAATTATAAAAAAAATCGTTACACATGGCACTTCTTAAATATTTTTAAATTACAATATATTTCTTTAAAATTCCATGCGGTATTTACATAAATTAAGCATATTTGGTAAAAATATAATAAAATATAATAATATTTAATATAATATGATATAGTAATTATGTTGTAAAAGCCTTAACCAAAAAGTATGAATAATAAAAAACACATTTGAGCAAAATGATAGATAGATAGTTATATACAAAACAATTTCAAAAATATTTTTTTTTATATAAAGTTATATTATAAATATTAACGTTTATTATTGCAACTGTACATTATGAAAAGTCGTTGTTTAAAAACCTATTTAAAAATTCGCTGGAAATGAGATTCCACAGTACTTCTCTCGTTTATATACTAAAATTTAAATAAATCTGACAATTCTAACTATGAAGGGGGTATTAGGGGTTACAATTGTAAAATGTAGGTCTAGCCTAATTTCAATTAAATTAACTAAGTAATGATAAGTTAAATATGTTAAAATTACTACTACCAAATTTGAAAGAAATCCGAGCATTTTGACTGTAAAGGGTATGTTAAGGGTTGAAGTTGTAAAATAAGGGTCGCATGTTATTTTTAATTAGATTATTCGTAAATCTGTTTTAAATGTATAGTAGAAATCTAATATGAAGAAAATCCGATCCATATAACTCAAACTGTATATTTGGGGGTGGGGGGTGTGTAGGTAGGGTCGTAAATTATTTTTAGTCACTCAATATGTGAAAATATATAAAATTACTGACGGAAAATGGTGAGTTATGCTGACATATAAGAATAAAAACACTGCCAATTTTTGAACAATTAATTTAAAGACCCAACAGGCCACTAGGGTTCATTTTTAGGGGATGAAACTTTTACCAGCATTTTCTTCAATGTATTCCTAATATGTATGCCAAATTTGGTTCAAATAAAATATTTCTCCTGGCAGGTATTTACGTTACAACTTATGCATTTTTACAACTTTTTGACCCTTCAACCCTTAATAAAAAGTCAACCCTTAAAAAAACTACAGATTTTTTGAAAGCATTCACCACTTGGGGTATACACGAAACATATGTTCAATATTTGGTCAAAATCGGTCTGCAACTTTAGAAGATTAAGTGGATGCACCGATTTTGCTGTTTTTGGCATGTTTTTGGTCAATAATGCGCAGGTCCTTGAGAATTTCCTAACTTTTTTTTCTTTGACCTAATCAATGGGCAGGTAGAAAAAAAGGACGCAAATTTTGCTTTAATCGGTTCAGTAGATTCCGAAATATAGCGGTTTAAAGAAACGAACAGACCGACAGACAGACCGACAGACCGACAGACGGAAATTAGTGAATATGATTTTCGTAATCTACGCATTCTATAAAGTAGAAAAAAGTGAAATTTGGAGAAATTTTTTTTTTCATGAATACAATACTTCCTCTACGAGAGAAGTAATTACTACTTTAATATCAAAGTGGTACACAATTAAGAATTACGAATAAATAAAACAAATTTAAATTTAATAATAATAATAATAAAGTCCCACGAAGAAACTGTAGTTAGTAACTAAAGCGGGCCATTAACGCACCTTTATCAACGCATTTTGCCAACAAAAAAAATTCCAGCGGATGCTGATAAAGCTGTATGTCTGTCTGTGACACGCTTATTCCATATTTCACATCAACTATCCTTAAATATGGCTTACATTTTCCGTTATGTAAATATAGTGAACGTTATTTGCTGAAACACACAAAACAGACAGTTAGCATTATTTCATGGCGATATTATTGACCACAACAAATTTTTGTTTCAATGTTTTTACTGCAAATAATCGCACTGCTTCTAATTTCAGGCTATTATCCTCCTCTTAACGGTTTGTTAGAGCATTCAATGAACATGTTAATTGCTTTGGCCAGCATTATCTTCGCATTTCATTTTCATTCAAGGGATATTTGAAAAATGTATTAAAAGGGTATTATTATGGAAATTTATATTTTCTAACTGGATTATTTATTGCGACAAATTAACGGTAATTTTCGTAACTTTAACGTTAATTTTTTATCTAAAAAATCAAATCAAAGCAAAACTTTCTAAAACAATCAACAATTAATTAGTAAATAATTAGCACCCATTGAAGCATTAATAATCAATAAATATTTAACTGCCAGCTTTTTACAAAATTGTCATCCGACATGAAAAAACTTGTTCCAAGTTGCAAAACAATACTTTAATTATGATGGCAAAAATTAAAAACGAAACAATGTCTATTTAAATTCAAATTTAAACGGACAAAAGCCACTCGTATCAGTTTTCAATCTGTTGTATGTTGTGGCGTTTTTCAACGTTTAATATTACAAAAATCTACTTGATTTGTACAAAGCAAAGAGAGCCATTGTTCGACTGAAATTGAATCTGTTTTCATTGTAACATATTTTCTGCTAGGATGCACTCAAATACCTATATGGTGCATGAATTCCTCTCCAGCCATTGCAATTTGGCTCGTTTAGTTAATAATTACCTGCTGCTTATCTGCGATGACCCCGTCCGTTAATTTGCGGGGGCCCGGCGACGATTACAGGTCCGGACGGGTTCACACCTCGGGCATCGTACATTCCCCTCGGCACTTCCGATCGCTCCAACTCGTCACCCGACAGGTCCAGGTCTTGCACCATTTGCATGATTTCGCGCTCTTTTTTTATGTCTTCGCGATCTTCCACCTGAATAAAAATAAGTTGAGTTACATAATAGGAAATTGTTTGCTTATTGTACGTGGCGCGCAATTAAAATTATCTACTTCATTACAAGCGCTTTAAAATAATTAGACTCAACTTTCTTTTCGACTCGAATTATTTTACCGGGTTCAAACGTGACATATTTGATAAAAGCAACTTTCTTAGCAATTTAAAAAATTAAAACAAATTTCCACGCCACTTAAATTAACGACTTACGTCATGAACGCCGTTCGGAATCGGCGTTGCAAATTTCAAATTAGCCAAACTGCCGTAACTTCGACTTCTATGCTCTTGCCGAATAGAATAGCTAAAAGCGCGCTCATTCAAATGCCCCTTTTTCCGATAAATCCCCGTATTGAACGGACTCCCATCCTCCGACATCAAATTCGGATCGTCCAACCCGTTCATACTTTGCGCTAGCTTTTTATTCAATTTCGCCTTCTCCTGACTTTTCTCTCGACTCCCACCCCGCTTTTGCTTCCCCTGCGACTCCATCGTGGCGTAATGTTGCATCAGGTAGGCCTCGTGCGGAAAGTTAACTGGTTGATAGCTGGCGACTGGCGAAAGCGCGCGATTGCTCGGCATGTAGATCGGCTCCTCCATGTGGTGTTTGGACATCTTCTTGTGTTTGGGCATGGTGGTGGGGATTATCATCGGAGCCATTGGTACTAGGGGTGGGGGGATGGGTCTGGCGGGGATGAGCATTTTCCCGCGCGGTCGGTGCGAAAAAGTGTTACCGTGATGTTTGAAAAATTTCGGGTTGGGCAAAGTTCCCGGATGGTGTGGCGGTGCCATGATGTAGATGGGCTGCTGTTGCATCATGGCGGGCATCTGTCGGGGCTTCATCATGGTGCCCGCCACACTGCTCGCCTTCCCGTTCATTATCGGATGGTACAAATCTTCTCTGGAGCCGCTCAACGATTTGCCGCCTTGTTTGTTCTTTTTCTTCTTCTCTTTGATGGGGGGTGGTGGTACGGCGACTGGTTGCGATATTTGGCGTGGTCGCGATGGGCGACTGATGGTGGATGTGGAGTACACGTCGTAGATGGTGTCAAGATTGTCTTGGGAACCGGCCCAGACTTTGTGATTCTCATCGCCATTGTAGATGCTCACATCATCTTTCGAATTGCCTATTGTGTTGATTGTCATGGTCGAGCCGGATGTTGAGCGGTTCAGCTTCCATTCTTCGATCTAAAAAAAATTCAAAAAAATAAAAAAAAAAAAAAATTTTGTTCAAAAATTAAGAATTTTAATAAAAAAAATTTTTAGAAACTAAAAAAAACTCAAAAAATATTTAAAATTATTAAAAAACATCTAAAAAAATTTTCAAAAATATCACAAAAATCTAAAAAAACAAAAAAAAAACTAAAAAAATTTCAAAAATATTACAAAAATCTTAAAAAACTTTGAAATTATTAAAAAACATTTAAACAAAAATTTAAAAAGCAAAAAAAAATTAAAAAAAAACAAAATTTTTTCAAAAATACCACAAAAATCTAAAAAAAAATCTAAAAAATCCAAAAAAATAAAAAAAATCTAAAAAAAATTAAAACAAAAACAAATTTATAAAAAAAAAAATTCCAAAAAAATTCGTAAAATTTTGTTATAAAATAGAAAAAATTAGAAAAAATTTCAAAAAAAATAATAAACCAAAAATTCAAAAAAATTATAAAAATCAAAAATTCAAAAAAAAATTCAAATTTTCAAAAATTTTCATTTTTTTTTTTAATTTTACCTTGTCTTTGCTCGTCAGTCTTTCGGAAGCCAAAGTGCCATAAATGCTCCCTGCCGTGTCCACTTGCTTGGCATAGCTGGAATCCGCATAGGCATGAAAACAGCAGCGCACCAACGCATTGGCCGCCACTTCGCGCTTGCAAATAAACGCATGGCATTCAAGTACTTTGATGCCCGAGGTACGTCGAAGAATGGCCGCGAATAAGGGCGGATGTGTCGGATTGGGTGTGCGAGCAAACGGCGAGTCCAATGGTAAGAATCGCGGACTCGGACTGTGTAGCGTATTTTTCTCTGGGACTAGAACGTATCTGAAAAATAGATTACTACATGAATTTCTTTCTTCTTCGCTTCGCTGCCGGGCATTTTTAATATTGCCGCAATAAAGAATGCAGTTTAGTCGTCGTGCGCTTTTTCCGTCGATTTCAAGTCGCGCGGTGTCCGCATTTCTTGAGAACGTGAAATCGCTAATGAAAAGCATCAAGCAGTGCGTATGTTGCATAATTTGTGAAAACAGGTTGACCAGCGAATTAAATAAGTTTCATACATTTTTACGAATTCCTGCATTTAATTATTTTAAGAGTTAAAAAGCGCTTTGTAATTTTTTTCCATACGAATAATAATAATAGTAATAATGCGATTAATGAAGCAATAGTAAATAGAATGTTATATTATATTATTGCATTGATAAGTTGTGACATGGCAAGTTTTACGATCAGTTTGTGACTAATATTACCGCTATGCTTAAGTGTGTATGGTGAGCCTTAAGACCTACCAACGACTGCTCGGAAGAATGTTGACTTCTAACCTTGAGAATACCGCTAATATTGATACTATCAACCTTATATTATTGAAAGTCTAACAAATTGAAAAAAATAAAAATACGGAAAAATAATCAGTGCGTTTATTTATTTATGCATGTAGAGAAAAATGCGCTATTTATTAGGTATTTTGTTTTGTACATTCTTTTCCTTGTAGAATTCCAGCCTATTTTGTTGTTGTTTAGTATTGTGGCTTTATATGGCGGATAAAAGTTTACAAACAAGTTTTTTTTTCGGCTGATTAATATTATGAGTTAAAAAAATAAATACACTACGCGCTGGATAAAGTAGTCAAAAGTTACTAAAATATTATTGTTGGAGTGGGGATTGCTCGTCCCCTATTGGTCGTAGAAACTTAATTTATATTTCAATTTGCGCAAAATAATATTTCCTACAAGTTTTATTTCGAAGAATTTTTTGTAATTTTAATTATGAAAAAGTTATTGTAATTTTTGTGATTTTAAAGTTGCAAAAAGTAGCGATTTTTTTACGCATAAATCACGTCGAAAAATGTGCAACTTTCGCGCCTTTTATCTCGAGCATCTTTTAAGTTACAAAAAAACTATATATACCAAAATTATAGAGAATTTAATCCTCTACAAGTTTTATTTAAACATTTTTTATGTGCGCATAACAGGGGCTGATATAATTGTAAAAAACTATTTTCAACCCCTATGGTAAACAATTTTTCGACACTTTTTGCATTATAATTTATAACTTTTTAAAAATTCAAATTACAAAATAAATTCTAAAATAAAAATTGTAGGAAATAGGTTTCTGCATACAAAATTATATAAAAAAAAATTCTACAACCAATAGGAAAAGACCAATTAAATGAAAAACTAAAAATGAATTCCTAAAAATGGATAGTTTTAGTCCTAGTGGGTTAAAAAATTAAATATTTTTGAATGATGATTGAAACAACAATAATTTATGTATAACAAATTTAAATAAATTAATTTTACAACTAAAATTCCGAAAACAATTACCTTACGCTCATTAATAAATTTAATATTATTCAAATTGGATCCATTGTAGTCGCGCACTAAACAGAAATATGATATTTACGATTACTATTTTAATTCAATGCAAATCCCGAGGCAAATCCGTTTTAATTTTAATTACATTGGAAACAATCTATTTAGTAATTAATTCCGGCTGTTTATTACAATGGAAATGAAATATAACAAACAGAAACTTTGTAAAATATTTAATATTGCAGTTAAAAATTTAAATTTAATATTATTTTGTCATTTATTAAATATTAAATAAAAATAAATAATAATAATAATCCAACATCAAACATAAAGCTACATTTCGCACTAATATTCCTCCTCGCATGAGCAGAAAAAACTCCACAGTCGTGATTTCTATTCTAAAGGTCGTAAAAACGTATAAACAATGCATCATTTAACATTTAAGAAATTAAAAAAATCCTACTGATAGACTTCAATCTATTTTATTACTACTACTAGGAAGAGCGTTTTAAATTTGCCGCGCCCAATCCCACACTTGCAATTGGACCGCCCGGCGTAACCATAGTAACGTAGCAAGCAATGTTTGGGTGTTAGCGCGGCAAATTTAAATCGTCGCTATAAATGAGAAGGAAATTAAATTAATTTGTTACTATATTATGGTAATTCTGTGAAAACTATCTCAAGATAAAACTTTATTAGTCATCCATAGTAACAATCGTGGGTGTTAGTTTTCTTGTAAGCCGATTGTTAGATTAATTAAAAAAAAAGTTGCTTCCACTCGATATTTATATTTATTTCTAATCAACAATCAATGTAAATTTGTTTCTTTCATATATTTTATTGCACAATTTATTTTAGCTTGTTGCAATGTAGTTATTGTTGTTGTAAATAAACAATATTATTATAATTATCTGTAGGTATTAAAAATCCCACGAGAAACTTGACGATATCATTGTAGTATGTTACACTTTTTCACTTTTTCTTTACAATATGTGTTGTGTTTATAATGACGTTAACTGGTTTAACATAATATTCATTATTATATCATCATCTACTGTAATTAGTTCATTATAAAACGGAAATGGTAATTGATAAATTACGAATGTTCCTTCGTGATACGAAGAAATGAATTATGAAACATAAAATATGCTTATTACTGATGATTTGCATTATTTCTTTACTTTTGATATGATAAAGGCTAACTGGAGCAATATTCTCATACAATTTGCAATTCCATCTCACACACACCTTCATCTACTTTATTTTATTCCAATTCCTAATCCTTATCATAATTATCAAATAATTTACACACGTACCGTTTTTTGTTGACATTAATTATTGACTATTCAACGGCTTACATAACGAACTTTAAGCTAATTTACCGATTTCATTGCGCTTAATTCAGCTATAAATGTACGGTTAAAATTCCACCTCTAGTAAGCAAATCAATTTAATCCATTTAAAAGTGAAGAAAAACAGCTGTACTTATACTATAAGTTCAATTTCATGTCGGTTCCGATGATTAAACAACTTGATCACAGTAACAGTATTTAGATTCGGATATTTTTCGAAACTTGGAAGGTTAACAATTTTTTGGTTGGCGACCAAAATTTGGTAAAAAAAAATGCAGAGCATGGATGGATGGCCAACACAGACCAGAGTTATAGAGCAAGAACAGGGTTAATGATGCTTAAAAATATGCCACAAGTTTGATTGCGTTGAAGTAGTTTGAAAATTTGAAATTCCCGCCAAAAAAAATTTCAACAAAATTTGCAAATTATGCTCAAAAATGTTCAAATTCATAAAGAAAAAATAATAAGGCTGATTTAAGACGTTAAAAAATTCAAAATTTGGGCCAATTTTTTTCAAAAATTTGCAATTCCAAAAAAAATTCAAAATTCGCGCCAAATATTTTTAAAAAAATTGCAAATTACATTTAAATATAAAGAAACTCAATCTACAAAATTTAATCCTCAAAAATTCTACAAAAAAAGATATAAAAAAAAAATAAAACTGACCTGACTGCAGCACAATAGTGCAAACTCTCGATCGGAAAGAACCTCGTAATTTTCTTATGATTTTCGTCGACATTTTCCAGAAGAATTCCATTCGACCACACACTCAACCAACTATCAATGCCTCTAGCTCCCGTAGCGCCTTGGTCCGGATACAACTCCTGCAACGGCTCCTGAATCCCCTGCAGCCCGTCCTTCGTCTGCTGTGGCACACTGGATCCGAGATACAGCACTCGACATCTACATATCGGCGTCGACTCTCCACTCATGTTCACTACTATTTTGACTCCTTTTCAAAATTTAATTATTACTAGTCTAGTAGTAAGTTTTTCAACTACCGCGTGTGGAGTAATTAGATTTTAATTTCCTTGACGATGATGATGAATGATGGTTCAAACATTTTCGGACTGGGTCTGAAAATGAAAAGAGCAAACTGTAGATGCATGTGATAATTTCCATATGTTTGTTAAGAAGCATGGAAACCAGTTAAAGTATGAAGAATGAGTATCATTTTTCGAATCTGTGTCATCTCGCTGACTTTAACAGGTGTTCAATGAAACCAACACTTGAATTACGACGAGGTGAATTATTTATGAAAATATGCTCATTTTTGGGTGGGAATATTATTAGGCTCACTAATTTATGACAAACCAAAGAAGTCATTAATTATGTTTATTCAGGGTATATAAGAAAGTATATTTATTGTATTATAATTTGGGTGAAGTAAGAGAAGCAAAATTATTGGGCAAAAATTTTGATCTTTAATTTTGATTTTTTTCATTGTTTTTTTGTGGTCTTTTCGAATCGAAAACAAAACATTAAAAACTGCAATATTTTAAAATAAATATATATTAACGTTTTATTTAAAAAAAAAACAAAAAAAAATCAAAAACATTGTTTTTTCAAAAAAAAATATTTTTGCTAAAAAATTATTAAGATAAATAATTATTAATAATTGAAAATTTTATAATAATTATTAATTTTGCTATTTTTAGACGTAAATAGTTTTTTGCACGCTTGGACGGACGCGAGAGGCTAACCACGTGACATTTTTGTGTACACCAGATTTCTTTTGAGTGAAATTTCTTAAGATTTCATGAGATTTTTTGAGATTTCGGAAGATTTCTCGGGATTTCATAAGATTTTTCCAGATTTTATAAGATTTCTCCCGAGATTTCTCCGGATTTCTTAAGATTTTTTCAGATTTCATATGATTTCTCGAGATATCCTAAGATTTCTCCAGATTTCTCGAGATTTTCATAAGATTTCATAAGATTTCTTGAGATTTCATAAGAAATTTCATAAGATTTTATAAGATTTCATAAGATTTCTTAAGATTTCATAAGATTTCTTGAGATTTCATAAGATTTTATAGGATTTCATAAGATTTCATAAGAGATTTCATAAGATTTCATAAGATTTCTTGAGATTTCATGAGATTTCATGAGATATCATGAGATTTCTTGAGATTTCATAAGATTTCATGGGATTTCATAAGATTTCTTGAGATTTCATAAGATTTCATGGGATTTCATAAGATTTCTTGAGATTTCATAAGATTTCTTGAGATTTCATAAGATTTTTATTTATTTATTTATTTAGTAATTACAACTCCCAGCAGAGATTGAACTCCAGTTGTAGGGTGAGGTGAGACATTCAGATCAGTAAAAACATGATTATAACAAAACAGAGTAATCTGACAATAACTACACATTATAGGACAACACATAATGACAATTACAATAACAAGTTAAAAGTTTAAAATAGATTGTTTCAATTCAGCCTTAGAACAATAAAAAATATCACAGACGCCTTGAACTTGCGCATAAGCTTGGTACATTTGAAATTTCTTGAGATTTCAAAAGATTTCTTGAGATTTCAAAAGATTTCTTGAGATTTATTTATTTATTTATTTATTTATTTATAAATACAGCACTCACAGAACAAGTTCCAATTACGGGTGAGGTGTAAGCACATTTACAGAAATTAAACAGATAATAGACAAAATAATAATACAACAGATAATAGACAAAAACAGTAAAAAGTACAGATAAAGTGAGTATATACATATAATTAAAGTTAAAACTTCTCCAATATTGCCAACTTCAGGTCAGCTCTAGTGCAACAGAAAATGTCGCATTTATTTGAACAACTGGCATAAGTTGAGTACATTTGCTGAAGAGGTGCTGAAATTAGCAAATTGGAGTGGGGTACATTGCTATGGAACAGAATACTGGATCTGCTGGCAAACCTAGGTACCTGAAATGAGATCTTGCCTAGAAGATTGGGACAGTCAATAACACCTTTTACAAGTTGAGACAAAAACACTAACAAGTTAAAACGTCTACGTTCACTTAGGCTATGGATCTTACAGCTCTGTTGCAATTCAGACTGCGGAAAGCCCCTAGGAGGGTATATTCCAGTGGAACGAAAAACATAAAATTTTAAAAATCTGCGTTGCACTGTTTCTAAAATGGCACTATGTCCCAGGTACAAAGGTGACCACACACAACAGGCATACTCTAGTTTAGACCGAACAAGCGCACAATATAAAACTTTAAGCGTATCACAGTCTGCAAAATCGTAAGCATTTCGAAAAATGAATCCCAGTTGTCTGACAGCAGCGGATGCTGCTGATTGGATGTGAGGCAAAAAAGACAGTTTGCGATCAAAAGTGACACCCAAGTCAGAAATTAGATGTGGCCTACTGAGGTTGGAATTATTAAGTTGGTAAGGGAATAAGATGGGATTATTGGATCTAGAAAAAGACATAACAACACATTTATTCTGGTTTAATGGGAGTTTGTTTACTAGACACCAAGATTGAATTAGATCTATGTTAAGCTGAAGTTTAAGACAATCCAAATTGCTTTTAACATCATAGAAAATTTTAAGATCATCAGCATATAACAGATGATGTACAGATAAATTAGTTACTACATCGTTAATAAATAAATTAAAAAATAAAGGACCAAGAATGGAACCTTGCGGGACACCCGAAACCTGCTTAAATGACCGAGACTTAAACCCATGACACTGAACAAATTGTTGCCGATCTACAAGATAAGATTGAACTAATTGTAATAATGATGGCGACAAGCCAAAATTATTCAATTTTTTAAGTAGAATACTGTGATCCAGTTTATCAAAAGCTTTGGTAAAATCCGTGTAGATAACATCCACTTGGCAACGATTATCAAGCGATTCCGAAATGAACTGGGTTTTACACACCAAGTTAGAGATTGTTGAGCGACCAGATATAAACCCATGTTGGTGAGTAGATATTATATGTTTGGTACTAAAAGAAATTAATTTATATAGTAGCGATTCGAACGACTTAGCAAAACAAGACATTATAGCAATAGGACGGTAGTTTGTCAGATTACTTCTATCGCCTTTCTTAAAAATAGGTGTAACACGAGTAATTTTCCAAACGCTAGGAAAATGGGAGTGCTTGAGAATTAGATTATATATTATGGTCAAAGGTTTGGATAAAACAGAGGCACAGTCTTTGGCAATAAACGCAGGAATACAGTCGGGACCCATTGAGAATTTGTTTTTGGACTTACGCAATTCTTTGTAGACATCCTCCTCAGAAACTCGATGCCAGTATATTGAATTAGTGTTAGGTGCAGAAAAGAAATTATTCAACAAGTTATCGTCACTGGAGGAGCGGGAGAATGACTCAGAAAAGTAATCGGCAAACGCATTAACAATGGAATTGGGAGTGTTAAGGATCGTGTCATTAAAAGACATGGACGAAGGAATATTTGAGAGATGACGCTTGGAATTAATAAAGGACCAAAACTTTTTCGGATCGGATTTGATAGAAGCGGAAATGTTAGCAGTATAAAGCGAATACGCATTTTTAATAAGCACTTTAAGTTCAGCTCGTAGCTTGCTGAAAATACTGAAAGTATTAGGATTTTTTGCTCGTTGATATATACGAAATGCAGAAGTCTTCAATTTTAATGTGTGAATTATTTGAGCATTAAACCACGGTGGATAGGATCTGGCACATTGCTTCTTTAAGGGTACGTATTTACTGAAAAGAGAATTGAGCATATTATAAAATGTGTTAAGCGCCATATCCACGTCGCTCATCGAATCAAGTTCAGACCAGTTTACAGTTGCAAGTTCACAATAAAGAGACGAGAAATCTGCTTTTTTGAAATTATAAATCGTTGAGGAGGTGTGAGGAAATAAGCGTTTAGGTTCAAGATCAGTATATAAGTCTAAGACCAGGGATGGATGATACGGGTCTTCAGGTACTAGAGGATCAGAACAGTTAATAACGGTACAGTTAAAATTGTAAAGTACAAGATCTAGCAATCTTCCATTAACATTCAAAACGCCATTATATTGACTGAGATCAAAAAACGAGCATAATTGTACTAACGAGATAATAGCATTATTGGAACAGTGGGTATTACTATCTGAGTAGCTTGGAAGGTTGAAGTCACCTAAGATCAGCAGTGAGTGCCCTAACAAACAGTACAGCGATTCAACAGAAAGAAATATTTGCTCGTAAACATCATTAGAAGATTGAGGAGGAACATAGATTACAATAACGAAGGTGTATTTAAAATTTTGGGAAATTTTCACAAGTAGAAAATCAACACTAGGAATATTAAAAAAGGTCGAGGATATAGAGCTAGGATTCAGTACACAAGCATTTAATGTGCTTTTAACTGCAAGCAGTACGCCACCGCCACGACTTTTACCGCAACCAGCAAAGTTACGATCAGATCTGAACACATTGTAAATGTTACTATCAACAATTTCAGCATCACCAACTGCATCAGACAACCAAGTTTCCGTAAGAGCAATTAAATCGAACAGCAACACAGCAGAGTAAAACGCATTGTACAAAGTGTTAAGTTTTGTATTTAAACCTCTAGCATTTTGATAATAACACCTTAAAGTGTTGAAAACTGGCTTAGATTTTGGTTGCTACGTTGAACTAACAATAGATGCTTTAAATTTGGCAGAGGCTAACGAATAAGAGTGACACTTGTTCATTTCCCAAGCTGCATGATCTGTTGGATTGTTTTCATTTAAACGCTTGTTATGAAGAGTACAGTTTATGCAAGAGAGTGACTCAGTGACGCAATCTTTGACTTTATGCTCACCTGCGCACCTGGGACAACATAGTTTACGCTTACACGTTACAGCCATGTGGTGGAATCCGCAACAATTGAAACAGCGCTTCAGATCCATAGCATCGAACACTGAGCAGTAATCATAACCTATAAGTACTTTGCCAGCTGATTTGATCTCGTTATAGGTATTTGTGTCGAGTTGAAAACATGCCTGAAAAATATTATTGTTTTTACGTGTATGTGTAAATGATATTAAGGTACAAATGCTATTGTCAGAAAAAAGGTGTGGATTCTGCACTTTGAGAAAATTAACAATTGTTTCTTTATCTAAATTTTCGGTGATGCCAGAGATTCGGATTCTAGGATTTAACATAGCAGATTCTTTAATAGTGTATTTATCAGAAAGTTTTTCGGTGGCAAGCTTAGCAAATACAGATGAGTCGGTCTTAGAACTGCAACTGATCACAAGGCCTCCATCGCTAGTGTTTCTAATGTGTTTGATTGGAATTTTGGACTCGGCTGGGTTAATAGATCGAAACAGGTCGGTTTTGGTGACTTGAGTTACTTGTGAGGCATCGACAGGTTTAATCACAATCGAGTGCGACTTTCCTCTTTTAACAGCAGTAGCATATTTAGAAGCAGCAGGTAAACTAGGTGCAAGGGCACCGCAGCATTTGGAGCACTCACGAGCTGCCTTTGAAAGTGCTGCATTATCAGCTACTATTAAATCAAAACGTTTCTCAAGTGTTTCGAATCTGGACAGCAGGAACTCCATCATGTTGTACATGTCGTCAATATTATGAGACTCATCACCAAACTCACTGCAGGAGCGTTTCACCCCCGAACGAGTGAGTTTGAGTTTCACGCTTGCATCGCTATTCACAACCAAATTGCCTCCGGAAATATTAGAATCAGCTGAGCAGCAGACGACCATATCATCAGCATCCAGAACCTTGGCAGTCAATGCACAGCTTGGATGGTATCTAGCACCACATTTGCTGCAATCCTGCGATTTAACTACTCTTTTCTTGCAATATTTACAAGAGAGATGCTCCGGTTTGAGGTTATCTGCAGAAGTTTGTGAACTAGACATCATAAACCAAACACCAATATGAAACTAATACAACTTGTGATGTAGAATACTCTAACGAGACACTTGTAGGTACTGCACAATTTAATTCAAAAGATTTCCCGAGATTTCAAAAGATTTCTTGAGATTTCAAAAGATTTCTTAAGATTTCAAAAAATTTCTTGATATTTCAAAAGATTTCTCGGGATTTCTAAAGATTTCTTGAGATTTCAAAAGATTTCTTGAGATTTCAAAAGATTTCTTGAGATTTCAAAAGATTTCTTGAGATTTCAAAAGATTTCTTGAGATTTCAAAAGATTTCTTAAGATTTCAAAAAATTTCTTGAGATTTCAAAAGATTTCTCGGGATTTCAAAAGATTTCTTGAGATTTCAAAAGATTTCTTGAGATTTCAAAAGATTTCTTGAGATTTCAAAAGATTTCTCGGGATTTCAAAAGATTTCTTGAGATTTCAAAAGATTTCTTGAGATTTCAAAAGATTTCTTGAGATTTCAAAAGATTTCTTGAGATTTCAAAAGATTTCTTAAGATTTCAAAAAATTTCTTGAGATTTCAAAAGATTTCTCGGGATTTCAAAAGATTTCTTGAGATTTCAAAAGATTTCTTGAGATTTCAAAAGATTTCTTGAGATATCATGAGATTTCTTGAGATTTCAAAAGATTTCAAAAGATTTCTTGAGATTTTAAAAGATTTCTTGAGATTTCAAAAGATTTCCTGAGATTTCAAAAGATTTCTCGGGATTTCAAAAGTGAGATTTCAAAAGATTTCTTGAGATTTCAAAAGATTTCTTGAGATTTCAAAAGATTTCTCGGGATTTCAAAAGATTTCTTGAGATTTCAAAAGATTTCTTGAGATTTCAAAAGATTTCTTGAGATTTCAAAAGATTTCTTGAGATTTCAAAAGATTTCTTGAGATTTCAAAAGATTTCTTGAGATTTCAAAAGATTTCTTAAGATTTCAAAAAATTTCTTGAGATTTCAAAAGATTTCTCGGGATTTCTAAAGATTTCTTGAGATTTCAAAAGATTTCTTGAGATTTCAAAAGATTTCTTGAGATTTCAAAAGATTTCTTGAGATTTCAAAAGATTTCTTGAGATTTCAAAAGATTTCTTGAGATTTCAAAAGATTTCCCGAGATTTCAAAAGATTTCTTGAGATTTCAAAAAATTTCTTGAGATTTCAAAAGATTTCTCGGGATTTCAAAAGATTTCTTGAGATTTCAAAAGATTTCTTGAGATTTCAAAAGATTTCTTGAGATATCATGAGATTTCTTGAGATTTCAAAAGATTTCAAAAGATTTCTTGAGATTTTAAAAGATTTCTTGAGATTTCAAAAGATTTCCTGAGATTTCAAAAGATTTCTCGGGATTTCAAAAGTGAGATTTCAAAAGATTTCTTGAGATTTCAAAAGATTTCTTGAGATTTCAAAAGATTTCTCGGGATTTCAAAAGATTTCTTGAGATTTCAAAAGATTTCTTGAGATTTCAAAAGATTTCTTGAGATTTCAAAAGATTTCTTGAGATTTCAAAAGATTTCTTGAGATTTCAAAAGATTTCTTGAGATTTCAAAAGATTTCTTAAGATTTCAAAAAATTTCTTGAGATTTCAAAAGATTTCTCGGGATTTCTAAAGATTTCTTGAGATTTCAAAAGATTTCTTGAGATTTCAAAAGATTTCTTGAGATTTCAAAAGATTTCTTGAGATTTCAAAAGATTTCTTGAGATTTCAAAAGATTTCTTGAGATTTCAAAAGATTTCTTGAGATTTCAAAAGATTTCCCGAGATTTCAAAAGATTTCTTGAGATTTCAAAAGATTTCTTAAGATTTCAAAAAATTTCTTGAGATTTCAAAAGATTTCTCGGGATTTCTAAAGATTTCTTGAGATTTCAAAAGATTTCTTGAGATTTCAAAAGATTTCTTGAGATTGCAAAAGATTTCTTGAGATTTCAAAAGATTTCTTGAGATTTCAAAAGATTTCTCGGGATTTCTAAAGATTTCTTGAGATTTCAAAAGATTTCTTGAGATTTCAAAAGATTTCTTGAGATTTCAAAAGATTTCTTGAGATTTCAAAAGATTTCTTGAGATTTATTTATTTATTTATTTATTTATAAATACAGCACCCACAGAACAAGTTCCAATTACGGGTGAGGTGTAAGCACATTTACAGAAATTAAACAGATAATAGACAAAATAATAATACAACAGATAATAGACAAAAACAGTAAAAAGTACAGATAAAGTGAGTATATACATATAATTAAAGTTAAAACTTCTCCAATATTGCCAACTTCAGGTCAGCTCTAGTGCAACAGAAAATGTCGCATTTATTTGAACACCTGGCATAAGTTGAGTACATTTGCTGAAGAGGTGCTGAAATTAGCAAATTGGAGTGGGGTACATTGCTATGGAACAGAATACTGGATCTGCTGGCAAACCTAGGTACCTGAAATGAGATCTTGCCTAGAAGATTGGGACAGTCAATAACACCTTTTACAAGTTGAGACAAAAACACTAACAAGTTAAAACGTCTACGTTCACTTAGGCTATGGATCTTACAGCTCTGTTGCAATTCAGACTGCGGAAAGCCCCTAGGAGGGTATATTCCAGTGGAACGAAAAACATAAAATTTTAAAAATCTGCGTTGCACTGTTTCTAAAATGGCACTATGTCCCAGGTACAAAGGTGACCACACACAACAGGCATACTCTAGTTTAGACCGAACAAGCGCACAATATAAAACTTTAAGCGTATCACAGTCTGCAAAATCGTAAGCATTTCGAAAAATGAATCCCAGTTGTCTGACAGCAGCGGATGCTGCTGATTGGATGTGAGGCAAAAAAGACAGTTTGCGATCAAAAGTGACACCCAAGTCAGAAATTAGATGTGGCCTACTGAGGTTGGAATTATTAAGTTGGTAAGGGAATAAGATGGGATTATTGGATCTAGAAAAAGACATAACAACACATTTATTCTGGTTTAATGGGAGTTTGTTTACTAGACACTTTTTTACTAGACACTTTTTACTAGATCGTGTCATTAAAAGACATGGACGAAGGAATATTTGAGAGATGACGCTTGGAATTAATAAAGGACCAAAACTTTTTCGGATCGGATTTGATAGAAGCGGAAATGTTAGCAGTATAAAGCGAATACGCATTTTTAATAAGCACTTTAAGTTCAGCTCGTAGCTTGCTGAAAATACTGAAAGTATTAGGATTTTTTGCTCGTTGATATATACGAAATGCAGAAGTCTTCAATTTTAATGTGTGAATTATTTGAGCATTAAACCACGGTGGATAGGATCTGGCACATTGCTTCTTTAAGGGAACGTATTTACTGAAAAGAGAATTGAGCATATTATAAAATGTGTTAAGCGCCATATCCACGTCGCTCATCGAATCAAGTTCAGACCAGTTTACAGTTGCAAGTTCACAATAAAGAGACGAGAAATCTGCTTTTTTGAAATTATAAATCGTTGAGGAGGTGTGAGGAAATAAGCGTTTAGGTTCAAGATCAGTATATAAGTCTAAGACCAGGGATGGATGATACGGGTCTTCAGGTACTAGAGGATCAGAACAGTTAATAACGGTACAGTTAAAATTGTAAAGTACAAGATCTAGCAATCTTCCATTAACATTCAAAACGCCATTATATTGACTGAGATCAAAAAACGAGCATAATTGTACTAACGAGATAATAGCATTATTGGAACAGTGGGTATTACTATCTGAGTAGCTTGGAAGGTTGAAGTCACCTAAGATCAGCAGTGAGTGCCCTAACAAACAGTACAGCGATTCAACAGAAAGAAATATTTGCTCGTAAACATCATTAGAAGATTGAGGAGGAACATAGATTACAATAACGAAGGTGTATTTAAAATTTTGGGAAATTTTCACAAGTAGAAAATCAACACTAGGAATATTAAAAAAGGTCGAGGATATAGAGCTAGGATTCAGTACACAAGCATTTAATGTGCTTTTAACTGCAAGCAGTACGCCACCGCCACGACTTTTACCGCAACCAGCAAAGTTACGATCAGATCTGAACACATTGTAAATGTTACTATCAACAATTTCAGCATCACCAACTGCATCAGACAACCAAGTTTCCGTAAGAGCTATTAAATCGAACAGCAACACAGCAGAGTAAAACGCATTGTACAAAGTGTTAAGTTTTGTATTTAAACCTCTAGCATTTTGATAATAACACCTTAAAGTGTTGAAAACTGGCTTAGATTTTGGTTGCTACGTTGAACTAACAATAGATGCTTTAAATTTGGCAGAGGCTAACGAATAAGAGTGACACTTGTTCATTTCCCAAGCTGCATGATCTGTTGGATTGTTTTCATTTAAACGCTTGTTATGAAGAGTACAGTTTATGCAAGAGAGTGACTCAGTGACGCAATCTTTGACTTTATGCTCACCTGCGCACCTGGGACAACATAGTTTACGCTTACACGTTACAGCCATGTGGTGGAATCCGCAACAATTGAAACAGCGCTTCAGATCCATAGCATCGAACACTGAGCAGTAATCATAACCTATAAGTACTTTGCCAGCTGATTTGATCTCGTTATAGGTATTTGTGTCGAGTTGAAAACATGCCTGAAAAATATTATTGTTTTTACGTGTATGTGTAAATGATATTAAGGTACAAATGCTATTGTCAGAAAAAAGGTGTGGATTCTGCACTTTGAGAAAATTAACAATTGTTTCTTTATCTAAATTTTCGGTGATGCCAGAGATTCGGATTCTAGGATTTAACATAGCAGATTCTTTAATAGTGTATTTATCAGAAAGTTTTTCGGTGGCAAGCTTAGCAAATACAGATGAGTCGGTCTTAGAACTGCAACTGATCACAAGGCCTCCATCGCTAGTGTTTCTAATGTGTTTGATTGGAATTTTGGACTCGGCTGGGTTAATAGATCGAAACAGGTCGGTTTTGGTGACTTGAGTTACTTGTGAGGCATCGACAGGTTTAATCACAATCGAGTGCGACTTTCCTCTTTTAACAGCAGTAGCATATTTAGAAGCAGCAGGTAAACTAGGTGCAAGGGCACCGCAGCATTTGGAGCACTCACGAGCTGCCTTTGAAAGTGCTGCATTATCAGCTACTATTAAAT
This sequence comes from Cryptophagus acutangulus, assembly GCA_963556235.1. Classification (NCBI taxonomy): domain Eukaryota; kingdom Metazoa; phylum Arthropoda; class Insecta; order Coleoptera; family Cryptophagidae; genus Cryptophagus; species Cryptophagus acutangulus. The sequence goes on from OY744561.1 coordinate 5,813,801, forward strand.
CAAAACGTTTCTCAAGTGTTTCGAATCTGGACAGCAGGAACTCCATCATGTTGTACATGTCGTCAATATTATGAGACTCATCACCAAACTCACTGCAGGAGCGTTTCACCCCCGAACGAGTGAGTTTGAGTTTCACGCTTGCATCGCTATTCACAACCAAATTGCCTCCGGAAATATTAGAATCAGCTGAGCAGCAGACGACCATATCATCAGCATCCAGAACCTTGGCAGTCAATGCACAGCTTGGATGGTATCTAGCACCACATTTGCTGCAATCCTGCGATTTAACTACTCTTTTCTTGCAATATTTACAAGAGAGATGCTCCGGTTTGAGGTTATCTGCAGAAGTTTGTGAACTAGACATCATAAACCAAACACCAATATGAAACTAATACAACTTGTGATGTAGAATACTCTAACGAGACACTTGTAGGTACTGCACAATTTAATTTCATATAATTAAAATTAACTTGCAAAAATGTAAATAAATGTAAATATATGTATTTTTACAGCAACCAACGATAACGATATAGATTTCAAAAGATTTCTCGGGATTTCAAAAGATTTCTTGAGATTTCAAAAGATTTCTTGAGATTTCAAAAGATTTCTTGAGATTTCAAAAGATTTCTTGAGATTTCAAAAGATTTCTTAAGATTTCAAAAAATTTCTTGAGATTTCAAAAGATTTCTCGGGATTTCAAAAGATTTCTTGAGATTTCAAAAGATTTCTTGAGATTTCAAAAGATTTCTTGAGATATCATGAGATTTCTTGAGATTTCAAAAGATTTCAAAAGATTTCTTGAGATTTTAAAAGATTTCTTGAGATTTCAAAAGATTTCCTGAGATTTCAAAAGATTTCTCGGGATTTCAAAAGTGAGATTTCAAAAGATTTCTTGAGATTTCAAAAGATTTCTTGAGATTTCAAAAGATTTCTTGAGATTTCAAAAGATTTCTTGAGATTTCAAAAGATTTCTTGAGATTTTAAAAGATTTCTCGGGATTTCAAAAGATTTCTTGAGATTTCAAAAGATTTCTTGAGATTTCAAAAGATTTCTTGAGATATCATGAGATTTCTTGAGATTTCTTGAGATTTCAAAAGATTTCAAAAGATTTCTTGAGATTTTAAAAGATTTCTTGAGATTTCAAAAGATTTCTTGAGATTTCAAAAGATTTCCTGAGATTTCAAAAGATTTCTCGGGATTTCAAAAGATTTCTTGAGATTTCAAAAGATTTCTTGAGATTTCAAAAGATTTCTTGAGATTTCAAAAGATTTCTCGGGATTTCAAAAGATTTCTTGAGATTTCAAAAGATTTCTTGAGATTTCAAAAGATTTCTTGAGATTTCAAAAGATTTCTTGAGATTTCAAAAGATTTCTTGGGATTTCATAAGATTTCTTGAGATTTCATAAGATTTCATGGGATTTCATAAGATTTCTTGAGATTTCATAGAGAATAGAATGCGTAGATTACGAAAATCATATTCACTAATTTCCGTCTGTCGGTCTGTCTGTCGGTCTGTTCGTTTCTTTAAACCGCTATATTTCGGAATCTACTGACCCGATTAAAGCAAAATTTGCGTCCTTTTTTTCTATTTGCCCATTGATTGGGTCAAAGAAAAAAAAGTTAGGAAATTCTCAAGGACCTGCGCATTATTGGCCAAAAACATGCCAAAAACTGCAAAATCGGTGCATCCACTTAATCTTCTAAAGTTGCAGACCGATTTTGACCAAATATTGAACATATGTTTCGTGTATACCCCAAGTGGTGAATGCTTTAAAAAAATCTGTAGTTTTTTCAAGGGTTGACTTTTTATTAAGGGTTGAAGGGTCAAAAAGTTGTAAAAATGCATAACTTGTAACGTGAATACCTGCCAGGAGGAATATTTTATTTGAACCAAATTTGGCATACATATTAGGAATACATTGAAGAAAATGCTGCTAAAAGTTTCATCCCCTAAAACTGAACCCTAGTGGCCTGTTGGGTCTTTAAATTAATTGTTCAAAAATTGACGGTGTTTTGATTCTTATATGTCAGCATAACCCATCATTTTCCATCAGTAATTTTATATATATTCACATAATGAGTGACTAAAAATAATTTACGACCCTAACTACACACCCCCCACCCCCCAAATATACAGTTTGAGTCATATGGATCGGGTTTTCTTCATATTAGATTTCTACTATACATTCAAAACAGATTTACGAATAATCTAATTAAAAATAATATGCGACCCTTATTTTACAATTTCAACCCTTCACATACCTTTACAATCAAAATGCTCGGATTTCTTTCAAATTTGGTAGTAGTAATTTTAACTTATTTAACTTATCATTACTTAGTTAATTTAATTGAAATTAGGCTAGACCTACATTTTACAATTGTAACCCCTAATACACCTCTCATAGTTAGAATTGTCAGATTTATTTAAATTTTAGTATATCAACGAGAGAAGTACTGTGGAATCTCATTTCCAGCGAATTTTTTATTTTATTTTAATTCTTTTTTAATAACTTTATTTATTTTCATTAATTTTTTTTTTTCAACAATTTATACCTATATTTAAATATTTTAATTACAAAAATCGCTTCCCGCCTTTTCTCACATTTTCAAAATACTAACAATAATTAATTTTATCCAAATATCGGCTATATTTAGAAAGTGGATTTTAATTATTGATTAAGGATCAATAAAGCATTTACTTTTTCCTTCAAAACATTTACAACTAAAAGCGCAAATAAACGAACTTCGTATCCTGAGAACCTGCTTACATAAGAAAAAGATCAATATATGATAATTAAATAATTATATTCAATCATAAATTTATTTATTCCATAAAATGCAAACTTTCTCAATTTACTATAAATTTTTGCAGCAAAAAAAACCCATATGAGCGCTTTTATATTACGATAAATCCTGCATATGATGTATATGAAATAATCTCACATTAAAATCTGCGTGATAATTATTTTAGAATGTATTTTATTTGCATATATGGCAGAAGATTGCCAATGAACAAAGCAGAAAGATTCGAAAGAGCAAAATTCAAATTAGTGCGTGCTGGTTTAGATTTTTTCTTCGTACATCTTCTCTTACAATAATTATAGTCATTAATTTCCAAAAACTCAATTAATTCGTTTAAAACAATACAATTTCGACGAGTCACTGAACTCCGCATTTTTATTATAATTTTTCTCGTCTACATACTAAATTAATTACAGTTCATAAAAATTACCAAAAATATATTAAGAAAGCAAAATTGCAGTTCGATTGGAAAGTGCTGAAAATGTGGTCAAAAAAAGTGATTCAGACAATAGTGAAACCAGGACACAGACTAGTTTATAAACGGTAACCTATTATGCGAAAAAGAAATTGATACTTATTCGAGTATCGAGTTGAATTTCACCGTACAAAAACGGTCGCACAGAAAATTATTTACTTATGCTATTAATATTAATATAACAAGCAAATAATGGTTTGTGACGCATCAGCACCATGGGATAATCACTTTAAACACATTTACTACGCTTTAAAATTTGTACAGTTCACGATTCGCAACGTCAAACGTTACCACTGCGCATGAATTCAAAACGGCGCCAAAATCAAAAATAATTAAAATTGTTCGCGATTAAAAATACCTTGAAATATAAACAATTATTAATAAATTGCAACATATTTAGCGCTGTCGCACCCAAAATGCTTTCAGTTGCGGCAAAAATTTTATCGAGAATTTCTATTAAAAAAACATTCCAAAGAGTGTGTCAAGAAGTGCATTTGCATTTTATGTATTATGTATGCTCATAATTTATTTATAAACTACACTAACATATCGCCATGTAAACAACGTTGAACCTACTCGTTAATAATTTTTAGTTCAAATAATGGATTTTTCGAGTCGCTTGATATTGAAATAATTGAATTGGAATTCAGCTCAAGAATTAAACGATTTATGTAAATGACTTTCTCGTCGATCGTTCGTTACATAAACGCGACTTAATTTATTTCTATTAGTTCATTTTGTTGATATTTGAACAGGTTGCAAACCTGAATAGCAATAATTAAAAATAATCCGAAAAACAATTATTTTCGAGTTATTTTTGAACCTTGACAACTCAACCACATTGCTACGTATTTTCAACGAATTCATAATTAATTAAAAGACGGTTTGTTCGACTTGTGTTGTGTTTACCTTGACATATTTTTTCGATTTACTTTTCTGATAAAATTGTCATAGTAGTATCATTTTTAATTATTTATAATAATAATTGTTGCTTTCGAAGTTGAAACAAATAAACTGTTTTCTTATTAAAACAAACAAAATAATATTTGTGATGTAAAAGTGGATTTTATAAAAGCAAACCAAGCGATTAAATTGCATAAAAGTTTTTGTAGTAAAAGTTGTGACGTAATCAGTTTTATTTTGGGTGCTCAACATTTTAAATAATTTTTTAAAAACTAAAAAAATCGAAAAATTCTTGAGAATTTTTTTTTTTTTATTTTTCTTTGAAATGCGCAGTATATTACATGTTATTATACGAAAGCAGCGGATTCGCTTTTGCATGCAAGAAATGAATTGCTACCCTAATTAAGCCATACGGATAATGCAGCATCATCTATTACTCTGTCCAATTTGATTATACTTTGATTTATAAACATATTACACAGTGTATAATCATTTTTATCAAAATTAATTATTTAATTAAAACGTCCACTTTTTGCGCACCGCGTAATTAGTTATTAAACTTATTACACTCTGATGTGCGTTGTATTTGTTTATTTACAAATTTTTACGGTCAATAAAAAATGCAATCTGTTTGATTTGCAAAGCTTCTTGAATTTGCACAGAATTTTCGGAATGTATCAGATTTGAAATGAAAATTTAATTTAATTCTTTCCAGCTGCATTGATAATTATTGTGTGCCACATTCGCAACACAAATTTATATATATTCGAATAGCGCGCGCTTCGCGCCACGCGTCTCAATGGGCGGAGTCAAACTGTGACGTCATATCACTTTAAATTTGAAATTTCTACCCTTTCCAAGTCTCCAAAAAATTAGGAAAAAAATATGTTCTTATGTAACTTTTAATTATCTATCACAAAATTAAATTAAAAAAAATACTATTTAATTATTTGACTTAGTTTAGCACCTTAACTTATGATTAACGACCTGCATTTGTAGGAAATTAGCGCCTTAACATTTTACAAAATATTGCAAATAGAAATATAGCTAGTAATTAAAACTAATAGAATAACAACTTTACTTGTACACAACAAGAAGATAGCGGATGTGTTTTTTGAATGTGAACTGCTATTAATAGATTTTATATGTTGGATAATTCTCGCTAGCAATAAATAATTATTTATGCAATACGAGTTTTGTTTGGAAAAAAAAATTAAATACATTTCAATAATAATAATAATAATAATAGATGCATCAGGCAAGTTTTTTTTATAAAATTATTTTTGAGTGCATTTTTAGAAAGCCACTAAGAAACTCGAATGACTAGATAGACCATATTCCATTTCGTTAGCGATAATAAACCACACGGTATAATCCGGGGCGTATAATCAAGCTGCTTGATTAATTGTAACAGTAAATCTATTTTATTGTGAATAAGAATTATTATGTAAAATGTGTGGAAATAAATTATTAAAATGCATAATGAGAAAAGATTTATTTCGTCCCAAATGATTTAAATGCATCTTTATTGCATCAAACAGAACAAAATTAATTGGACTCATTAACACAACATTTATCTATTATTGCTATTAATTTAATCTATACGGGGTGATTTAATAATTAAAAAATTGTAATTAAGTAAAGTCATGGGCAAAACTAGTCGTAGCATAGAAGTGGTTCCCAAGGATAACTAAATATTGAATTTATAATTTTGATTGGTAAATATACTATTTATATAACGATATATCCGTATATTACCAAATTGGAATTTTTATTCGAATTTTAAAAAAATAAAAAAATCGAAAAAATAAATTTTTAGTCGAAATTTTGACTAAAATATTTTTAAAAATTCCCGCCCCCTAAAAACCCCCCAATTCAAAATTATAAACAAATTGCTTTGCAAATTTTAGCAAATAATTAATAAAAATCGTCGCTCAATTAAAGTACTTACAAGAATTTCGAACGAAGAAAAATCGAAATCCAAAGATATTCCAAGCACTTTTAGCACAAACACACCTAAATTCCTCAACAGCACTACTACACCAGACTACGAAATCATTGGCTAATCCACGTCGAAAGTCCCCCTTGCAAAACCAACAATTAATAATAATAATTAATCACCGACCATAAATCGTTAATTATCAAATCACAAAAACCGCAACTTTTTCCAAAATTCTATCAAAACTCACTATGATGATTTAATAATGTGTTCAAACGGAGACTTGAACGAGCGACTTGGCGAGGTCCACGTAGAAGTCCGTTCGTTTACAGGTAGTTGCAGGTAACTCGGAGAATGTTTAAGAGAAAGAGGGGATTTACCAAGGTAGATGGCTGCCACAAGGTGCACACCGTTCTGGATTCACTTTGAACTGGACCGAATTCACTGAGTCTTTTATTCGAAATTCATGAATACGAATTTTGGGGGTGCAGGGCTGTTTGGATTGTAAATTGAAGAATGGGATTTGATGGAATTTGACGGGAGTTTTACCTGAGGTGTAATGTAGCTGGTGATTATGACTCAAGTCGTCCTCTATGGAAGGCAATGTCCATCCATAGCGAATGGTTGTGTGCAGGAGTGAGATGGGGGATACAGGTAAATGCAGGCGGATATGGGTGTTTTCTCGCTGGATTGGTGAAAAGGTCTTCGAGAAAAATACGAGTGACTTGATTGACCTCCTGGTTAGTAATAAATTGCACTTGTTGTAATTATGTATAATGAAATTACCGGTCAGTTTTTGGAATAGTTTCTTAAATATTCGCATATTTTGTTCGTAAAAATACAATATTTATTTTTTTATAATTAAAAATTAAAATATTTATTTATTAGTATTTAAATTTAACAAAAAAAATATTTTCAATTTAAAATAAAAAATTTAAATTAATTTTTGGCGCTTTTTTTCCAATAAAAATTTGAATTTTTCACTTTCTTTTAGCGTCAGTACCATCTACGGGATTGAATTAGTACTAAAGTTAGAAAGTTCACTTTTATTTGACTGTTTAGTTAGACAAGTTTGTCCATTGATACATAGATGGCGTAAAATCCTGGAAAAGTTTTTCTATTCACAAATAGATGGCGCAAATGTATAAAATAGTAAAAATATTCGTAATCGAACTGCAGAGTTCTCTTTGAATTAATTTCTAATTTTTTTTAATGATTGAATCAATATATTTAAGATGGAGTGCTATATAAGCATCATAAATTTGCAAAAACAAAAATATTGTGCCACAAATTAATTAATTATTAACGCAATATTTAATTTTAAAAAAAAATATGGCGCCAAAATATTTTTTTTACTTAATTTTTTTTGTTTTTTTACAATAAATTTGTAAATTTTGTCAAGCGGTTTGCAAAATGCCTCAGAAAATTCCTCGTACAAATTTGCATAAATTCAATATTTGCTTTGTAAAACCAAATTATATACAATTATACTAAAAGCAGTGAAAGTAATTTAAATTAAAATTAAAATTAAAATTTCCTTCCTTATATGTGGTTATAAATATTTGAGAAAAATTTTAATCGAATTTCAACATAATTTATGTGCATTTTACGATCGTTTTTACACACAACTAACTAATATTTTTGTAAGACTGTATATTAACATGCTGATTGTTTGTATTATGCATGAACCTTTGACTATCGTAAATTTAAATTTTATACAACATTCGCCGCTGATCTAAAATTGGAAAGTAAAATAGACAATTTACCAACATCCTGCGAGCAAAGTGTACGAAGTCCAATCCAAGCACCACATCAAAAATAACCTTAAAAAAATATTCAAAAATACTCAAAAAAAATAATGGAATTTAATTTAAATGCAAGAAAATTGTATATTTTCAAAAAAATTCAAATAAATTTATGGAATTGAAAATTGTAGTACCAGTTATGCAATAATAATTATCTATTTATTTATTATATACAATTATAATATTTTTGAAAAATCGACATTCTTATAATATTGCAGATATCGTGTCATTCATAATTTATTGATCATTTTCTGCATTAATTTATTCAGAATAATTGCGGAAATTAATTATTAATTTACACTCGTAGAAATCTTGATTATTATTTTGCAGAATTCCCAAGATATCAAAATGCAGCTTCTTTCACTTTTTTATAAGAGAATTTCTTTTATCAGTTAATTAATGGAAAAAAATGGCGCCTCCGCCATTTTTTTAAAAAGCAAATAAACATATTTCTTATATTTTTTTTATTTTTAAATTAACTCTAAATAAATAGTTTCCGCAATTACGCTGAATAAATGGCTAATAAATTATGAATGACATACGGTCGTCAATAATATTCTAATATCGAAGAAGAATGTTGATTTTCGAAAAGTAAATAATAATATTGCATAATAAACAGTTTAAGTATAATTACCGTTTTGTAGTTAACGTTAGCGTATATTAACAGTAACAAACAAGAAGTGCATAATATAAAAGAGTGACCAATGCTGCAGTGCAGTCTGACCAAGAAGCGGCCTTCGATTACGGATTTTGCCCTTTGCTGCTCCTGCTGCAGCAGCCTGCACAAGAATAAAATGCCGAGAATGCCGATTGCATAATTATTACTTCATACTAGACTAGATTTATTTAAATTTCGAGAGAATGTAAACTGCATGTTTCTGCAAACATCAACTATTTTATAATAACAACAATAATGGCCGAGTTAATTAATAAATAACTTTCAGGCTTTCAGATCGAAACGAACTATTATTTATGGTCGACTTTTTAGCGCGATATTAAAGGTCACTAAATATATCATTAATTTAAACGGTTTCGACTTGTGATTTCGATAAGGCGATAAAAACGGCAAGAAAAATCATAATCGTGCGAATTGAAAGCCGCATTCCTGCAACGATAATTTCTCTATTTATTTTTCAAACTAATCGACGATTAAAGCAATATAAACGATAAATCACTATATTCTTTTGTCAAGGCTGGCAACTGATGACAACAATTATTAAATCAAATGTTGAGGACGTGTATCGGAAAACAAACGTTTCCTGGAAAATAAATACACAGACACACGAACGAACAAAAAGCAAAAACGGATGATGTTTCATTCGAATCTCATGTTTGTAATACAAACTTGAACAAAATAAAAATCACCTTCGCATTTTCTATATGAAGGAGATAAAGATTGATAAATGGCTGAGGTTGTGTGTCTGTCTGTCAGCGTGTTGACGAGTTTATGTTATGATATAATAATAGAAATATAAATATTGCTGGATTTTTATACTAAATAGTAGAAAATAATAAGAAAGAATTTAATTGCTCGGTTCCTATTGGTCGTAGAATTTTATTTTATTTTTTGATTTGTGCGAAATAATATTTTCTACAACTTTTGTATTGGAAAGTTTTTTGTAATTTGAGTTTTGAAAAAGTTATAAGAAAAAAATCAATTTTTAAGTAAAAAACATATGAACTTTGGCGCGCTCTATCTTGAGTGTCTTTTCAGTTACAAAAAAACTTTATATATCAAAGTTATAGAGAATTGAGTCCTCTACAAGTTTTATTTTAACATTTTTCACGAGAAATTATCAGAAGCTGCCAAAAATTGCAAAATATTATTTTTTTACCCTTAAAAAATATACACTTTTTGCACCATTTTTGCATTACCTATATCTTTTTAACTATTCAAATTACAAAAAACTTTTTCGAATAAAAGTTGTAGGAAATATTGTTCTGCGTACGAAAAAGTTGGAAAAAAGTTTCTACGACCAATAGGAGCCAAGCAATATTTTTTCAATTTTTTTTGGTTTTGCGTTATTTTTTTTTATAATTCTTTCTCTACATTTCTAAGACTTTTTTTCTAAAAATTGTTAAAAAAAAATAGCTGTATTTTGTGCATTGTGCCTGTCCACCAAATGTTCAATCACGCTTAACAGTTATAATTATGCTTTGAAGAACACACACGTTAATTCAATTACATAACTAACATTACACATGATGTCTTTCTGCTGGTTTAAATTAGTGGTATATTATGCATTATTTTTGATGGACGAAAAAAAAGCCACACTGACTGCTAAATGAATTAATCTTCGTAGACCAAGAGGCCCCGTTGCGCAGCATATTTGATTTGTTTATGAATTTTAGCTGTAAACTAAATGAAATATGCATTGTGGAAATAGATTGATGGAATGATAATGTTTTTCTTGAATGTCAATGTACTTGTCGGCGATTTAAATGTTTATAAACAAATTAACTAATAGACTTTTCTGTTGCAAATTGATATGACGCTCAAAAAATTTGAAGGAATTTAATTAAACCTACTCGCGGCAATTTATTACTAAAAATTTAATTATTGCATCTTAATGTACTAATTACATGGATCAATAAATTTAAAATAACGATAAAAATGCTATTCTATTTCCTTTTGCACAATTTTAATTTACGTCGAATAGTTATACTTAAAAGTTCATTAATTATTTTAACTTATAATTATTTGCAGTAGCTATACGAAAACTAAACTATAATTTCTAATATTGTTTTTACAAATTTTTATCGAAAATCTAGAACAAGTTTCGTAATTTTCATCAAAAATACCATATCATTATTTTTGCTATACTTTCTTTTATTTTTTAAATAATTAATATCGTGCGTTTTGGAAATTATACGCTTGGGAAAAAAATTTAACAATTTCATTTTGAATCGATCGACATTGGCGCCAAATTTCCTGGCGCCAAATTCAAAAAAATAGCGCTCGGGTTGCACAACGCTTGAAAGCGCATAACAATTAAAACGTTGTTATAATAATTGAGGAAATCAATTAAAAACGAAACGTTACTTGAATTTTTTTCGAGTGCATGCATAGATTTGCATTTTGCAAATGTAATTATAACTGAAAAGCTATTTGGCAGTCAAATTTATGATGATGGTGCCTATAAAAGAACAATGGATCGGCAGTTTAACAATAATTGAAAATAATAAGGAACTGACAATAATTAAATCATTAAATGTAAATAAACAAACGAATTATTATTGCTATAGTAAACAATAGAGAAATCTGAACAATAAAGTTCGAAAAAACTGCGCAAACCTTTCCTTCAGGAAATTTACATTAATATGTACATTTTGCTAATTAAATTATAAAATGTTTGCTTTTGTTCGACGATAGCGATTCTATTGATTAATTGTGAATGCATAGATCGTATATCTATACTATATTGTTTATAAAATAAGTTGTGGTATTCCGAATATGGTAATCGAACATAATAACAGGTACTTTCTCTCTAATTAATGATAATTGGCAAGACATTATAAACCTAGGAGTTGTGTAAAAAAAATGCAGATTTGTCTTTTGCAGATTGTTTATACTTTCTCGACTAGCGTAGGTCGAAGGTACACTTTTTATAATCCAGTAGGTGTCGTCCCGGTCGCTTAAAAGGGCGCATTGCGCGAAACAGCGCTCAAATGCTCACAGAGCCCTTTTTTCCAAAGCACGAATCTTTCTTAATACACATCAGAAAAAATATCTAATGGCACTTTTGGAAAGAGGGGACAAATATCTTGACTGCCATATAGTTAAATTTTTAATATAATTTTTTGTTAATTAATTAAAAAATAATTTGTGATTAATTAAACGCTGCGCGAATAAAATGAAATAAAATTGTCGTTTGTCGGTTGTTTTTTTCGTCCCGTCGTTGTAAAAGTATAGTGATTATCAATAAATTGCCAGCGTCCGTCTGCTTTCTATCGCCGGAAGAAGAAATGATGCTCACAAAAAGCTAAAAGAAAGTCTCGCTGTGTCTGATATTTCGAATATTTTAACACTCAACAAAAAACTCATCTAGACTTATTGTGGCCTACATCGTGCGTTCACGTTCCACCGACTAAAATGTCTTCAACATCTTTTTAATGTTCAATTTACAACAACTTTTATATTATTTTATTACTATATATATATATATATATATATGATTAAAAGCCGATCGCGTTTTACTCGAGCATCATGTGAAATTTTCATTTTATTATTATTATTATTATTATTTTGTGATTGGAAATGACAATGCACAATAAGAATAATAGATAAGTGTAGTACGTGAGTCTGGATGGCTCAATATTGGATAGAGCCCTTTCAATCATCTTAATAAAGTCTAATGATGGAGTTTAATTTTAATCTTGAAATATATTGCATGAATGCAATAAATTTTATTCAATTACGAATTTTTTTTTAATCAATCATATTTACCGTTTTTATTAAACTAGCTTAACGCATCGTAACCTATCCTAACCTTAGCCAATCATAATGATTAAGCACAATTTTGATTTGTTACTTGAGAAAAATTGCATACAAGATTGTATGAAGGACTTTCAAATTATTTTTTGAAATTAATTTATTTTTGAAATTTTTTTGAAGGTCAATTTTTTTTTGTTTTATTATAATTTTTTTCTTTAACGGTCCTTCACCGCTGTCTCCAAGTTGTCTGCAACCAGCATTGCATCATAGAAAAAAGAGCGCGAATGATTGGCGAGAGCTTAGGAGAGAGTGAGAAAAATATATAATAAACACGCGTATTTATAATTAGTGTATTTCGGTTATGCGTTGATGGTTTTTGATGAAAATCATGTCAAAATATTCTGAAAAGATTAATCTGTTTCCTAAAGCTTTTTTTTAACAAAATAGTGGATAATTAAAGACATATTTGACAATCAAAAATAAATTAACATAATTAACAATGATGAATTAAAATTATTCAAATTTAGTGAGCTTCGTGCCCTAGAGAATTTTTTTCTGAATATTTTGACATAATTTTCATCAAAAACTATCAACGCATTACCGAAATACACTAATTATAAATACGCGTGTTTATTATATATTTTTCTCACTCTCTCCTAAGCTCGCGCCAGTCATTCGCGCTCTTTTTTCTATGATGCAATGCTGGTTGCAGACAACTTCGAGACAGATTTTTTTATATTGAGCGGTTTCTTATATCAGAATTTTTTTTATGGTACTTTCTTCAACGCTAGACAATTTTATCCAGGTTATTAAAATAGTAATAAACACTCAAAATGCACCTGCTAAAAAAAATTGAAACTAATATTAGAGATTTCTACAACTGACCATACAAGTACCTATCATATTAATATTTCTATGAAATTAAGGTTAAGAACCACTTAAATTAAAAGTACTTAAAGATGCTAAATGAAAGAAAAACAATTATTTCTTTCACATTTTCTATTCAATTTATTTTATAAGAAAAAATCACATGGCGTCAGATCAGGCCATCCTGGAACCCATCCTTCATTTTTACAAAAATTCAAAATTATAAAACTGCTCAAATGTTTTCAGCCGACGGAATCTTCTCACAATTACAATAATTAACATGAAAACAAGCGCAAAAAAAAACTGAAGCATGCAGTGGCTGCATCACACTATTAAGTTTAAATGGAATCTATTTTATTTCTTTTAACTGCTTATTCAACAATGACAATGAGAAATTTTCAAGCAATTGTCTCGCAAAGAGAAACCTTGAGAAATATTCAAGTTCAGTTCATTCATTTCGTCTTATTATTATTATTGTCTTCTTGTGTATAGTGTGGCTTGTTTTTCTTCTTCTTTTTCAACTCCTTCATTCATTTACATCAGTCATTAAAGTAAAGTGTTGTGTAAGCAAATAATTAACAAAAAAAATGATGTTATTAACTTGACAATGGAGTTTTTCTAGTCGAAAGTTTTTATTAATTATTTAAGGAAGTTTAAAAGATGCGTCAAAAATTTTGGAAGGGTCCTTTTGGTCTCTTGGTTGGCTACCATCGAGCCCAATATCCCATTGGTCGGATGCGTTTGGGACTTTTTGGGCGCTTTCGCGACCAACCGAGATATCAATTTTCTTCAATTAAGTTGCATCGATTATCGTCTATTCATTGCTTTGAAGAGTAGTCTCAAAAAATGAAGACTGAAAGCTATTATTCGAGGAATAAAAGCAAATTGAAAAGAAAGCAAAAATAACATGAAATAATCACTGTCAGGATGATGAAGCATTAATATAATGGGCAAATTATTACCATAAATCTTTTACTTTTACCTTTCTTTGACTCTCACACAACTACACCGATTAAAACGTACAATACGAAATATATAAATAAATAAATAGTACGTCTAATTGCCAAACTGGCTACTAAGCTCCTCAACAGACGCAGAAGAAAAAATGCTCGGGAGGATGTAAACAAGGTCACTTATACATTTTTTCCTTTTCAATTCTATTCCAATCCAATTACACGCGCGACTGCTCGGTTCTTTTTTCGTCGTCTTTTCAGATTCGACTTTGTACAAATAGTCGTAGTCGTAGTTTTGTTCAAACAGATCACAAAAAAAAAATTGGTTGAAAAGAAATTCACCTTCACTTCATGTATGTAAATCCATTTCATAATTAATTTCTATCCATGATGGGTGACAACACTTTATATTGATACAATTGGAAAAGTAAGAGAGATATAATGTAAGGCACGAGCAATCTGTCATTATTATTTATTTTAATTCGAAAGTCAATTTATATTGTTCCTTAATCGGAAATTAAATTTTTTGATTGGTGTTAGATTAAGCTGCAGGTACTTTCAGTTTTATTTGTATGCGGGAGGCTTTGTCCGAGCAAGAACACTGGGAACAAAAGACGAATGGTGGATTGTGTTCCTCAATGGATATCTTGGTGATTGACGAACTAGAAGACTTTTTCTCACAATCAAAAAATATTTGGGATATCTGAGAAATTGGTACTTTCTCGCTGGTCGTCTATCCAAAATGTTTTTAGACTTTAGGAGAAACTTCTAAAAATTTGAAAAATTCTCAAATTTTTGAAGATTTTTGAAGATGAAAAAGTTCTAGCAAAATACCTAGGTACAAAAGTTATATTGCAAAATTAAGGATTAAAAAGGGTTTTTTGCAATTTTATCAGTTTGTGTCAATCGCACATAAAAATTCTTCAAATAAAACTTGTAGAGGACTAAATTCTCTATAACTTTGCTATATAAACATTTTTTGTAACTCAAAAGACACCAAAGATACGAGACGCCAAAATTGATCATGTTTGCTCCAAAAATTTTCCGAGTCTAAAATTTGCAATTAATGTCCCCACTGTTCGCGCTATATCTTTTTAAAAATTGAAGTTACAAAAAACTTTTTAAAATCAAAGTTGTAGTAAATATTATTCTGCGTATAATAAAACATAAAAAAAGTTGCTACGACCAATAGGAGCCGAGAAATTAAAATTTCAAATAATACTTACATTTTCTAAAAAATATTTTAGTGCAATTTTTAAACAAACTTTCAGATCCAGTATAAGTTTTAAAATAAAAATGATGATTAAATGTTACACAATCTCAAAATTTTGTAATATTTTAAATTTTAGTACTTATTTTCCCATTAAAAAAAATTAAAATTGGTCATACTTAAATAACTAAAAACAACGTAAGTACAAAAATTGCATTTGTAATTTTGTAATATTTTACTAAATAATTTTTAAAATATTGCACATTAGATATATTTGCGCCAAAGATTTTTTATGACAAGTATATTAATTATTTGAAACAATGGGAGGTATTTTTAAAGCGTGGATGCTTCAAGTTTTATTGCAAATTTTATAGAAGCTTTTAATTTTTGATCGAAAAAATAGATTGCTTTATTTATTAATTTGTTTGTTCATCAACTTTAATGTTTTTTAATAAATAAAAAATTATTTTAGTAAAAAAAAATGTCAATTTATTTGTAGAAATTAATTTTAATTGCTATTTAATTGTAATTAATATTTTAATGTAAAATTCTTGTACAAACATATTTTAAAATTTTGTGCAATAAATTAAAATTATAAACATTCTCCAGTTCCATACTTCCTGATTTCCTCGTTGCATTCAACTCATATAAAGAAGAGCTCTACTCGAAATAAGTTTATTATAACAGATTAAAGGCGAATGCAATGAAAAATATGTACGTACGTAGTTAGCAAATATAATTACAGAAAACATGAAAAAACACAATTACGCTTTTATTACAAGAATTAAAATAAAAAGCGTATTAAAGTGCTTGATATATTGTTCATGTATAATTTAAATTGTTATAAATTATTAGGTGAATCTCCCAAAGTCATACATATTCCGTGCATTGTGCACTCGAGAAATGCGACCCGAACATCATAATTACCGTACTACGCCTCTACGGCCAATTTTCTACTTACCGTCGCGCGAGATTAAGTGCTTACCGTCGCGCTGCAATTTACTACGATTTTCTCTAATAGAAAATTGAATTGATTCGATTTGAAGATGAGCAGTTGAGTGCGAATTCGTATTACTGTTAGTTAATACTGTCCAATCCAATCTAAAGACAGTGCGCTTTCTTCTTATAGTAAATGATGATGATCTTCCACTGAGTTTTAGTGTGAAAGTTTCTCTCTTAAAGTCTACAAAAGGTTCATGAGAATACTTTGACCTTTTCGCATTTTTCCACTCTGATATCCGAAGATTCCATGCAAAAATTGAAATATTTAAACCATCGCCAATATAAATGCATTATCTTTTACTTTATCTAATATAATTCTTTTCGTTTGGTTTATACTCGTCTTGGTTAGTTAAATCTTTGATAAGAGACAATTTAACGGACTCCAGCTGGTATTACAGAGAGAACCCATGATTGTGCTTCTTGCTACAGATTTATGTACAGATTAACCCGGTGATGCTGAGGACTTTTTGATTGGAAGATAACGATTCCTCTACTACTACTACTATTCTGTATGTGTGTGCAATTTATGTTCTATTGCGAATGGAATAATTAATTTGGCGAAAAAATTCTTTCACTTGTTGTTGTTGTTGTAATGCGGCGAAATACATTTAATAACGTTATTAACCATTCAACAGCTGTCTTTATAATTTTATACTATACTAAATTACACACGCAATAATGCACGATTTGGCTTTTGCACAAATTTATCCACTCATCTTCTACCCAATCAAAACACACACAAAAAAAATGGTTGCGATCGGGTTAGTGGTTTAAAAGATTGATGACTTTTGGTTGGTTTTTAGTGTCTAGTGCGCATGTCTTTTAAGATTTTAAAAGACATGCGCATTAAGAAATATTACAATATTTTCGGCAAACATGGAAATATTTTCTAATTAAATTTTGACTGTTAATATTCATAAAATCCGTTAAATTTCCATTATTTACGAATATTATTACAAAATCGCACATATCACTTATCTAAATTTAAATAGATTTGACATTGACTGGCGGTGAAATGCTAATTATCTCGTATCAGCATTTATAATTTACACGAGCGGATGAAATAATAACGATAATATTTTTTCTATTAATTATTATTCAAAAATTGGCATACACCAAATATTTGTTAATCCGAACATCATACCTACATAAAGAAGATTTCAAGGCGAGCTGGTTGATTATGCTTTATAGATGAGCGTATTATTAAAATAAAAAAAGTAAACGTTTAATTTTGCTTAATAATAGTTCTAACCTTTTAATTTTAACGTACTTGTATTTTTTTATAAAATACGTTTTACATTCTTTCTAAATTGTAGCTGGTAATTAATTGCGAATCAAATCGTTTGATGTTTCCTCTTGGCGCTTATTGCCTTTTCTAGGAGATTGCGTGCTAGAAAAATTCTTTTGAAATTGTATTTCTAAAATAAAATGTTAGTTTTCTAGAAATAAATAAAATATTTTTAAAAAAAATTGGGCTCAACCGGGATTTGAACCCGGGACCTCTCGCACCCAAAGCGAGAATCATACCCCTAGACCATTGAGCCTCACTGCTTATTTCATTTCTAAAAGGCGTATTTCAACATAAGTACGTGATACTTTTTTAATTGCATTATCATTAATAAATATAAAATTAATAATCATTCAATAAATTTATAAAATTAATTGCTAATATAAAAATTATTGCCCGACTTTATATTTTGAAGATTAAAGTCATTATAAGCATGTCTATTGACTACTCAAATTAATTTGGCGCCACCTGGTGGCAAGATTTAAAACCAATAATAATAATTTTATGGCTGGACTTTACTTTATGGCCCGCGGAAAAATGACACTTATTATACATTTTTGGAAGCGGCTTAGCAAGGCGAATCGAATGGCGTTAGTCCCAAGTTTAGGAAACTTAAGAGTAAAAAGTTACACGTAATTAAAAATTAAAAATTATAAAAGAATAATTCAAAATACACTATGTGGCCCAGGAAAATTAGCACTTTTTATACATATTCGGACTCTGCTTAACGAGCCACATCGAATAGGGTTGGTTTCAACTTTAAGAAACTTCAAAATACAAAGTTTCACGTATTTAAAAAAAATATCAAAAATAACTAGGCTAGATATTAGTAGACTCTCTAAATATTATTCGCAGGGGTTATGTTAGGTTAGATTTACGATTTTATTTGTTATTCTTGCGCAGGGGTTAGGTTAGGTTAGGTTTGATTTACATTTTTGTTTGTTATTCTTGTGCAGGGGTTAGGTTAGGTTTGATTTACGATTTTGTTTTTTATTTTTGCGCAGGGGTTATGTTAGGTTAGATTTACAGTTTTGTTTGTTTTTCTTGCACAGGGGTTAGGTTAGGTTAGGTTTGATTTACGATTTTGTTTTTTATTTTTGCGCAGGGGTTATGTTAGGTTAGATTTACAGTTTTGTTTGTTTTTCTCGCACAGGGGTTAGGTTAGGTTAGGTTTGATTTACGATTTTGTTTTTTATTTTTGCGCAGGGGTTATGTTAGGTTAGATTTACAATTTTGTTTGTTTTTCTTGCACAGGGGTTAGGTTAGGTTAGGTTTGATTTACGATTTTGTTTTTTATTTTTGCGCAGGGGTTATGTTAGGTTAGATTTACAATTTTGTTTGTTTTTCTTGCACAGGGGTTAGGTTAGGTTAGGTTTGATTTACGATTTTGTTTTTTATTTTTGCGCAGGGGTTATGTTAGGTTAGATTTACAGTTTTGCTTGTTTTTCTCGCACAGGGGTTAGGTTAGGTTAGGTTTGTTTTACGATTTTGTTTTTTATTTTTGCGCAGGGGTTATGTTAGGTTAGATTTACAATTTTGTTTGTTTTTCTTGTACAGGGGTTAGGTTAGGTTAGGTTTGATTTACGATTTTGTTTTTTATTTTTGCGCAGGGGTTATGTTAGGTTAGATTTACGATTTTGTTTGTTTTTCTTGCGCAGGGTTTAGGTTAGGTTTTAAAAATTAACGCAAAAAAAAACGCCATCTAGCGCATAACTTTTTACCCGAGTTTTTACCTATAGGTTTCTTAAAAACAAGAATAGTGGCAATCGACTATACTTCTTAAATAGAGTTTAAATATGTAAAAAAAATATATATTTTTTTTTATTAGACTTTTTGTCGGAATATAAGTTGGTTAAGTTAATGTAAAAACACAGATAAGATAACCTTATCTGTGGTAAAACGACGATTTTTGCATCACACTACAAACGAGCGTAAAATTGGTTGCACAAAGGGTCGTAGCCCCCGAATGCACCGAACTTTACGCAAGTTTGCAAAAAAAAATTGACGTAGCCTAAATTTGATTTTTGGTCATAACTTTTGAACCGTTCGTTTCCGTAAGTTAGGACTAGTATACCATTTGATTTGTTACAAAAAAACTGATTTTAAAAAAGTTGGTACGATTACATTTTGAGGTGGGGGGTAAAGTAAAGTTTTACCGACTTAAGTACGTGTAACTTTTTACTCGATGGTTTCCTAAAGTTAAGACTAACGCCATTAGATTCTAATCGTCAAGCAGAGTCCGAATATGTATAGAAAGTGTTATTTTTCCTCGGGCCATAAAGTAAATTTTTACCAATTTTATTTCTAGATTATTGACAATTAAAATTAAATTTTTTTACAAGTTTGAAATTAAATACACTTGTCCTAATTTATTTTTTTTTGGTATAACATTTAGTATTTCACAACATCCTTATAGAGAGTGTTAATTAAATCAATACCCCTGAACTTAATCGCCCATTAAAACAATAAATTCTAATTTTTTACAATATTTTAAACGATATATAATTTATTCTACATACGTTTTGTTTATAAATGAAATGGTCATGGCCAACAAGCTCAATAAAAAAAATCGCGATTTTTTTTACCAATCGATATAATAGTACAAAATTTATCGCTTCATACTGACAAATTATTTCACAAGTCTTGCAAAATTCGAAAACATTTTTAGTACAATTTGCATTAGTTTATGGGACAATCATTAATGCAAAATTAACATCACTTTTAATTGATTCTACAGAAATAAAAGCAATTGCTTGCATAGAAGGATAAAAACGTTAATGTTGAAATGCATATCTATATATGGCAATAATTAAAGGAAAAAAACGTCCTCAGTGTACTTAGATGCGCTTTTGCATTTCCAGTGCTAGGATAAGTACCGTGTGGTCTACGTCCACTTTTACCTCAAAAAATATTTTTAAAAATTATTACGCTTTTCATTAAATTAATTAAATTTGAAAAAAATTATGAAATTTAATTTTAAAAAAATGTTTTCCGATTTAAAAGCGAGATGTCGCCGCAGTTTCCGACCGTACGGTACTTCCAACACGTAGTTTATCAATTTAGAACAGTTAGTTAGCTATTTAGAAATTAAATCCTATATCGCTGGACAAGTTTTACTTTCATTCATATAATTTTCTGAGATGTTCTACATACCGGAGCGGAATTGCATTTTTGTTTGACCATTTCCACACTGAATAAATAATAATAATGGTGGTACGAATTCGCGAGCTGCAGGCCAATTTTCAAAACAATAAAACAATTATGCGGAATGCGCTCATGTGGAACGCGCATACTTTAAACAAATTTCAAGAAAATGAACATAACTGGTAATGTATCTCGTTCTATTAATTTTCTATAATCATAAAAAAAATGATCGATTAAAAAAATAATGCTTTTGAAAAGAGAAACTGCCAAAAATGAGATCATTTGTTTAATAAAAGCTGTTGTTTAATTTGATTTAAGGACAATAGCTCGATTTTTTTTATATCGATTGATTAACGCTTAAATGAAATATGTAGAACAAGATTTAACTAGATTTTGAGACTAGTCGCTAGTCGAAAGTAAACGCGCAGTATTATTATTAATAATAATAAATCAAGTAACTGTGGATAATTGAGATGAGTGAATTATTTTAAACAAAAGAGCTTTTTAACGCCAATTTTGTTCATTTTTTCTCTCGCGTACTGTTTAAATAATTATAAACCGCAATTTTTACCGGGTAAAGAAATTCTTTTATGAAGATATTAATTGTTATTAAATTTCTTTGGAGGTGATGTGATGGGATATGTTCCTAATATGAATTGCAATTATTTTCGTAATTAAAGAAGTAAATAAAATTTTTATTTAGTAATTTTTTATTAGGAAAAAATATCGACTTTACTTGTATTTGTTGAGGAAGTCGAGTTTTTTTTAGTTAATTAAATTATTTTTCAAGGTTTTTCGAAGTGATCTTGCAAAATAACATAATGACCTGATTTAATCTGGGAATCCTAATTAAATAAAAAAATGTTTGTTTATTTATTTTAAGTAAATGAACGCTAATTAATCAATTATACGAATTATTTTCGAATTAAAAATGGAACTTTATATGGGAAATTTTTGCACGCACTTTTATTTAGAGCGTATTTTTAATTTTGTGAATAAAAAATAGTAAAAAAATGACAAAAAAAATAATAAAAAAAATGAAAAAAATAATAAAAAACCAAAAATAAATACAAAATATATAAAAATTAATAAAACAATCAAAAAAGCGCAAAAAAAGTTAATTACAAACAAGAAAAAAAAATCAAAAAAAAAATCAAAAAAAATTTTTTTTCAAAACAACTCAAAAATAATTTTTTTCAAGAAAAATTCGTAAAAAAAATTGTTAAAGTTGCTAAATATTTTTTTCCGCTTATGTCAGAATATTCCTAATTAAAATTCATCGAAATTAGTTTCGTTCGTCCCACGATGAATCCCACAATAATTCATCTAATTCCAGATTCGTTTTACTCTCGAAATCTCATTTTCGCTAGACCTCCACATAGCGGCATCTCTTAACTCTTAATTAAATTCGCTGGAAATGAGATTCCACGGTACTTCTCTCGTTGCTATATTAAAATTTGTTATCCAAATCTTTAGAATTTTGAGGCATCTTTTACTCAAAAAATTTATCGGGTATTTAAAAATACTTTTTAAATTTTAACTAGGAGCAAAATTTTAAACCAATTTAAGCGATAAAGTTGAAACGTGTGTATGAAAAGATTAAAAAGTGAAAAATTTGTTGTAGGTACTCTAATTTAATGAAACTATTTGAAGCTAGATTTAAAATTACCAATATAAATTAATGTTTGAAGTAAATCCTAGCACTATCAGTGTAAGGGGTGTGTTAAGGGTTAAAAACATGAATTGAGGATTCTAGGACATTTTTGATTAAACTAGTTTAGATTATATTTCAATTTATTATTAGAAAACAAATTTAAAAGAAATCTGACAAATCCAACTGTAAGGGGTGCATTAGGGGTTACAATTGTAATATGTAGGTCCTACCCTAATTTTAATTTAATTAACTAAATAATGATAAGTTAAGTAAGTTAAATTACTACTAGGATCCAAATTTGAAAGAAATCCGAGCATTTTGACTGTACATGGTATGTTAAGGGTTGAAATTGCAAAATAAGGGTCGCAAACTATTTTAAATTATATTATTCGTAAATATGTTTAAAATGTATAGTAGAAATCGAATATGAAGAAAATCCGAACCATATAACTCAAACTCTATATTGGAGGGGTGGGGGTGTGTGTTAAGGGTCGAAAATTATTTTTACTCACTCTTTATGAAAATATTACTAAAATAACTAATGGAAAAGTGTGGGTAATGCTGCCATATAAGAATCACAACACCGGCAATTTTTGAACAATTAACTTAAATGGCAAATGGGTCGTAGGGGCTTATTTTTAGGGGATGAAACTTTTACCAGCATTTTCTTCAATGTATCCCTGACATGTATACCAAATTTGGTCCAAATCAAATATTCCTTCTGGCAGGTATTCACGTTACAACTTATTCATTTTTACAACTTTTTGACCCTTCAACCCTTAATAAAAATTCAACCCTATAATAAACTCCAGATTTTTTGAGAGCATTCACCACTTGGGGTATACACGAAACATATGTTCAATATTTGGTCAAAATCGGTCAGCAACTTTAGAAGATTAAGTGGATCTACCGATTTTGCCATTTTTAGCATATTTTTGGCCTATAACGCGCAGGTCTTTGAGAATTTTATAAACTTTTTTTCTTCGATATCATCTATGGGCAGGTAGAAAAAAAGGACGCAAATTTTACTTTAATCGGGTCAGTAGATTCCGAAATATAGTGGTTTAAAGATTTGCACAGACCGACAGACCGACAGACCGACAGACCGACAGACCGACAGACCGACAGACCGACAGACCGACAGACGGAAATTAGTGACTATGATTTTCGTAATCTACGCATTCTATAATGTAGAAAAAAGTGAAATTTGGAGAAATTTTTTTTTTCATGAATACAATACTTCCTCTACGAGAGAAGTAAAAATTGACCGGGCCTAATTTTAATCAAAACTCGAATTACAAAACTAGCACTTTCCGTACTAAACAATTCCAAAAAAATGTTGTTTACAATTTCCATGAATAAAAAACAAATAAAAAATGTTCTAACGATAGAAAAAAATCACTGCGTATCCTTTTAAAAAAATCCTCTTACATTAATTAAAATAAAAAAGCATTTCCGTGTTGCCTTAATAACATAAAGGCGAACAGGAAGTTCGCATAGACTTGTCTTGGTACCAAACACAAAAACATCCCTATACCGGAATGTCATGCATTGTGGCTTTCACTCCATGCATCAATTAACGCTTTATGCTTCCCTTATTACCAAATTATAGAGACAGCATTTTTTGTAAATAGGTATTATTACGGTTGCCATGGCAACCGAATGGATAAATAGCGAAATATTGATTGCTATTGCGCCGGTAAGTTACCCCTTCCTACTAAATCCCCTATCGCGTAAGGGGCGTAGTCAAAGTCATGACGTCACAGCCAACATGCATTCCACCAGCATGAATCCAAATTTCCGGGAAGTTTTATTGAAAGGAGCGCTTGTTATAGAATTTCCGAGATGAATGTGGCAAAGTGTGATCGTATATTAGAGTTTTTATAATGAGCCTAGTTTCACACTGTATGGTTATAGCCGATGAATAATTGTAATTATAAAACATGGTTATAGAGCCTTATGCCTTATGTATATGCCTTTTGATCTGAAGTCGGAGCCGCAGGGTTTCGGATTTATTCCAAGCCGTACGTTCATGTTCTTGTCTATATTATATGGAAAAGGACCATAATCATTTACTATTTAATTACATTAGTTATTATAAACGAAAAATACGCGGCCGTATATGTCGGGCTTAACGACTACTAGATTATATTTTCTACTTTTCCGCAAATAGGAAAAATAGAGGATTTTACAAAAAGCGCTAATTGATGTAATTATTATTCTTCAATGAATATTTTCTATTGGCGCTTTTATTTTTTGTCAAACTGCCCACATCTTTTAAAGTGAAATTGAGAAAGTGCAAAACTGAGGAATTTTCGAAATATTAGATACAGATTTATTTGCAAAAAAGCGTAATTCATATCATTGGATTGAAATGCGCTCGCTCTCTTTACCTATCGTTTTTTAGAAATCCGAGATATTTTCGCTCAGCATCCTTTAGATTACAGATTGATGGTAAAAATCTCCCACTTCTTAAAATGTGTAATTAATATTAATTTCAATTTGAGAAAAGTTCAGACAACGTAATATCTAAGATTAGGTTGATTTGTTGAAACGCTTTGAGATAAAGCTGGTTTCTGAAAAGTGTCTACACCTCGCTGTCATTCTTCTCGGGAGAAATTACTATAATCAAAAATAATTAAATTTTACTTTCATAAACTAATTGCATAAATCGCTGTTTATTGCACCTCTTCAACGACAAATCATTAAATAACATAAAAAATAGCTATGTATCATAAAATTGATTTAAAATAATGTCCATAACAACGAAGACTTTCTGTCATATTTCACAAACTTTAAACGTCATTAAATGTTCGATATTTCGATTGCTCAAAACGTTCATTTCTTCGAAAATTTTATTAGTACTAAAAAGTTGGTAACATTTGTTGGCAATAATTGTTGCTTTTTATATAACCAATAAAGTTGGGAAATAATTCACAAAATTAAGATTGAATTTTTATTTAAATCTTCAAAATTTTGAATTTTATATTTTGTCTTATTTAATCTGTTTGTTTATTATTTTTCTTCTTCTTCTTTTTCTTCTTCTTCTTATTTTTGTTCATCTCTTCTTCTTCTTTGATCTTTCCACCATTTGTCAAAAATTTGCAAAACGATTAAACTAAATTAGAACATCAAAAATGAAGAATTGGCTGCATTTCGCTGTTCGAAAAGTAGAGCTGCAGCAAGAAGCAACAATTGGAAGCTTTGGCTCAAACGCATACCTATACAGACATGAAACTTCCATTCCATTCACCTGACTGTAACTTTCAGAGTGAGTCTATTTGATATTTCCCCTGCTCTTTTAGTAGTAACAGGTGTTCCATCCGATACAGACGACGACCACGACGACGGTTACACTCACAAGTTCCACGATACCGGCTTTACCAACAACAATCCTCTAAGTAGAAATTCACATGCATCACAACAATAACGAAATTGTGGTAGTATTTTGCGAGCGCGATTTGAGTGAGTGGTCCGAGATGGAAATTTTAACCCAAATCGACCAAGAACTGTGCTAAGTTGCATTTTTGTGATAATGCCAAAATTGTGACGAGTGAGATATTTTAGTGATGGGGTTTTCTAGTGGACACACGGATTACTACTTTAATTTTGGATAGATTTAGGTAAGATTCAGCGACAAAAGTTTTTTTTTTCTTGGGATTCCATAAAATTCACAAACCAATCTAGGCCAATGCGATGGGCAAAAAATTCCAATTCAAATCCCATTCGATTTGGTCTAGAAATGTGAACAGCTACTAAATATTACAAATGCACTAAACTGTGCTTTGAATGGGAATAAATCTATTATACAACTTACGTGCATTGATTTAGATCATTGTGTGATTTATTCTTGCCTTATTACATATTATTATTAAATTCGGTTAACTGCATTTTTATGTAGGAGTGCTGCTTCTTCTAAGTTGTGAAGACCTAAATTTTTGAACGTTGGGTTAGGCGAGGAGGTCGGCTTGGTGATGAGAAACCAAATTTAAAAGGTACAATTAGATGTATTTAGTAGCGGAAAATGTTGTTTGTCAGGAATTTCTTCGGAAAGTATCTTCATTTGAATTCAATGTCGGGATGAATAAATTTTGGACGTCACCTTTGATCATTTTTGGAGAAAAGTGAAGAAAGGGGTCAAAGGGGAAGATCTAAAGACGTCAAAATCTCAAAAGTTGATGTTAGCGTACTTTTTTAGTTTTTATTTGAATTTTAATCAACAATTTGAGTGGTTTTTTGAAGACTTCTTAAAGTTCCTTTTTTTTCTCGAAGAAATTTCCAAAAAAATAGTCAAAATTTTTCTCAAAATTCGTCAAAATTGGAATCAAAGTTCATTTATTTTTTGAGAAATACTCCAAAAGAGGTGTTTTTTGGCTTCTTCTAGACTTTAAATATTTTTTGGAATTTTTAAAAAATGATTTTTGAATTTTTATAAATTTTTGGAGTCGAAATTTTTCCAAAAATTTCTCGAAAAACACTAATTTTTAATTTTTTTAACGTTTTTCTGACGTCTAGAATTTTTTTTTGTATTAAAATTAGTTAATTTTATTAAAAATTAACATATAAACAAAAATAATTAGCACAGACACCAGAATACGTGTAACACCAATTTAAACAAAGTAGTCACATAATCGCAAACAAAACGTGATTTCCCATTTTTTGGTAATTACATGCGTTATTATTCCTATTACTTCATTCAATTCTATGTTACTTACCTACATTTC
This sequence comes from Cryptophagus acutangulus, assembly GCA_963556235.1. NCBI lineage: Eukaryota > Metazoa > Arthropoda > Insecta > Coleoptera > Cryptophagidae > Cryptophagus > Cryptophagus acutangulus. Next base: position 5,841,002 of record OY744561.1, read on the forward strand.
TAAATTCTAGTAAATAATCGTAAAAATGCAGACGGAGAGAAAGACGTCGAAGAAGAAATTCAAATAAAAATAATGAAGAACCTGAATTTAAATGCATAAATAAAAATTAGTCTAAATTGGCCCACTTTATATGCATTTAGTTTTAATTACGAATATTTACGGTCACTGATCTTTTTCGTTCAATCTTCGCGTAATATAGGGCAGCATCGATTTTTGCTTATTAGACTACTTATTTACTAATTGCAAAAAAATCATTAATTTTCAAAAATTCGCGCGCTTTAAGGTAAAGTCGCGTCAGCGTAAACTGTTAGGCAATACGAAGAAACTGCCGCATTTTTTTCTTCCTGATTGATAAATTGTCCATCGTGTTTTGAAACCACAAAGCACTTTCGATAGTAGTTACATATACGTTCGTACGAGCAAAACCGCACATATAATATTTCGAAATAATGTCATCACAATTAACTGTAATGTTCCACAATCAAAACAATTAGCTACGAAAATCTATTTAAATGGAATAAAAAGTGAACACAATACTTTACTTATGTTGAAACTTAAATATTACTTAATTTTAAGGGCCCGCTTGACGCGGACGCGAGCGCGCACCCGCTTGACGCATACGCAATAAAATAAAAAGCGCGGGAAACTCTATTTTCCTATATTTTTCGCTATTATTGTTAATTTATGAGAATTCTAAAAAGATGTTTTAATTGGCTACTTGAAATTTATACGAAAAAGCCATAAAAAAGCCATTTTGAAGGCTTTCTGAGTATTTGTGGAATAAATGGAGAAGATAAAGTGCAACATAAATTGCTGAAAGGTTATCGAGAGAAGCGTAGGACAAGAATAATTTAGCATATGGTGTATGTCCATATAGTAATTCTGCAACGAACGTTACGAACGAAACGAACGTATCGTCTACATCGGAGCTAATGTTATGAACGTGTTTACAAGGTACTATCAGTAACATATGTCACTGTCACACACACGGCTAATTTATGACTTTCGAATAGTTAATTGTGCATACGCAAAAATTGACAATATTTTAATTGGCGCTCGTTGCGATTCGACTATTATGCGAATTCGACCACATTAATTGCAAAATGAAACGGAAAACATTAAAAAGCAATTTGGTGTCCCGCTGATGATGATGATAGTCACTTTTAACGATTAGCGAAAAAAAAACTTTTAGTTATATTATTAATTAATTGACTTTCTTTCTTTCGACTGTTTTATTATCGCTATTGCACGGACGCTGTAATTAAGAATTAAACATTCGAATAAAACTATCCGGCGAAAATTTCACTTTTTTACTGTTACATATCTATGGGTTAATTAAAAAAAAATAAGCACATTTGCATATTTAATAATGCCGGCAATTATCTCAGGCAAATCTCGGGTTTTTTAGTTCGGAAATAATTTTTTTAATTAGCTGTGCGATGTGTTTCCTACTTTAGCGAATTGAATATTAGAAAAAATATTAATTAAAATTATTATTTAAATTATGAGCGTTTAAAAAAATAAAAAAAGTGAATTTGCCGGGTCTGGGATTCGAACGCTGGGCCGCGTAATTGCCGGCCGGGCGCCTCTGGTGTCGGAACGCTCTAACGAAAAGGGCGCGAGATTCGAATCTCAGTCCCTTTAAATACTTTTTTCTCGATATTTTTGCTCAAAATATTTATTAATTGTATTTATTATTTAAAGCAGACAAAATAAAATTTTATTTTATTTATTTTATAAAATATTTATTAGATAAATTTTCCAATAAAATTCCATCCCAACTTATTTACACGTCATGTAGTCTGCAGTCTCTTATTAAAAAAAAATGTATAATGATTTCGTATGAGAAATGATGTTATTATAGTCGGTAGAGTAGAGAGGTAACAAACAACACATTTCCGTAATTTCTTTCCCGAACCGAATTAATATACAAAGTGTTGAAAACGAAGCTAAGAATACTTTGCAACGCCATCGCGATATAAAATCGCAAAACACTCGGTATAAAAAAATACAAGTCTTACGTTGAATGTATGATTCATTTATCGGCTGTGATGAGCATCGTTTAATGGTCAAGGATTTTCATTTTATAATTGTTTATGATTAAGGAAACCAACTTCCGTACAAGGAAGTAGTGCCTCGCCATAATTCATACTGCAACTTATTATTATTAGCGATTCGTGATATATTCACCAGATAAAAACAAGGCGAAACAAGTTTCTGAGATTTGCTGCGGATAATTGTTGCCATTATTAAATATGGAAATTTATTTCGCTGCATTTATGTAATATTTTCTTTCGGGAAGGTTTTTCAAGCTTATTAATTAACTGTTGCGCGATGCGAAGCTCGATGTGTAGCTCGATGCGCAGTTCGATGTGCAGCTCGATGCGTGGTTCGATGCGCGAAGCTCGCGAATCAGTGTGCGCTGCCCTTACGAGTCGACAAATTTTTCTAGAACGCTTATAAATTAATGTAAATAAATTATGTAATAATATTTAAATAAATTCTGCTATTTATTCAAATGGTTGATTGAAAATTTGCGTTGCAAAGAATGCTCCTTCTTAATGTAAGCAATATTGATCTATAAAATTTTTAAATAAATAAATATGCATAGAGTTTTTAGTTCGCTGGACTGCTCGTAACGGTTTCGATTGCATTTTGCATTCATAATGAGTATAATAATAATAGCGACGATTAATGCACATTTTTTTTCCTGCATAACAAACATAATAAATATTGCACAGTTATTTTCTATTAATCAAAGAAAATATACTACGATAAAGTTTATTCTTGTAAATGCAACGAACGAAGGAAGTCAATTTATTATTGTTATTATTATTATTATTATTATTATTTGAGTTGCCTTGTAGAGTATGCATATTTTAAAGGTCGAAATTAATTGCAGCGTTATGCATTTATTTATATGTTAATGAACTAGGTTACAACGTTTAGCGGCAGAAAGGTAATTTATAAAAATATTTTATTTGCATAAACTGAAGCGGTTGATCGATATATTGATTGCGTGTTGTATAGGCGATATTTATCCTTAACAATAATAAATTAAATTGTTCAAAGGCACAATACCACACATCGTACGTATATGATTAAAATAATATATATATAAAGGTATGTATGTCAGTAAAATAATAATAAAAGAAAATACTACAACAAAATGTGACGGAAATCGTGAGTCACAATTGTAATATTATATATCTTTCTGTCATCTAATAGCACGTCTAGATTTGATACAATGCGTTACTTTGAGTGAATTTTGAATGCTCCAGTGCATTTCTGAAAGGAAGTAGGGTGAAACGCTATATATATTTACTATTACTATATCTATCTATAATATATACTATTATTCATACAAAAATTATTATTCAAATTAAAGAGAAAAGCTACTAGTGATGCTGATGGAGAAAATTGTGGCTGAAACTAGAAATTAGCTAGATTTGCTCAGCTAGACCGGAATATTTTATTTGGAGGTTGGATTGCTCCGCTCCTATTGGTCGTAGAAAAATTTCGTATGGTTGGTTTTCCGCACTATAAAATTTCCTACAAATTGTATTCTGGGAAAATTTTTGTCACGTTAATTGTTAAAAAGTTATATCGAAAAAAGTGGAACGATGCATGGCAAACTTTAGGCGGGGAGAACTTTTTTTGAGCAAACATGGTCAACTTTGGCGCGCTCTATCTTGGTTGCCTCTATAGTTACAATAAATGTTATTATAGCAAAGTTATAGAGAATTGAGTCCTCTACAACTTTTATTTGAAAAAGTTTTACGTGGCATTAACGGGGGATGATATAATTAGAAAAAAAAATTTTAGACGTAAATTTTTGGTATTGTAGTTGACTTTGGCGCCCTCTAGCTCACGTAATTTTTGTGTAAAAAAAAATACCCGAAATGAAAGTTGTAGGAAATAACGTCTTCTACAACTTTTGTTTGAACATTTTTTTTATAATTTTAATAGTAAAGCGTAAAAAAGCAAATATATTTTAAAAAAAGTAGCACTTTTTTTAAAAAGCACTTTTTTGCTTTTAACTTTTTTTCTAAAATAGCCACGGAAAAAAGTTTCAAATAAAAGTTGTTTGAACTATGTTTAAATAAACAGTTCAACAGTTTATTTAATTATTTTCACGCTAACAAAAACATAAATAATTAAAAATAGAAAATTATTGATAAAAGAAGAGCATCACATAGTTCTCGTCGTATAAATGATGAAAAGCACAATATATTCTTTTGCACTTGAGTGTATAATAGAGTACACTTGAAGATGAATTATGAAAAGCCCACACACGCAGGAATAACCATCCGAAAAAAAGACAAGTATGATGCAAAAAGCTCTCGCCACAACATAGAGCGTAATTTTTGTCATAGAATTCCGAGTTGATAATGATGATCATAGAAAGACCACCTTGTTTTCAATGCAATTCCAAATTAAAAACGAACTAGTAATGTATGCGCTTCTTGAAAATGTTGCTGCGTCACACACAATATGGCACAAAGTATGAAATTAAATTCACTTATTATATACAATAATAATATCGCAAGTATGTGCAATTTAATCCGTTATTTTGTGTTTGAATTGTGCCGCAAGGCACCAACTTGAGTCGCTAGAAAATATCTATCTAGCTGTACGGATGGAATTCGAGATCGCATTTACTGTAGAAGAGAATGTGGGCGTCCCGTCCGAACCAGCCAGTTTGCAAGAATTATTAATAATATTGGTTCGCCGCTTATACTACGTATGTATGTGCGCAAGTTGTTAGATACCATTAATGCTTTTGAATCGGAACATTCGGAATCATTTAAATCTTAATCGCAGATAAAAATACATATTTATTGCCATAACGCAAAATATTCTTGCTAATTACGTTGTTTGTGCATCTATATGATAATTTTTTGAGGTGTTAGCGATAATGTTTAGCGAGTTGTTCCTAATTTATAACGAATTTGTCACAAAATTAGCTCTTTTCCCAAATGTAAAGGAAATCTCCCACCCTTGTGTTCCTTCTGCGGTAGCCACCATGAAAGTTTTGCCAAATAACTTTTTTCCTATTGGTTTTAGAAAAAAATGTTTAAGGGGAATCTTGTAGAGCATAAAATTGTCTACAACTTTTATTTAAGACTTTTTCCTATAGCGCCTATACATCAAAAGATATATGCTGTCAAATTTGACTATAGTGAAATTGAAGGAATAAAGGGTGGAAGGCGTTTTCTGCCAAAATCTTTTAGCTACTCTAAATTTTTATCGACTATTAAACTTCTTTATAATTTATTTGGTAACGGACACTACATTATAATTAGCAAAGTGTTTTTTATGTAACGAAATTAAATGTTATCGTTTTTCGAAACACATAAAATAAATCAGCCATATGCTTGAGTTGCATATATTACTTCAGAATGTTAATTAATTTTCTAATAATGATGTCATCCGTAGATTAGATTGAAACGAAACTTTTTCGAGTGTTGAAAAACTACCATTAGAAGTAGTATAACGTTATTTAAGGAAAGTATTAATTTTATTGTATCGAACAGCAGGTCTCATAAATGTTCCCAATTGGCAGTTAATAATTATACTAAAGATGTCATTTATTATTATTACTGGTTCAGTTGTATAACTGGACATCATAAACTCCGGCATTCTATAACAACGTTTTTGTCATCTATATATTATTATTTACATAACCAACAGCCGAGAAACTAGAACTAAAAGTACAGTAAATGGAATTGCATACAATTAGTGGTACAAAAAATCAGCAATTGCATAAAAATGACCCAGAAAACTCGAGAAAAGCCTCTATAGGAAAAGCGTCTTATATAAACGCGCGTTTTGAAAAAGGCGCTTTACATAAAAACCTGTTTAGAATTTCTCTTCTGCAAAAAAATCCGAAGCGAATGTAGGAAGTTGATTTGTTTATCTAAAAATATCCACTTATGAGCAATAAACGCACCCAAAACCGGATCTTTTATTTACATTTTCGACTAAAAGAAAGTTGTTTAATTAGTGAGGACCAAAAATGTCTTCAAAAATCTACGAGATTTTGAATGGAATCTCCTTCTTTCGCAAATAAATTGCTAAAGACCCGGCAAGTTTTTGGGAAGGGACCGAAATTGGGAGACCTTGGAGGAGACACCATAAGATCTCGAAAATCTTCTAAAAAAATCTCCGAGATTCTGAATGGAATCTCCTTCCTTCGCAAATAAATTGCTAAATACTCGGAAAGTTTTTGGGAAGGGATCAAAATTGGGAGACCTTGAAGGAGACCTTGAATAAGATCTCAAAAATCTTCTAAAAAGAAATTTCAAAAAATTTAAAACTTTTTTTTTCTTCCAGAATATGAACGCCAACAATGCCAATAGCCACGCTACTACTTCGAGAAGATTCATCGACTTCTCTATCAGCCCTAGTGGAGCGATCGCAACTCAAAAAATCGCCATCCCTTGACTACGACCTGCAACTCAACAATTGCAACTTGGACTTGATCCAAATCGCCCCCACGCCCAAACCGCTAACATCGACCTCCACCGATGAAGGCTTCGAATCCGACATCGACACCTTATCCATAGTGTCCAGCGACGACAGTTTCAACTCGCCCGAAAATGACTCCTCGAAATCCCCCACCGAAACAGACAGTGCGAACGGATCCGCGAGTTCCGACTCCGATTCCGAGAATCCTCCCAACTCCGACACGTTAACCCGGAAAAACGTCCACGAGCTCAACAATCTGAAGCAAGAAAGCTTCAATCTAGTCGACTGCATTTGCTACACGGATGTGAAATGTCCCGATATTTTAGTGTTCGTCATCAAACAGGAAGCGTTCGTGTTCAAGTTCGCTAACTTGAAGCATTTGCAGAATTTTTACACGAACTTCACCACGTTGAAAGCGGTGACCAATCAGAAGACGTACGGCAAAAATTTCGAAGCCAAGTTCAATCTGCTCCAACGCACTGATATTAATGGAGTCACGCACATTGAGATCACCAGAGATGCGGCGAGTTGGAGTCAAGCGACTAGATCGGACGAAGCGCGACTTGCCAAGCCGAAGGACAGCAATTCGCGGCAGAGGACTGAAAGCAAAATTTTGCAAGAGGACACGAAAGTAGACAATCTAGTCAATCAACAAGCTACTTTGCGGAAAGTGTGGAATTCGGCCGAAAGTCTTCTGGACGTGCCGACTCGACCGGATCGGAAGAAGCGCCAGAAACCCAAAGCTCCGCTACCACCGGTCGCGTCCAACGACATCTTCAGCGGGCAATATGTGAGGGTTAATGTGAACTTCGATCTGAACAAGAACGACAAACGATTAGTGATTAAGAGTCAATGCAATGAACCGCATCCCAAAAAGTTACTACCAACCAAGACGAATTTAACGTCCTTCCTCAAACCGAAGCCGCAAGTTTTGAAGTACGATAAGTTGGAGACGAGTACCTTGAATCGGAAGAGTCGACTATCGGAGAACAGTTCCTGGACCAATTCGGTTCCGCGCATGCTGAAGAAGCCGCGCAGTCGCAGTGAGACGCGGAACTTGACTCCGCCAATGGCGTATCGGTATATTGACACCACGCAGACCTATCCGGTGACTTACAATGTGCAACCGACGACTCCCAGATTGACGTCCAATATTCATGGGTTTACTACGATGGATAATATTCCGGCGGTTTTTAGTTCGAATGGGCAGATTTATAGTAATAGTGGTAGTACGCAAAATTTTGGGAATCGGTTGTTTGGTTTGTCGTCCAAATTGCGGGAGTTTAATTCCAAGAGTGGGGGGGATAAATGGAGCAGTGACGGGGGTGTGAAGGAGAATGGGAATTTGAAGAGTGTGATTAAGAAGGATGAGACGCGGAGGAAGAATGATAAAAAGGTTACGTTCAGTGCTTACACTACGGTTCAAGTTGTTTAAGTTTTTTTGTTTCTTGTTTTAGTAGGCATAGTAAGATTAAGTTTTAATCTGTATTTTTGTCTCTTACATTTAGCGTAAAAGTAATAGATTTTCTTCTTGCAAGCCAAAAAGCCTTTTTTTTTTAATTTCATCTTTCAGTAAATGAAATATGAATTTTGCACTAACTGATTTTAAAACGCAGTGTTTCCAGTTTGTCCATTTTCAAAATTCGATATAGTAGGCCTTGGTAATGCGCGCATGCGCTATTTGGCTGCGCGCATGCGCATGACGTCATTAGTAGACAGTGGCGTAGTTTGATGGACAAGCGTGTGACGCACTGCATCGCACATTAAATTAAATTGTAATATAAATGTATTATTTTATCAAAATGTTTTATGTACCAGTATTTTTGTATATTACTCCAAATGTATATAAACGAAATAAATAAATATTATATGTGTAAAAGATGGTTTCATTAATTGGTCCAGATTTTAATGTTACACGTAAATAACGGTTATAATTGCACTTGTAATTATAAAAATTATTAATTACATAAAGTCCAATTTTAATTAGGCTGGCGATTTATTGCGGAGACGAGTGAAGTGATATTTTCAAAGAACAAGCGCAAAGTTGTAAATTTTTCGACCTAAATATTAGAAAGCCTTTGGTAAAAAGGTTAATAAAATATTCAAACAAAACGATTAAGTTGTATTTGTAAAAGTCATTTGCTTGGTTTATGCGCTCGTATCATTGTGCAATAACGTCTGAAATGTTGGCACGTGAAAACTAAACGTGGAAGAATATAACAATGTGTTAAAATCGTCATCATCGCATCGAAAAGTCGATATATGTACATAAAATATATATCTCTAATAATAATAATAATAATTCCCTGTGTAAAGTCAGTGGACCCCAATCACCGGTGGAAAGTTGCTGAATCGCCGAGGGCAAATCTGACTACCTACTTAATCTGTATAGTCTCTACTACTTATACGTATTATTTATATTCATTTTATACACACAAACACATTCTTTAGAAAACTTGTCTCAATGTTAGACGAAGAAATTGTTTCAAGCGGCCACAAAGCGAATCCCGGCTCTCCCGCCAAAATTTTAAATTTTGAAGTTTCATAGTCAGTTTTGAAAAAAAAATTATATTCGAGATTTTGGAAAATTTTGGCGAGTAAAATAATAAAAATATATACTTTGTAAAAAATAAGTAAAAAATAACAATAAAGTTTTTTTTTAATTTTTTAACCAAAAAATTCTAAATTTTTTTAATTTTTCTTTTTTTTACTTTTTTTTTCTTTTTGTCATTTTTTTGCCAAAAATATTGTCAAATCGTATTTTAAATGACAAATTTCATAGAGACATCAAATTCTCGTTTTTATTGCACAATTTCGTAAAATCTAATCAACTTTGACGATTTATGATTATTATAAATTTTTTGAATGAAAGTTGTTTTAATCACAGATATAATGACAAAACTTGCCGATTTCTAAACTCATTTGTAAATAATATGAACGTGAAAAAAATGATGCTGATTTAAATAAATCTCACATCCGCTTGATTTTCATATCAAAAAACATGTATTTAACGGCGATAAATTACAATCAGTCACTTTTCTCCCGCGGACTTTTTCTGCGTTTTGGACTTTTTTTCTCCGTAATTAAATTATGCAGATACATTTATCAAAAGATCTGTTTAGCAATGATACATAAATTATGAAAATGGCTTCTAATTTAAACTGACAGCGTCACAAATTGCGATATTTCAGCTACGAAAAAATTAGTGAAATAAAAAGATAAATAATGATGAGTCGGTTTTTTTATTAGTTGATTATGCTATTGTAATGAAAACGGTGGCTATTATGAAGGACGCATAAATTTGGAGATTATCTTATATTATAACAGAAAAAAAAAATTGAATTTGAAAGAGTTTTGAAAATAATCGTTATTTAATTTAATTATTTATTTTATTCAAAAAAGTCAACACGTGTATTTTTTTTCTAAATATGAATTTTAATTTAGGGAATATTATTAGTTGAATTTTAGATATTTAGCATTAAAAAATAAAAAAAATTAACTTTTTTTAAAAAAGTTTAATACTGACTATGATTTTAGTTACCGCGCTTGCGCCTTTTGAGTTATTTAGCGGAACGTTGTCTATTTAATTCAAAAAATATTTTTTTTAAATTAATTATATTTTTATTTAAAATTAAAAATAGTAATAATTACCAATATGACTCAATTTGCAATTACAACTGACTCATATTCAAATCATTTGCTAGTTAATTAATTTCATAATAACTTTGCTAATTATCTATTTATATTTTTATTTAAATAGCAAAAACCTTGCTAAAATCCCGATTAACGCACAATTTTCCTCTTCACCTAGATAATCAATTCGCGGCAATTTGACTCAATTAACCACACATATGTGGATCGTTAAGATGTTATTACGTAACGCGACAATCAGACAGTGTTAAATTGTTTCGTTTTTTTTACACTCATTGTTTTCAAATTCGCTACTGCGTAAAGTAAGAGTTGAATCTCTAATTTTCTGAATAATTCTATTTAATCTAATTGTTATTTGAAATTAATGCACTTTCACGCTTATATGACGTGTGTGTAAAATATGTTTATGCAGCGAAATAATAATAATAACTTTCTTCAAATATAAATAGTAATATGATATAGAAAAAAAAGGAAAATTAAGTCAATATAGGAATGTGAAAACGGATTACGCGAAACCGTACGGCAGAAATTTGTTTATAGTAGTTCAACAAATAATTAAAATAAATTGGGATGATTAATTTGTGCTGGGAAAAAAATTACCTACTGTTTTGTTTCGAGGAAATTATTATTATTGCTTTGGTAGTGAGAATTTTTTTATTATTATTATTATTTCTATAGCTATCAACAATTAATTGTATTGTGAATGTTGCTTTCTTTTAATTCCACATCTGCATATAAATAATTAATTTTAGAATGATAATAATAATATTTAGAAAAAAAATATTTTTTGGAAATACTTTTGACATCGCGGTAAGTAAAAAAAAATGGCGGTAAGTAAAAAAAATCAACTAAAAATAGTTTATTATACATTTATATATTTACCAAAATGTTATAAATATTTAAACAAAATTATATAACTCGCCCATATGCGCAATAAATTGTAGAGGTCCCTATACATGGAAATGTACAAATATAATGGCTGATATCTCTTAGATTTATTTAATAGATGCAGTTTCACTTATTTAGAATTACAGCCTTTAAGCTTGTTATCCTATCCCTTTCTAATAAACTATGTGACAACGAAATGTTTAACAAAACACAGTCAGTGGATATCGTGGAACATTTAACCTCACGTCAAGCGGAAGTTGAAGATTATTATAATGGCGGATCCTGCAGAAAAATGTCCGTAGGTCAGCTTGCGAGGTCAACGTAAGAAAGTGATATGGAATCAATATCAATTACAATATTATTATTATTACCACTAGTCCAATCATCCATGCAACGACAATTTTTCATTTTCAATTCAAAACTAGAATTAATTGGGGCAATCAATTAATAATTAGACTTTTCGACATTCAAGGTGCACCTGTTCTTCAAACATCTAAAACAGTGCATTCAAGGTAAATGAGATGTTCAATATTTTTTTACTAAATTATACCGAGTGATATTTCCAAATATTTAGCTATTGAGCGTTCAAATAGCGCTTCGCGCCGCGCGGTGGCCGTTTTGGGAACCTACTTATAACTGTTTATTAAGCAAATTAACACCCTGTAGACGATCAATTTTTTAGTACAAGGTGATATCTTCATGTTCAGTTTTGAAGTAGTAGTTTTACGACCTACATAAATCAAGTTTTATTATTATTTGCCAAGTTTCGTTCACTAATTCCTCCCATTAGGATTACAATAAATAATAAAAAAACGGGGCTATTATTTATATAAACAATACAATTTGCGTTGCCCAAGATTTAATGATCCACCAACATTTTAACGATTTTTTTTTCTCTCAATTCAATCGGCAATTTTTTAATTGTCGCTTGCAAAACTTAATGATGGGTTTCTAATATCGCATCTTCAATTATTTTTTTTTGTGGCTGTTGACAGTTGTATGTAAGATTTCAAAACGCAATTTCGTTATATAAGGATTTGTTAATTATTATTTGCTATTTTATTAATGCGTTTTATTATTAACACACTTATTTATAAAGTCTGACGTACAGGTCAGATAAATATTGGTTTTGCAAAAATGAGGTGTGTTAAAAAATTATCATCATCTTTTAATAGATTTATTTATTTGTGGGTATTTATTATAAACTTGGTGCAATATAAATAAATATTATTGAGCGTTTTAGAAATTTCAACCTGTTTGTTTAAACAAATTATGAATTTTAATTAGCATAGACTGCATATTGAAAAATATTTGCTGGCTTATATAAAATGAAATTAATTTGTTTAAATAAATTTCTTAAAAATATAATTTTTTATTTATAAATTTGCCATTTACCTAATAATTTAAATATAATTTATTGACTTAATAATTTAGCTTTTTAATGTTGACTTATTTATCGAAAATAATTTAATTTTATGTAACTCGTTATATAATATTGATCTTTTGAATTTTAGATTCGTCATACAAAATTATAACCTATAAGGTTATTTGATCAATAATTCAATAAAGTGTAATTTAATAAAATTTTAAAACGCTTGTTATAAATTTTGACCAAAAAAAAATCCATACCTTCAATAAATCAATTTCCGCGTAAAAAATAAATTTAATTTAAAAATTAATATTTTTCATTAAAAATTTATTTCTGGTCATAAAAACTACTAATTGAGTTGACTCATTTCTAAATGGATATATAAATTAATAAAGCTATAAACCTAAAATTATCGTTAAATAATGATGGCTCTTAAAAATAAAAAAAATTAAATTTATGCGACTTGAAAAAAAAATATAAAAATGATAGCATTAATAATAAATCATTAATTTATATTTGAAACACACTTCTTGAACTTTAGTTTCTACTTATTTTAATTTTAAAAGTAGGTACATTTTATTATCCTGAGTAATAAACTTACACATTTTACAAATAAAATAATTAAAATTGTTTATAATGTTAGAAAATTAAATTTTATGTGGATATGAACGATGTAGCCCAATGTCAATGTAGCCCACCAATTAATGTTACTTCTTAGTATTTATATTGATACCAAAAAAGGTGGATGTGAAATTAGCACCTACTTAGAAGTTACAATAATATTTATTAAAATATCGCATTTGTCTTAGATATGGATAATTTTTAAGCTATATAAGGCCATAAAGTTAATATAAGAAGGATGCACTGGGAGGGGGTGGTTGCACTACAGATCCTAAATCCAACCCCCTCCAAGTATATCCTTCTTATTTGAATCGATAAATATTTTGTCATGCAATTTTCAAAATTAGCAAAATAAACATAAATAAATACAAATTAATATACTCATTAATTGCATTGTAAATTAATAAAATAATTTATAAATAAATTAATTAATTTAATATTTTTACGTTAGGCAACACAACATACAATTTGGTCACATAAATTGTAATAAAATTATGCCTAGTAGATAGGCAACCCAAAATACAAAAGAATAAAATATTCAAAATCTACTATTATTTTTAAATATTTAGCTTTAATATTTTTTTTCTAATTTTGGCATGTAAAATGTGACTTTTCAAAATCGATTGTAGTTGGCAAACGGCACATTTTACGCAACTGGTGATGTAATGAAAAATATTTCACAACTGGTGATGAAAAGTTCCGAATAAAGCCTACTTGTTTTGATAAAATTCACTAAATTATTAATATCATAAGTTTAAAAAACTCTTTTTTGAGAAGGTTCTTGTAAAAATTAGAAAAAATCTTGTATGCAACATGTTAGGAAATGCTATTTTGTGTAACTCGCGTTATTTTGCAGAACTCGCTGCGCTCGTCCCGCAGAAATCCGCTCGTTACACAAAAAAATGCATTTCCTAACTGGTTGCATAAATAGCTATTTTATGATTGGGATTCTTAACAATAATGAGATTAAATTATTTTTTAATTAATTTATTTTCAAAATAAAACAAAGTACAATAATTGTCCATTAACATATTAATCATCATGTTTTAAATAATAGAAAATGATAAACTATAAATAATAAAAGGCACAAGATAAAATAATAAATAATTTGAAACAAACAATAATAAAGGAATAAAATATCAATTTAAAAAAAAATAAAATAATAATGACTATAAATTTGTCTTTTATATTATAATTTCAATAATAATTAATAATATTATGTTAGATGAAATTTAAAGAGCCTTGCTCCGATACATTGATTAAACAATTAAAAATATCTCAATAATGTGGAATAGTATTAAAAATAAGAGGCAGCTTCTGATAGTCAATTATTATTAATACAACCACAAAATAAAAAAATATTAATAATATTAAAAATAATTGCACAAACACATAATAATTTTTTTTAGATACTCATTAGCATAGACAGATAATTAAGTTAATTAATATTTATGCAATAATAATAATAATATTTTATAAACATATAAAACTATGTACATCTGAACGTCAATAATAATTAATTACTTAATCGTTAATAATAAAAAAATTAAAAAAGCTATATCACGTGATTTGACATAATTCGCTTAATAGGGATGAACACTGGCAATACCCACCCGTCCATTATTCGACACCGAACTATTGGTCCGATGCAACATCTCCGCGAAATGCTTCTTCCCGCCATTCTTATCCATGCGCAACTTCGGCTCCGCATAGCTGTGCCGATAGCCCGCCGCATTCTTCAACTTCTGATTCTTCACATACTTCATCTCCCCCACCTTATCCACCTCCACATTCGACTTATGCTGCGCATACTTCTCAGTATAGCGATCGGCTTCGGGCAACTCCTGATAATGTCTGTCTCTCTCCCGCTCACGCCCTGTCGGATAGTCCATCTCATTCTCGAAATGACTCGGCTCCATATACGACCTCCGCTTCAACTCCTTCGCAATCTCATTCGAGTTCTTCCTGTGCTCCTCTTCAATCAACGAGAACATCGATCGCCGCTTCGGATCAAACTTATCGGTGTTCCTGTAGCGATCGAAAGACTCGTTCCGCGGCTCATTCCTCCGGTACCGCACCTCCTCCACATTCCTGGGCGCTGGTTTTGGTCGCTCTTCCTCCTCATAATATCGCTCATCGTACCCATTGCGGTTCTCCTTATTATACGCGTCCGGTATCTTGAAGAACGGTTTCTCGCGTTGAACGGGCGAAATTGGCGGTTCGGGTCGATGGCGCTCCAACTCGATCCGATCGCGCTCCATCAGCAAAAACTTCTCCTTCGCATCCTTGAAGCGATCGCGGGGCGACACTTTAACATCTTCGGGTGAGGGACTTCTTTGACGAAACTGGGCTTGATGGCGGCGATGGATTGTCGCCTCTTCGAAGAAGTCTTCATTTCGTCTAGAAGACTCTTTCGATCGGATGAAACGATCTTCGTTTAGGTCGCTCCTTAAGGTGCGTTCCTCACGATCGTTATATTTATTGTCTTTCGCAATCTTCGTTCTGGGCTTGATCTCCGGTTCGTAATATCGTGAGCGCTCTTCATATTTCGGCTTGCTTTGATGGTACTTCTCGGGTTGGGGTGCTGGAGGTTCCGTTGCGTACTTTTGGCGGGTCTTCGGTACTGGGTACTCTTTAAACTGTCGCTTGTCTTCGAAGAAGTCCTCTTCGTCTTCGTATTGGTACCGGATTGGCGTTTGTTGAGGTCGCTCGAAGTCGCTGGACTTGCTTCGATATCTACGAAAAGAGAAAAATTATTACCATCCAATAAAACTCGATTAAAAAATATTTACCGTATATTTTCGTCAAATCCGTCATCCTCGAAATACTTGACCGGCTTCTCCACCTCACCTCGTCTTGGTTCTTCCTTAGCGTACTTCTTCCCGTGGTACTCGTAACGATCAACCTCCGGATAGCGCTCATACTTCTCCCGATCGTAAAACTTATCCGCGCTATTCTCGATAAAGTACTTCTCATTTTTGTCGTAACTCTTCTGCCGCTCGAACGTCTTCTGCTTCTCCAATTCCAAGCTCCGCTGTCGCTCCAGATATTTATTTTCCGAATATTTGGCGATTGGTTTCTCCAAATATTTGGTGATGTTGTTTTCATCTCGCGTTTTGCGTGGGGGGTATTTTTCCTCCTCGTATTTTGGGGTGGGTGGTTCTTGGTAGCGGGAAAAGCGTTGTTGTGGTTCCGGGGATTTTTCGCGTTCGGCGTTTCGGATGGGACGCGGAAGGGTTACTTGCGGGGTGGAGCCGTGCATTAGGTATAGAGTGGATTCGGCTGGGTCTCCATTCCAATCTTCGTCTAGAATTAAAATAAAAGTTTCAATTTTAATACTAGTAATTAGAAGTCGTACGAAAAATAATTGTGTAGTATAATGTCGTATAAAATTAGAAAAACAAACAATAGGCGATGTTGCGTAATTTAAGAAACACTGTTAGTTACTTACGACACTAAGTAATAATTCTTTTGTTCCCGATTTGAAAAGTTACAAAATGCATTCCATAAAGGAAAATTGGAAATTGTGTCTAATCGATGCATGCTAATCACGCGCCACGTGATGGAATGTTTTTCAAATGCATCATCCTGCGTACATCAAGAATTTCAATTAATTGTTAAGAAACATTGTTTATTTATCGTCTAAAAAAATCATAAATGCCTTCTTTAAGAACGTCGTTTTGTTAGAAAAAATGTATCTAATTTTTTAATGGAGAAAAATGCAGAATAAACTTTTAAAATTTGAACTCCCGCCAAATCTCGCAGAGCGCGTTATTAAACATGGCGGCGAGTGTGACGTAGATAGTTTGTAAACAAGCCAGTAGCGTACAAAAATATTTTATTTTCGGTTAAATAATTTTTTTCTTGCAAAATATTAAAAAAAAATTGACCTATTGCAATTTAATTAAAATTCCAAATTCATTCAAATTTCATTCCGCAATTGTTCGATATTTATCACTTTCGAATTGATTGTTCTTCATAAATATTAATTATCAATCACATTTTCGAAAGAATTGAAGAATGCCAAACAATAAATCCCGAGAAAATTTACCATCAATCAAGCGGGATATTGATCATCGCGCATAAATTATAAATGCAAATGAAATAATCCAATTATTAGAAGACAATCGGTATAAATTAGTTAGTTCTTCAACTTTCACCTACATGCATCACTTTATCGGAATGAAGTGGTACTATATAAAGAATAAATAATTTAATTGGTTTGGTGTCAAATCGTGACTATGAACATTTCTGCAATTCCTCTATTATATTCGTCAAAGTAGTACAATTTCAACCGTGTCTAGCGTGAACGACGAAACATAAAAAACACTATCAATATATTTACATACATATTTTATATATAAATAGAAATATTTTAATTTAAAACGTAATTTCTGCGGTTTTTCGATCGGCACCGCAACCAGTGGCGTACCGATATTTTGTTATTCTCAAATTTTTTAAAATCGAACGCGTAGAAAATTAAATTTTCAGCATTTTATTAACAATTTAGTAGCAAAAATAATATTTTTGTAAAGCAAAAAAAAATCTGAAATTTTGACAGTTGATTAAAAATGACGTAATTAACCAACTTTCATATAAAAAATACGTAATTTCGTCTCTCAAATATTTTTAACACCAATTTTTATTTTCAAATCAGCAAGAAAAAATATGCTACAGAATGTGAAGCAACCCCTTTCCCCCCCTCAACGCGCCGCCACTGCCCGCCGACTCCAGAAGTAATCTGATAGCTCCTAGGCAGGCATTGTGGTAAGTTCGAATTGTTACCATCACAATACACACTTTGATGGTATTGAACTCAATATGTTCCAGCTGAATGACAATCAAAACCGTAAATTTTTTTCGTCTGTTATGTAATCCATCTTTTTAACTTTTCTATTGTTTTCTAGTAAGGTGGTTGCTGTGCTGTAGTGCAAATGTTATGAAATTAATGCGATTACCACACACCGATATGTTAAATATAAATCATATAGTCCGATTTAGAAACTAAAGAAGTTCAAATATAATTTATTATAATAAGTATAAGTAACACACAGCTTTAGGGTATTTATTTGATTTGATGTGTAAATGTTATACAATTTATTTGTTAGAGTTTTTTTTTTAAATGAACTTTCTATCGGTATAAAAAATAACAGATCAATTATTGAAGTTGAAGCTTCCTAAATGTAATTTGTCAAAGATTAGTGAAATTTGCATACGACTTTTATTCATCCATTCATTCGCGATGACATCAGAATATTTTAAAGTAAATTTGCTGAAGTACTTTCTTTTTATTTCAATAATTTATTTAATTTTATGATGGATTATAAAAAATTACATGCGAATATAATTTTTTGCGATTTTTTAGGGCTCGGATAAGATTACAATTTTAAATTTAAAGGGACATGACGTCACAGTATGAGAACGCCCTGCCCCACGATAGTACCTAGCGCATCAAGAGAAGAAGGAAAGTGGGAGGAGCCTAATACTATGACGTAGCTTTCTCACTAAATATCATTTAATTTAAAAGATCCTGAAAATTTTATCCAAAATATGCAAACTTTATGTCCTCAGGAGTTTATCGAAAATCTTAAGCTCAAGTACAGTTGCATTAAATTTTTAATGCTGTATTAAAACACTTTTATGACCCCAATTAATATTTTAAAATTCCGTTACTTATCATTTATGGCAAAACATGCTAATTATGTGCGGCACACCCTTCCGAAGTATATTAAAAATAAAGACTAGTAAAGATTAAAATAATATGTAGAGGCATCTAATCAATTTCAAATGTTTCCTGTGCTTTCTTCGCAGCACCTGCACGAATTTCAAGGCACACCCAACTCATAATCAAATTATCGTCAATTTTGTTCAATGAACTATTAACACTTTCATTTGTTTTAGCACGATCGGTAATTTTTACAAATCGCGCAACAGTTTTTTGGAAAAGCGCATGCGCGGTAAGTAAAAGGAGCGGGCGGTAAGTGAAAAAAAATTAAACTTATAAATAATTTTTAAAATTAAATTAAATTGAATTAAAATTGACCAATTAGCAATTAATTGAAGAATCCAATCAGAAACTACAAAGAAAGTTGTAAAATCCGCTATTGATTTCATTTCGCTAAAAAAAAACGATCATTAAACCAGAACAACATAGGGCACACCTTCTATTCCAATTTCCATTAATTACAACCAGAAGAAGAGAATCTAGTAATAAGTTTTTGTGAAATGCTGCTTCGTTCACATAAATTGGCTGCGGCCGGCGCGGTATGTAGGGCTAAAAAATCGCGCGCGCGCGATTTTCTCTTCGAACGGCGATTTTGAAAATGGAAAATAATAAATATGAGCCCTACTTTATCTCGCATACCATTCACTGTCATCCAATAATACGCTGATTGAGAAGCTAATCGTAACGAATTGACCCGCGATGGCACTGGGCGAGGCTCTCAATATGGGCACAGGTGATCGCCGCGAGCTGTAGGCCGGCTCAAGAATGCGGAAGTCAAAGCAGATTCATCTTCTTGAATAAACAGCATCATCATTTTTGCTTTATTGGCGAAATTAATTCCATGACATTAAATATCGCTAATAATAATATCGTCGTCGTCGTCTATAAAGTGCAACATTTTTTTTTATTTTATTATTGCAATTTTATGCGACCGGAGAATCTTGTTAACATCAAGAAAATAAACTAGTCGCATTCTGTACGCGTTTTATCTCCTTTTACTTGCATTATATTTATTTTTATTTATATTAAAAATTGTAGTAGAATTCCGTATATTTTAATTAACCGCATGTTGTGTATTTCGGATTTATAATTATTGTGCGTCAAACGGTACTTTTGCGCATTTGCGCTTTGGGATTTTATCCAAAAATGTGCGCTTGCGCGTTAATTTTCAATTATTTTTACAAAATTGATTCAATCAACCTGGAATCCTATTTTAAGGGTCGTTAAATTTTTTTTTTATCGTAAAACGGGATTTTCGAAAGAAATGTTATGTGCATATGTTATTTGGCTTATAGATCATCAAAACTTTTACGGTTACTTCCTATTTGAATTTCGATGTATTCTTTCTTGTACTACAATAAAATAAAATAAGTGTCTTTAGAATTAAAATAAAATTGTGAGCAAAAACGTAATAGCGCTGATCTAGTTCATTTTACTACAAAATAGTATTTAATACAAGTTTCGTTGAATAAGGTCAAGATTAAGTTTACCTAAAATGTGAATTGAATTTAACGCTTTTTACCAGAACGAAATTTCCTTTTCATTATTTGTACGTATTTACTTATTTATAAAAGTGTACGAATTTAATTCATTTCCAGTAGTGACCTAGAAAATCACCAAATTTAATTAACTTAATTATTTGCAATGAAAAAACGAATCAAAACCTTAATTTGCTTCGCTCCCATGCATTTTAAATAATTTATCTCGAAATTATGCAAAACGCGCATTACTGTAAAAATCCATGATGACTTCTTCCTATTCGTATAGTAATTTTATTTACTCAATTTTTTCTTCATTATTTTTTTTTCGTCAAGAGGACAGGTTGAACATGTTGGCAAAGAATAAGTAAGTACTAGTGACGTTGGCCGCATTCAGACCCACATTACCAACAACTTGTTAACCCAGATATATCGTTGTGTGTGTGTTGTATCCACTGAATGATTTTTTTTCTCTTCAGTATGTTTATTCATCGCCAAACTGACAACTTGCAGCAGGAACAGGTGTGGCGTAGAAATGCGAATATTTTGAATTTTAATCGACTTTTCTTTTTCACTGGAAATCGGTGGGAAAAATCTATTTCTAGATCAATATTGATTTCCTGCGCGCCGGCGCACACACCTGATTTAACCCCCATTGAAAAGTAGGAGAAAATAAATTCGAGTCGATAATATATTTAAAAATGGCGTCCGAAAATAATTTGCAATATTTTCCTGTGAGAAAATAAATTTCAAGTGAAATTCCCATCGATAAAAAATAATATTATTAAATAATGATAGACAATTTGGATAATCGATAACAATAAAATAATAGAAACCGATTTGAAATTCGGAAGTAACTAAATTGCCTCACGATTTCAGTATCATTATAGCTTCGGCTTATAAGCGGATGATAAACGTGCGAAAATCATTTATTATTATTATCGAAATGCCTATTGCTATTTTATAACGCAATTATTTTTTGAAATCGGTTCCTGCGTCGCTTCCTACTCAATTTTCCCTTTTCGTAAATTGATACTTCTCGATGTGTGCTTTCCCTTAATGACACACTATTATCATAACATTATCCTATAATTAATACTAATTATACAAAAATATTTCTTATATAATTATCACACGCTATTAGTACTATTTCCCTCATCTGCGGATGTACAATGTATAATTTCGGGCAACTTATTCTTTTTAATCACATTAGGTTAAACTACAGTTAGAAGAAGAATGTCGGATTTATATTAAGTAGTAATTAAGTGCGCAAAACAATATGCTTATTTTATGAAAACCATCTCACGAACATAATTTACGCAATTTATCTACAACGTAAACAATTGTTTACACGGTAAATCAAAATTTTAAATTCAAATCTAGAAAAATTCGCGCCAAAATAATGTTAGATGGCGCGGCCGATAACCATTAGGGGCGCGGCCTATAACCTTTAGGGGCGCGGCCTCCCAAATGACGTCACCAAGATTGAACATTGCGCTAGAACTTCAACGGTTCATAATTCATCACGAAACCTTTTTTTCCCGGGCAATTTTCTTAGTTGCTGATTGCCTCGTATACATTTCCGGTGAATAACTGGATAGAATTGATGTTGTGATGACACCCGGAAAGACGTTCTTGATTATAGCATTAAATTACTGGCAGTTTAAAAAATTGTAGCTCCGGAAAGCAAGTTTGCTTTCCTCCTAATTGATATATTATATGGATTGAATAGAAAAAACTGTCTTTTATAACTGTTTAATGTCTTAAGATCAAGTAGGCGTAAATATCAAAAACAGAACATGCTTTGTTTTGTCATGCTGTGATGTAACCTAGTTTTCTAACAATTTAATCAAGCAATCAACGACTGTACGATTTTTTGTTTTGTTAAATACTTTCGAGATTCAATTTAATTAAATCCTAATTCGAAGAAACATGCGATTTTCCCACAATCATTAAAGGAATCAAATATCGACTTACCGCTGGTGCTTTGATTGTCCAAAGTGTTGAACCGCGAATCGGGTGCGTCTGGCGAATCAGGACTAGGTGGATGATCGGATCCAATTCCAGAACTACCCCCACTACTCTCCAATCGTCGCTCCTTCACACTTTGTCCGACAATATTGGCATTCAGACATCTTCGCAATTCAATGCCCGTCAAATTGCCTTTCTGTCGATGCACCGTGTCGTAATCGCGAGGTGGTAGGAGAATTGGCGAATTTTTCTTGCCCAATTTGGCGCGCAATTCGGCGGCCACCGAATCGTACAGCGTGGTCACTCGATTGTTCTCCACAGCAAATCTAAACAACATCAAAAAAACTCCAATAAAACCAAAAAGAGCAAACGAGAAGAAGAAGAGTTTATCTCGGAATCTAATAACTAAGTCAAAATTGAAAACTGACCTTTCCTCGCTGGACTCGCTCTCCCTGGTGCTCGTCCCCGTGTCGCTTCCCAAAGAAGACTCGACCTTTTTGACTTCCTTCTGCGGTTTCAAGCGACTCTCGATCTCCGCAAACTTCTTCTGATTCTCGGGTCGTTCGATGAGCGTTTGTAGTTGTTGTTTGAGCAAACTGGCCGTTTCCAACGTGTCACATCGATAGGCATGCACGTGCAATGGACACTTCGTCACTGGATTGAAGAGGAGCAAAATGCACGCGATGATGTCTTCATGTTGATAGACGCACGTGATCGTGTTGTGGGGGATGAAATGCTTGATGGTCTCGTTTTTTGGTTTGGTGTTCTTGGTGCCGGGCGAAACGATGTTTTGTATGATTTTCAGTCCTTTGTGCGACACTTGGAGGGTCACTTTGAATGGTTCCACTTCCTTCTCGCGTTCTTCGAGATGTTTGATGACGGGTAGGATGTAATCGGATCCGCGGAAGCCTTTGGATTCTTTCGCGCCCAGGAACCAGACATAGTACGAGGACTTTTTGATATCTTTACGTAGTTTTAGAGCCATCTTACTAGTCGGAGTTTATGGTCATTTTATGGGGCAGATTGAGGTATGGCACTTGATTTGGTTTTCAAAATTTTTTAGTGCATTTTAATCGCCGGACTTCTGTTTATCTGAAATACAAATTAAAAATAAATCATCATTTAACGAAAATCCCGCAATAATTACAAAACAGTCAATTTCAGTTAGCAGCAGCAGCATTCAAATCACTTTAACGATAATTAATTGCTGATGTAGTTTCGTGGTAATTGTTGTTTGTGCTTATGGCATTTTGCGTCTAATTCAATCAGAAGAGATGATTTTGCAAGATTTATTATTATTATTTGAGGTCGGAAATCTAAAACGATAAAACATAACAGATTCCCACGTAATTTACTGATGAGACTCTCCCGAGTTTGAACGCAACATTACGAAATTCTAGGTATTTATGAATTCACATTGTTCTCAGTTACTAAATAGTTATTAATTAAACAATGATGAGATGATCCTATGAGATAGTCATCATTAGAATGCTTCTATACAGGGTGATTGTTTTGTTAGATAATTAATTTTCTATTATATGGAATCTAAAAATAATTTCCTGTAGAATAAAAATGCAGTGAAATAATTTTATATGCGCGCTATTAAACTGCGCATCCAGAGGTTATAGGCCACGCCCCTAAAGGTTATAGGCCGCATCCCTACAGGTTATAGGCCACCCCTCTATATTTAATTTTATCAACTAGTTAATTAGCAAGATACTGATCGTTTAATAATTAAAGGAAGTTAGTCGTCTATAATCCAGTTTTCTCTTGTACGCTCCAAGATAGAAATAAATCGCTAAATACTACTACTACTACTTTCACAGATCTCTATTTCCTTTATCCCCTGAAATTGTACCTCCGGTCTCACTCGCATGAAACCTCATTAAAATGCGGATAATTTACGCAATTTGTGCCTTTGAGACAAAATTTGCGTTAAATTAACTCGAAATAACTAACAATTATTTCTCGGCCGCACAGTCGTAATTTTCAACTTTTATCCATCCATATAAGTGCACAAGTTTTAGAACGTGAAGTAAGTTAATGTGTATAGAAAGTAAAGTAGCAGCAAAGGCAATCAGTACTTTTTTTTTTGTTTATTTTTTGGTGCGCTTTGAATTAGCCGATGCAAAAGTGGATTCGATTTGCATACGTACTTGTTGAGTTCAACTTGATATTGAATTAATTTATTTAAATCGTTTAGAATTTCCTATTTTATTATGCGGAATATAATTTCTCTATAATAATTTGTTGCATAATTTATTATTAGTTAAAGTATGCTGCGCAATTCATCCATTAAGGATTACATTTTCTTCAAATGTATTCTTGCTCTGTTTCGTTTTGAAATTTTTATTGTTAGTGAAATATATTTGTTTGTGTAGTATGTGAAAAAAAGTAGAGCGTTCTTATATTGTATGTTAAAATCTGTAATTGCATATTATTTTGCAATTTAATAGATGCTAATAAAAAGCTTCAATTAAAAAATTTAAAACAGATTTGATGCCATCAATAAATTTAAAAAAAAAATCATTTTTAGCGTAATTTGTTGAAGCTCTAGTAATTTTAAAATCTAGGGAATTTTATGTTGGTTGGTAACATTAATGAAAGAATTGAATAAAAATTCATCAAATTTGAAACAATAACTTCGGCACTTTTTAATAACTTTTATGCAAATTAATATTTTTCAAAAATTCAAAAAGCATCGTGTTGCATATATCAAAGGCTTTCCAACAGTCTGTCTACTTATATATTTTATTACGTTTTTAATTATTTATTTTAAAAATTCATCAAATTTGAAATAATAACTTTGCCCCTTTAATAACTTTTATGCAAATTAATATTTTTCAAAAATTCAAAAGGCATCGTGTTGCATACCTCAAGGGCTTTCCAACAGTATGTCTACTTGTATATTTTATTACGTTTTTAAATATTTATTTTAAAAATTCATCAATTTTGAAATAATAACTTCGGCCTTTTTTAATAACTTTTATGCAAATTAATATTTTTCAAAAATTCAAAAAGAATCGTGTTGCATACATCAAGGGCTTTCCAAAAGTATGTCTACTTGTATATTATATTACGTTTTTAATTATTTATTTTGAAAATTCATCAAATTTGAAATAATAACTTCGGTACTTTTTAATAACTTTTATGCAAATTAATATTTTTCAAAAATTTTGAAATTGTTTTTTGTCCAAATTTTTTTAAAAATCATTTTTGATTTTTTAATTTTTCAAAACAAATTTTTTTTATAATTATAATTTTTATAGCGAATAACCATCAAGTCAAAATTAAACAATAAATATTTTTTATAGCTAGAACACTAAAATCCCAAATAGCGGAATATTCGAAAATTCATTCAGCACGAGCGTAACAATTCGAATTTCCATAAAAAAATTACATAAATCATTATTATAAAATAAAGTTTACAGTTTTCATTTTTTAAGCCTTTAATAAAATAATCATGAATCAGTTTGAAATTATAATTTTGCCTTGTATTCGAAAAAAAAATGAGATGTCCTAATTTTTTAACGATCTTAGTGAGCCGCTTTGGGCTAAGTTGGCCAATAATAAGATAAATACAAAAACGCTTAGGCAATTTTGAATAATTTATTATCAAATCTAAAAGCAATTATGTATTTTTCAAGTATAATAACTTTTGATTTTTGAAATGTAATAGTATAGTAATAGTTACGTGAGAAAAAAATCCAAATGTATTTAAACCGGTTACAAATCTTTATTTGTACATATTTAATTAATGCTGTCAAATTTATATGTATATTCAGTTTAGTATTAAGATAAGTAGTACCTACTACATAGTAATACTGTACAAGTTTAATTATTATTTCTATGACATAATTTATGAGAGATTATAGAGAGAGAGAATGTTGTATCATGCAGCAGCATATTTTATGGGTTTGGTTGTAAATGTAGTTAGTTGATCTATATGCATTTTTATTTTATTCGCATAAACTGCATAATTAAAATTGTTCTTAACCTTTGAAATAGCGTTACGCTTGCGATTTTGCAAGGCCGAAGAAAGCAAATCAAGTACTAAGAGTTTATTTCGAATTTCTACGCTCTGTTACATGTTGTAATGTCATTCGAAGAATATCCAATCGGTTTATGGGAAAAATACGTATTTATTATTATTTATATATTATTATAAAAAAGGAAAATCAATAATAATATTATAA
This sequence comes from Cryptophagus acutangulus, assembly GCA_963556235.1. NCBI lineage: Eukaryota > Metazoa > Arthropoda > Insecta > Coleoptera > Cryptophagidae > Cryptophagus > Cryptophagus acutangulus. Next base: position 5,867,372 of record OY744561.1, read on the forward strand.
AAAAATTCTAAGAATTTCTAGAATTTTTGTAATTAATAATAATAATTTAATATTTTTAATAATTTTAATTTCGAACAAAAACGACAAAAATTCAATCCAATCATTCTGTATGAAATTACCGTCATGCTTTTCAATTTTATGTTATTAAATTAAATAATGAAAAATGTCAATAAAAAAATGGCGTCTGGAGGGATTAAATTTATCTTTTGATTACAATATTGTTTTATTCTTTTCACAATTATTTCAATCAACTTTTTTTCCATTGCTCGTAAAAACAACTATTTTTATCAATATATGACTAAATGTTAATAAAACCGATATTTTTAAATTGTTATAAATAAAAGCGATAAATATTCACGTGTATAAAATACCACATTTCAAAAGCACCACAAAAATAATATATCAACAAATTGACAATTATGTCTTCAACTCTCCATCATATTATAGTATGTGGGAAGATACTTGGCGGTGACGTCATAATAGCGTTGTCAAAAATTTACTGCGCTTGTTTATCAAATACTTATTGCGTTGTAAATTTGTACAAAAATTCTAAAAATTAAAATAAATAATTTAAATAATTGAGTTTAAAAATATTTTGCTAATCTTTCCTAAAAAGAATTTATGTACACCTGTAAAGATACATAATTGTTAACATTTTTTAATTTTATCTTTAAACTTATTATGAATAATGTAAAAAAATTATTAATATCCTTCAGCTTTGCAAATGAATGAATTTTGAAAAAATGTTTCGCGGTCACGTTTATTGCTGGTACATACATGCAACTAAATAAGGAAAATGTTTCAGACATGTGCAACTTTAGCGATAAAAAATTAACAATAAATAAAATTCGTTGAAGGACAAATAACTGATTGTTTTACTTTTGTCGCTACAATAACGTTTATAAATATTTATAAACAGTGTGTGTGCCGTTAAATAAAATATGAAATAAATATAATTATTGTTTGGAATTGAAATAATTGGTGATAAGCAACTGGTACTGGTTTCAGTAAATAGGAAACAAACCCAACTTCGAATGCATATTTTTATAGCTTATTCTACCTACAAACGAAATTCCTGACACCTAAACATAGAAATTCGAATAATATTGTGTTTGTTTTTTCGAATAAATAATATTATTAAGAACGCATCAATTTATGCAAATCCAAATGTAGATTTATGCAAATATTTAGGCTTATAGGTTAACGATAGCTGATTGTCCAATTGATCGAATGTTTACCCAAAATGAAAGTGCTGCCAACATTGTTGACAGAAATTCCTAGCAATCGATTATATGAACCGCGTAATGTAGGATGGAAATTAGAATAATTTATACATAACTGTAAAGCTTGACCTTAGATTTTTCGAAATGAGAAAAGTCTCGTTTATGCTAATATGCAATTATTATAAATTCGACGAACAACTGTTTCAATAAATTTAAAAAAAAAATGGCCGATTGAAATTTGAATTCATTATTTTGGCGCCAAATAAATAAATTTCTCGTTATTTGTATAATTTACTACACAAACCGTACTTTTTACAACAAAAAATAAAAAATCCGTAATGAATGCAAATACACAAAACAATTGCATTGCAAAATATTTGCTCAACTATTTGTCAATTAGTAAGTTAGTATGTTTGCCATATGTTATGCCATATAATAAAGCACAGTTAAATGAGCTTTCTATAGCATTTTAACATCGAGAAAGATTTTTATAAAAAAATTAACATTGTAAAATTTTCTAATGAGACAAAAGTAATTTTAAAAAAGTTAACAGTAATTATTATGTAACTATTTAAATTCCAGTTTTATCTAAATTAAAGTCAAAATTTATACCTTCGTAGAGTATCTAAAGCAAGATGAATAATGTTCCGCATTAAATTTCAATAATTAATCGATTAAAAAAACGGCGTTTTCTCGCAAATGCGTCCGACCATTAGATAAGCTTAATTTCCCATTGCTATACATTTGATTCGATATCCATTTCTTCATTACATTAGATATTCAAGAAGTGGCTGTTGCATACATGCTCTTCCAGGTCAATATACTCTCTCTCTTCAGTCTTCGCATTGAAAACTTCTTTTCCAGCAATAAACTTTGCATATGCGCGTCTACTTAAAACTATACTACGCAAGAGCATTCAAACGTTTTTTATTTCGTCTATTGTTGTTGTACGTTATTATTTTTATTACAGTCCAACGGTAGAGAAAAATCCGCATCTGTGATTCCAAATCGAAATCGCTGGTGTTGCAATTTATCTCTTCCTGCTGATCACTTCAGCAGGATTATTATCCTTGCCTTGTTATTAATGTTTGTATTAGTCGTTTGAATTCCGAAGAACTAGTTTTTAATTCAATTACATTTTATATTATTATTGAGTAGTAGCACAAGTAGTAATCTCAATGCAAGTGTGTTATAGAAAACAAAAGTTAATTATGCTCTAAATAAACAATATTGATTTAATTAATACATTGGCAACCGTAAAGTTTAATTGGATTGTAATCTAAAAGTGTTTTATGTGAAAAATGCGACTCGCAAATTGTTTATTGCTAATTTGTTCGCGATTGTAAATGGTTTTTTTGAATTCGAATATTTTATAATTAGAGGCTATAAAAAAGTAATTAAAAGTTTAATAAATAATTGTTTTTATAAAGTAAATTAATGAGTTAAATTTAAAATTTCTTTTTATTTATCTTTAAAATTAATTGTTTTTATTTATTTTTAAATAATTTTTTAATTTATTAAACGCAGAACATCAAAAACCGACCATTGCGCCATATTAATAAATGTCTCCATCTCTTTCTAACCTTAAAGAATCGTATAGTCTCTCTTTGTCACACACATGCAATTTTCTATGTATTATAAATTGACCATAAAAATCTTTTAAATTTAAAAACAATACAATTATTAATGCAAGATGCACAATATCGCAATGTGCTCTACAAAAATAAGAAATCTAATGCGATCATTGAATTACAAATTTATTTTCTGCTGATTTGCAATACTACTTAGATTTTTAATAACAATGCAAGTATGTTGTAGAAAATAAGATAACTATGCTCTAAATACTTACGATTAGAGTTTTATTATTTTCTATAATTAATTACTAGTTACTAGAAAAATTGCCCATATTTCTAAACGAACTTACTCAACTAGTATTATGATTGATTGGCAATATGCAAATAAAATCTAGTAATTGAAGCCACAAATTTAATTTGAATTTACTGGTACTGGAACTAAATCAATTATTTACAATTAATATAATTAATTTTTGTGTTACTAACATACTTTTAACTGTATTTATTATTTTTATAGTTCAACATATGTTATTAGATTCTAATAGTGCAATGAATTCATTAAATCAATTAAAAAAATAAATATCGTTATGATAAACAAATCATGAGACTTCCCGCTCAAAAAAATAGAGAAGACTAATCCTCCACTTAATTAACAATTTAAATTCTGCTCGAATTAACTTCCTAACACGACGTGCAGTTTCATTAGCTGGCGGTGTAACCAATCCACGTTTTCTATTCGATTAAAAAAGTTGATTAAGCGCCAATTAAACGCAATCTGCCAATTATTTATCTTAAATTTTTAATAAATTCACACACATCCGAAACACGAAAATTTACTATAATATGTTCAAATTACGCTAATTAATATAGTATTGTGAAAGTATAAACTTTTAAAGATAGTTTTAAACCGACATTTTAACGAAACGATATTATTTTTATTTAAATTATATATTATTCTTATGTTAATCATCACAAAAACAAATTATTATTTTTTTTGCTTTACTTTCTAACTGCCTCAGATTTAATTCAATTATAATTGAGTTTGAGATAGATTTATTTAATTGTCTAACAACATTGTTGTATTAAGTAAAAGTCAACGTGATTATTTATTACAACACACATATTTGATTTCAATGGGAACTTTAGCATCATCATTATTCAAATTTTACTACAAGATAAAATAATTTGTTATAAAAAAATTCGTCGTCCATTAATTTTTTTGTTTATTTAATTATAATTATGCATGATACATTTTATTAATGAACCACTATTTTGCGCTAATGCTAAAATAATAGGCCTATTATTATTATTATCGTAAGACAAACATTGTTGTTATTATCGAATAAGAATTTGAATGAGAAAAGTAGACGCGAGTCATTAGATAGATAAGTTCGCAAATAAACGACCAATAGAGTAATTGTAATCAATGTAGTAAAATCTTATGCACGTAATTACGTATTACTTAATAAGCAATTTAAAATCATGCTAATATAATTTCCATTTTACCATCAAAAGAATAAAACACAATAAAATGATAAAATTACGTGTAGCTGTATTATTAAGTTTTAATGTCGATAGGTTCAGTTATGGTGCTATTATTATTGTTATTAGCTTGTTGATTTGAAATGCGGAAATTGTCGGACGCATAAATGATTTGTTTATTTATTTTTAGCGCATAACAGGAGACGAAAAGTAAATAAACAAGATACCTATATACCGGAATGAAGAGGCCAAGGAGATAGTGGAAGATTCGCAAATATTAAATAAATAAATACTGATTATTAACTTTTACTTATTATTATTAACTCTACTTTAATATTTGTGGACAAATTATTGACTTTTGTTAATAAAAAAAATATAAAAAATAAATAAATATTAAAAAAAAATTATAAAAAATGGTAAAAAATATTAAAAATAATACAAAACGGTAAAAAATATTGAAAAATAATAAGAAATAGTAAAAAGTATTAGAAAAGTATCAAAAATAAAAAAAAATAAAAAAAAAATCATAAACATAATTTTTGTGATTTCTCAAAACTGAACATGACAAATTGATTTTTGTTTGTTTGTTTTTGCTAATAATTTATTTTCTTTGATTTATTTACTTAAATATTTATGGGCAAGTTATTGAGTTTTCTTAATAAAAAAATTATAAAAAATAAATAAATATCAGAAAAAAAAATAATAAAAAATCGCAAAAAATCATAAAAATAATACAAAACGGTCAAAAATATTAAAAAATAATAAGAAATAGTAAAAAGTATTAAAAAATTATCAGAAATAATAATAAATAAAAAAAAAATCATAAAAATAATTTTTGCAATTTTTCAAAACTAACCATGAAAAATTGATTTTTTGTTTGTTTGTTTTGCTAATAATTTATTTTCTATAATTTATTGGCTTGAAAAAAAAATAAAAAAATATCAAAAATAATCAAAAAACAATCAAAAACAATAAAAAAATAAAAAAAAGCAATTTTTTCTAAAAAAAAAAAAAATTACAAATTGCTGTCTGTCCTGATTACAATAATTTATGCCAAAAAAAAACTAATTTCCTCATTCTTCAAGAAGACTATAAACAAGTTGACGTAATCCCTGATGGTACTAAAAATATCTAGAAATTTCGAGATGATCTCAACTTATTCATGTACATACAATCAAATAAAAAAAAAAAAATCGCAAAAGGAAAAGGTGTTTGGCAAGTCGGATTCAATCGTGTGCTTGTAAATTGAAATTTGCTAATCAATGCTAATTGCGCCAACTAGAAAAGAAAATTTATTTAAACCAACTTTTATAGTACATTACCTACCCGATTAAAATTTGGCTAATTTTCAGTGTTTCTAGACTATGCAACTTTAATAATACTAGCTTGTAATTATGATTTGTGCACATAAGTAAACTGTTAGAGTGAAGAAACGTTAGAGCTGTAAATTTTTTGAAAAAGTACTACCATACATATAGAAAAGGTGTTCTGATGGCATTTAATGCAATTACCGTGACTGTCTAATTATATAGTTCCGCACGATAATTAACATTATGATTCTGGTGCACTCTCATTATGAAACACCAAAAAACAAGCTAAAAATTAATACGGCGATATGATTGATTGACAGCGTAATTACGATACGATTTTCTCCTCCTGCAAACCTGAAAACGCATTTTATTAGAGTGCACAACAATTATAAGCGCAATTTTAAAATAATCGGTGTTAAAGCATTTAAGGTGGTTTAAATTTCACCGCATGCAAATTTATTGCACATTATTATTAAATGCATAAAGCAGAGTATTTATTTATAGAGGTCACATACTTATACACTTATTTACACTTTACTATTGTGTTATTTATAATACTATAGGAATAGGTGGTAGTAGGAATCAAAATTATTTATATTCACATGATCTCAATCTCACAATTTTTCTCTTCAATTAAATTAAATTGCAATAGCGGGGTGGGGGCAAGTGTTTGTTAATTTTCTAGTGCAAATTATGAATACAAGTAGTATAGTTTCCTATTTGCACAATAATTTATTCAATAGAATTATTGTTATTTAATTGTTCATGCGTAGCGTCATTGGCAAGGCCGAAATAATAGTTAAATTCCAACGAGCAATAATAAAAAAATAATAAAAATAATATAATAAATAACGAGTGATTAATAAGTTTTCTAGGCATTTAAGAGGCAATTTGTAAAAAAAAATTGGATTTTGATCAAACGCCCTTCTAGTTATAGAGAAATATCAATTTAAGAAGGGCACACTTGGAGGGGATAAAATGCTTAATCGTCCAAAACTCGAGAACGGCGTTTGCGATTTTGACTAAATTTTCAGACTCGACTATTATAGACAAATCCTTCAAGAAAAATCATAAACAAACAAAATCGTAGGTACACAAGATACCAAAAATTTACGTCACATTTTTTACGATTTTATGCATAAAAACGCATAAAAATATCGGATAAAAAGCCGGACAGTCTTAATATAAAGATTTATTGCATTCTTGTGACTGAAATACATAAAACTGAAAAAAACGCTTCCAGCTGAAATGGAATGGAACAAACATTCACAATCTGGAAGTAGTTTCAAAGTAATCACGTAGTTCATGACTCGCTTTGTAAATCACCTATTATCGTGTATTTGCATTTTTTTACTTAAGTTCGGTATTATTGGCGATTCTAAGACCCAGTTACTTAACTCCAAAGCGTGCTTCAACATAACTTATCCATAACATTTTTAAAAAAATATAATTTTCTAATTAATAATTAATTACAGCGTACCACAAATTATCCAATATTGACTCAATAGGCAAGATAAATTAAAATCGTGTTCGGAATTGTATTTAATTTTCTATGGCCTGTCAAAATGATTCATTAGCGTTGCATTTTAAAATATAATTAATGCCAAATTAATTTATTCTTTCTAATATAAAAGTAATCCGATACGCAATAAGGCTATCGAATTAATACAGTAATATATAGAACAGATCTAACTGGCCTTCAATATAAATATTGGGTGTGTGAATGAGACTGAATATGACACCCTGTATTTCCTAATTTCCAATCAAGGCCAATTAATTAAAAATGAATAGTAAATTTCACGCGATTGAATTGAAAATAGAAATCCAAATACGTGTGCTTTATTATTAATTCCTTTTCGATAAAATTTATATTTTATTCCTACTAAGCTAATTAAAAGTTATTAAAGTCTGCTAAGTAGTCCATGACATGCAATTAGAATGATCAATCTCTCCAATTTTTACCAATAAAGAGGAGGAGGACTTTTAATTAAATAATTTCGTCCGCCGAAAAAAAAATTAATTCTTTGCATCGAGTGTCATTAAGTATTTTATATTGGCAGCCAATTGAATCGATCGACTAAAAAATTATTTCTTTAGCACTTCGCCGCTGTATAGAAAAGTATTTAATTATAAATAGAAATGCAAGTTTATTGATACCTCTCACATGCCAGAGCAATAGGCCAGGGTCAAATAGGCATTATAACATTACTTTGTTTAATTTACCTCAAAATATTTTTTATAATTAATATTTGTTGCATCATAGTGTTTATCCTTACGCTTGCGGCTAAATTAAATTTGTAGGAATTTATATATTAAATAATTTTGAAGTTTTTTTTACGTTCATAAAAAGTTATAGAAGAATTTCTTAGAAATATTACAATTTTTGTAAAACAAGTTGGAAAAAAAAACAATTAAAATTAGCATTAAATATCTAATGGAAACCAGAATAATTGTTCTAGTGACATTAAGATTACCAACCTATAATTTAATTTAAATTTCTATTACCATATCTGCGCAATACCAAAATGTACATAAATAGTGGCGCCCTTTTGCAATCTACTATCTCTCTCTTACATATCCAAATCAATGAGTGCGAGAGAGATGGCGACAGAATGTCGAACGCGCCTATCTGTCAGAAACTTAACCTTCGTGTTAATGACACTTTTTAGGTTATGCTCTAACCATAAAATATGCCTTTAGCTACTTGAAAATTTGTCAAGGATATCAACATTGCTTCGAGATGAGATAAACATCTTAAAATTAGTTGGTGAAAAACAATCGAAATAAAAACCTTGATAATCGTATAGGAAAAAAAATTATTATATAAAGAAGAGATGATAGAAAGGATGGCATTTAAAAGTGTTGAGAATTACTTTAATAATAACCATCGTCGGATTATATCGTTCTACTCCCCTTGTGATGTCATTTAAGTGACATTTAAGTTAGCAAGAGAATGTATAGCCAATTGCAATGAATTCCCATTGTCGACATTTATAACATGGAATATTGCAATATTATAATGTTTTTATCTGTTCGTCTGTCTATGCGGATTTTCGATGCATTGTATTTGCAAGAAGAATCAACTTAACTAAGTTGGCTTATAGTCGATAAGTCGACATCAATTTCAAAGGCCTTGCAATCAGCATTTGAATAATAATAAGTGAATGGAATTTCGTATAAAAAATACTAATTGTTAAAAAAAATTGGGTACCATACAAGGTACCCACACCCGAAAAAAAATCTTTTGATTGGGAATTCTTGCGCGTTTAGTTTTCTCAATGACACCAAAAATTATGCTGTTGGAATATAATGTAATGTCGATCATTGTCAGTGCTTTATGATTATCAAGAACGAAAATTGACTCCATGGGTTCTTTAAATTAGTTTGAAATTATACAAATTATATTTTTAAACTGCTTGGAAATATGGATCGAGATGTTGGTAATTTTGCAAGAAGAAGATGAGTGGGAGTTATGGAATAAATGATGGCCTATGTTTTAATCGGGTATCAGTGCTATTATCGTGGCAATTTTCAATTAGATTGGTTGAATTAGTTAGGCGGTATGAAATGACAAACATACAAGGGGGTTGCGGATTTTAATTGAAGCTGAATTTTTTTTGTGATTTTGGCTGATTTTTTTTAGATTTTGTGTAATTAAATGATTGTTAGATTCTTCTTCTTAAGAAATAAATAATATAGTGAAGAAAAATGCACAAGAAAAAAATTAAAAAAGTTTCAATTTTCAAAGTTTTCTTAAAAATTTTCCAAAATTTGTCAAAATTTTGCTTAAAATTTTATGAATTTATAAAATAATCAATTCTATAAACAGTAACATTAAATATGGACGCTCTTTTTTTTTAAAAAAATCAATTTTCGATTATTTTCAAAAACAAAAAAAATATTTTAGCCAATTTTTTTGATTAAAAAAAATAGTAAAAAATTACTAAATATATTAATTCTTCTTCAAACCAATTTTAATTATAAATTCAAAATTATTCTATCCTCAAAATAAAGACATAAACGTAAAACAAATACATAAAAACATGTGAAAGAGATAATTTCCATAAAATTTAAAACCTAAAGGCATTTCCGAACACCATCAAAAATTCTCCACAAAAAGGTATAGTTTGTAAGTGCCACCCATAAGATTCTTATTTGACTTTCCGATAAGCAGCAACTTTTCCAAACAACCGCTTTCCCAAAATCGCCCCCAATCCAAACTCAAAATAAACCAAAAAATCTTACCCAAAAATCAATAATATTATTAGATCCTTAATATTCCGACTGATGTTGCAAAAAATAAAAATAAAAGCAGCAATAAGAACACAAAACCACCGCGATCGCGAACTAAATGGATTGGAAAAAGCTTCCGGTAAATTGAAAAGTGGCGATTTGGCTGTCACTGAACAATCACTGATAAGAAAGTGTCAAACACCCGAAAAAGCACCGAATTCGTTAGAAAATCGTGAAATATTCTTGCAGTTGTTTCACGCAACACTTACCATAACACTATGCAACAAGTTTTGTATCTAAAATTCAACAGGTAGAAATATCGCGTTGGTTGTAGTGGAAGACAGGTAAGGTGAAGTCGGGTGTTCGATGGTAGGCAAGCGGCGAAGTGGATGGCGCATTTTATGGCAATGTGGGTTAGTGCCGCTAATTGCAATTGGTGGTTCCGATTAGGGAAAGGGAAAATTATTTAATTTCAATTTGTGTAATGATTTTACATGGATATGGGTATAACGCCAATTGCGGTTTTAAGGTCAATGTTTCGAAGTTTCAAACTTGCGGTTGTAATTACTTTGAAAATCGACATTAATGTTATTTACAAGCAAATGCAATATCGCGAATCGTCGACGCACTATCTAATTAAATTAAATGTTAATTACCTTGAATTGAAGTTCCATGGTTCAAGCGTCGTTTATTTAATTGTTTAAACATGTAGCACTATTTTTCGACTTTGAAACACACAAAATAAGAACAAATTTCGATTTTGCACTTTTTGAATATCAATCCGCCATCTTTAAAAATGCCTTAATGACGTTTAGAGCGCTGGAGCTTGTAGTTGCTAAATTGAGCTACTGCCCCATAGATGGCGCAATAAATTTAATCAAAAATGTTTTAGCGCTTTAATTCAAATTTCAAAATACAATTAATTTTTGCAAAATATAAATTCGACGTTTATTAAATTAAATGTCATCCCGGACGTAATATCTATTTATAATTAAATTACTGGGTATTAATTAGTAAGTGGCTTGTTATTCCAAAGTTTAATTACAGGTAAAAAACTAACAATTATTTTAAAAATATTTATTTAAACTTTGTATGTCGTTTTTATAATAATATTGTCATCAATATATATAAATATATATAACTGCATATAATATCTAATAGTAAATTAATAAAATCTTTAATCTTATAATTCTTCAAAGAACGCAACTCTTGATTTTGTTGAACCGGATTTGCTTTTTTTTAATGTGGAATATTTGTTTTCGCCTAATTTCACCTGTTCCTCATGTAGCTGATCGAAATCGGTTTGTTTGTCGCCGACTTTCAATTCGGCTATTTCCGACCGCAACTCTCGGAGTTGGTTTTGCAAATGCTTCGATTTTTCCAGGTAGTCCACTCTGAAATTCCAAACACAATTTACTCATTTTCATTTCGATTTTACAAAATAAAAAATCCAAATTTGTTTTTTCAAAAAAATTTCCAAAAACATTTTTTTTCAAACATTTTTTTTTGTTAATAAAATTCTAGATACCAAGATGTTAATAATATTTTTAATTTTTATTCACTACAAACAAGCATTTTGGTTGATAATTAAATAGCTAACGTAAAAATCCCCTACCTTTCTTTCTCAATTTCGAGCGAAAGCTGATCGGCATCCCCATGCGTAATCAAATCATACGCATTCATATTCAAATTCAGATCCGGCGATCGTCGATGATGATCATTATCCAACATCGACAACGAAGGCGATAACGTTGGACTTAACGGTGTCGAATAAAGCGTTGAAACCGACTACAAATTAAACATTAACAAAACTCCATCCACAATAAACACCTAAACTTACAGAACTAACGGAGATCGGAGAGATATTATTCGTCGATCCATTAAAGCTACTCCGACTGATAAAATCGAGCAGCTTCTCCTTCGCTTGTTTTTCCGCGGCACGCGCCGCGATTAGTTCGCCCTTCAAGCGATGCGCTTCGTCGGCCCGACGCTCCGATTCCTCCACTAAGCGCGCTGTTAGGATTTCGGCTTCGCGCGTTTTTCGTTCGAGTGACACCTTAACAAAAATTTGGTAGTAATTTGTATTTTTAAGCGTATTGTGGTATTTTACTTTCTCTTCATCCCTTCGCATGGCAGTCACTCTTAATCTGGCGATTTCCTGTTCGGCTTCTGCGGCTTTTTGGCTCAGTAGGATCGCTTCCTCTTCGGCTATTCTGCTTTTTTCCGCGAGCAAATCGGCGCTTTCCTCTGAACGTCGCTAGAAATTAAAAAAATTAATTTAGGTACTTCAAGACAGTCTAAAAATGTTTACCAAAGCCTCATTGGCCAATCGCGTTTCCTCCTGATACTGAAGCAATCTTTGCTCCATATTAGCTCGCTCTCGTTCGGCTTCTTCGCGTAACTGCTTTTCCCTTGCAAGACGATTTCGCTGCACTTGCCTTCGTTGCTTCTCCTCTTTAGCGGCGGCTTTCATTTGCTGCAATTCCATCGAATCGGGTTTTCGGCGACGCATGAATAAATCGTGGTTGCCCATGCAAAGATCCAAAATCTACAAACCGCATTATAAATAATATAAAAAATAATTAGTTTGTTTGTGTACCAATTTGTTCATCCTAACTTTCTGGCTAAAAAACACGAAATTCGGAGCGTTTTTATCGACGGGTTTAATGATAAACTTTCGATCATCAAAACTGATGTGTCGAATTTCAGACCATGTGAATGTTGTTTTTGGTTGCAGCTTGTTTTCTTTCTCGTAAATATTCAATCCTAGTGCAGTTACACCTAACCATAAATCAGTCTCTTTTTTATTCTGCAAAAATAAACCAAAATAATTAATTTCATCCCAAAAAGCGACAAAATATGATTCGGAAACACTCGTAAATCCGATCGCACATCTAACAAACTCCCTCGGAAACCTTCGGGTGTCTTCGGAAAACTTAATAAACAACCCCATAACCTCACTTAAACACGAAAATACCCAACTTACTAAGATCGGAAAGTAATTAACTCCATACATATCCAAATCTTGCGCGATTTTCAAATACTCCATCTCGGCTTCATCGCGTGACATGCCGCGATGGTCGGCGTACCAAACGCGAATGCGTTCCTCCCACATTTCCAACGTCATCTGGTATTGATCAATCACGCGTTGCGGTAGCAAATCTTCGCTAGCCAGCATGCCAGGCTTATAAGTACACTCATCGAAATCGCCGAACTTCGCTTGAACTGCGTAGCTGGCTAACAATACTGAAGCCTCTGGCGGACAGTACACGTCCATCGATAATATGGCTTGTTTCACTTGCAAGAAGAACAAATGCTGTGTGACTTCTTGCACCAGTTCTTCCGCGACTTCTTCCGGGTAGAACTTGGCGAGGAACATGAACGATGCTGTTTGATGGTTTTTTTGAATACTTTGATCTTGCACTACAAATTTAATTATCATGTTTAACGTTTCGTCTTCGGTTATAAATAGATGTACCTTTCTTGTCCAATTTGAGCCACGAAATGAAGCCCTTCGAATCCTCATATTGCAAACCGAAATACCAGGTTTCTCGCAGTCCGATTGTCCGACAGACCAGTTCGAATAGATCCCTGCCAGTGGCACGCCACTGAAAAGCTGATAGTTAGATATCGTCAAAACGTGCTTAAATTAATCATACTTCTAAATTGAATTCCAATTCCGCATCCAAAGTGCACACTTTGACAGGAAAGCTTTTTCCCGATTTTTTCCTGATAAACGGTGGCATTTTTTGGCGCATTCTACTTAAAACTAGTTAAATTAATTCAACAGTCCATGTTTATTATGTTTTTATTTTATCATTTTATTAATAAACTGTCATTCATAAGTCATGCATTATGTCAGAACTGTCAATTTCCAGTAAGGCAACATAGTAAACTTGATAAATGTTTAATTGGTATTGTTCGTTTTGCAACTTGCAGAGCGTAAACAAAAATGTAGGCAACCCGTAAAACACATAATCAAAATAATTGTAAACAAAATAGAATATTATTTTCTGTAATCATTGACCTTGAAGATTATAAACAAATGCTACAATAAATAATTAAACTCAAATTCTTATTGTTTGCATTTAATAAACAATCACAAAAATTTGGACTACTTTGTTTACGAAAATGCACGTTGGTACGCTGACTTTTTGACGCCACACCTTCGTGTTTACCTGTCAAATGTGTCATACCTCAAGTGTTTTCTTCAATTTGTTGTTAATTAAAGGGTGTAGCTGAATCCAAATCGAGTGAAAATCGATCTGCACGGATTTGAAGATGAATTACGGCAAAAAGTCTCCGACTACGGGCACCCCGTCCGTGTATTCGCACGTCACCACAAGAAGCACAGCAAATTTAAAGAGCAGCAGAAGTCTGAGATCCTTGAAGACACCATGGTATTCAAAGCCTCTAGTGCAAGAAGCCCTATTTATGGACGTGCAAAGGGCTTCTTTACTAACCGCTATATTTTCACTGGTTTGTGTAGCTCGCTGTGAATGTTGCTCTAAATTTAATTTGTCTGCATTTTAGCTATTGTCGATATTTACGATTGTGACTGCTTGCTTTGACTTGTATTGCTATATAATGGCATCGCCAGGATCCGTGCATTATGGATACCACTTTTTGTCGTACGAATTTGTGTATGTTGGGAATAGGCATGGTAGGAAAAATGAAATGCGAATCGCTAGGGGGAAATTTTTGTGAAATTTTGTGTATTTTACGAAAGTTTCTGCTCAAAATCGATTCGGAAGTATTCGTGTATTTTCGGTAATCTTCGGAAATACTTTAGTACACATTTTTTCCGATAAATTTACCATTCGCAGATTATTAGTAACAATTCATTTATTTGTTTATCATGTTTTAGTGAGGAATGCTTTAGCTATGTTTGCCATATTTTCGATTTTGTTGTCCTGCGTTGTGTTTGTAACCAGTATAATATTGATAAACGCTTTGAGAAAGGTAAAACTACATAAACAATCCATTGAGACGTTTTAATGAATTTATTTTCAATTAGGAACGCGAATATAAAATGGTTCCTTGGGTTTACACCTTCGCCGTTTTCACCGTATTCCGATTTTTAGCGCTTTTATTTTTCTCCATTGTGAACGATTTAATTTTCGCTTATAATATCATAATGGTGCTGCTCTGGATCGTTTTCATTGTATGCTGCGCTTATGGCTGGGTTCTAGTTTACTCGCTCTACATCGAATTGTCCGATTTGACTCGACTGGAGGATTTGGCGCACTTGAGGGTAATTTGTTTATTTTACTTTTAGTTTGTAGTATCATTGCAATAATTCGTAATTTAATATCACATGCTTTCTCAAGACATTTGAGAGGTGTCATTTAGGTAAGCACTTTCACCTTGTAGCTAAATAATAATTTTCGAACAAAAAATTGTTTAAATTTTTACTGACGAATGTTTTTATTTTAATTAGATGGGCACCATGCAGTCGCTGAATGCATCGACAGTCCCATCTCTGGCGGGCTCTCGCCCGACGACACCCCACAGTACGGTATCGACAATGCCAGTCTAAGAACATTAACAACACCGATGCAAGCAGGCCCGTCTACCTCTGCTTCTTGTATGACTAATGTCGTCACTGCGATTTCAACCATATGTTAAATATCGCACGCAAATTAAGATTTATCAAATAAGTTTTAATATTGGATAATTGACCATTTTTGTTATTGTTTATTTAGAATTTTAGGTTTACCACTTAAGTGTACTTTCGAAATATTGACGCCGTCCATTTTTATGTATCTTTTTGAACAGTTTTTTTAATAAAATGTTTTATATATTAAAAGCTAGTGGTATTTATTATTAAATAAATGATTTAATGGATTTCTACCTTTAGTAATAATTCTTTAATTTAATATTTAGCGCATTGTAACAATTCCGATAATTTAAATTGTGTATTACTGGTTGCCTAACTTGAAAACTATCGCCATGCTTTTTTTATCATGACGTCATAGCATAACCTAAAAATAAAAATGGGTGATCAACAGAACGTAAACAAATCAATTTCGAATCGAAATGATTTTCTGACGCATTTAAATAGTAGCGTTTCAACAAATGACAACTTTATCAACACTGCAACGAAACATCTGGAGAAATTGCAGTTGACCTGTGAGAATATTAAAACTTTAAGTAAATATCCCGAACACGATTCGATAATACCGCTCGGTGCGAATATTTACATGAATGGGCGCATTATTCATACTGGTGAGTATTGTGTGAAGAAAGAAGCCCATCCCGAATCGTATTTGGTTCTGAAAACTGTGGACCAAACGTTGGAGTCGCTGCAAGGCAGAATTGACGAGCAGAAAAGTTTGATAGAAAAGGGGGAATATGCTAAGTTGCAGCTGGAAGAGCGGATGAATGTATTGAAGGGAGGGTTAGACTTGGATCTGGAAAAGGGGGAAGATATGGAGAGCATGCCGATTGAAATTAAATCGGATAAAGGAGTTGCGATGAAAGTGGGCGACTTTTATGAAATCGTGGAGTATGAAGACTAGTAGCAAGTATTATACAAATTGTTTATTTATATTAGATTAAGATTGAACATTGAGAAGATGTTGTACAATGATTTTGTTTTAAAAACAATATTAATTAATATAAAATATTAATTCAAGTTCATGTTGATAGGTGGCACTACTTGAAATTGCACAACAAAACCTTTTCAGATGTATGCTTGGTTGCATACACATTGTCCCAAACTCATTGTCCGCATCTGTACTATTAATTGAAAATAGTTTATTATTTTAATAATATACTATTTAAATTCACTATTATTTTACGCAAATTTTTTTAATCGATTTTCATATAAAAAAAATGTGTGACTGTTTGACCATCATTTAATAACGATTATTATTTACATTCATTTAATTACATAATAATTTCTCACAATTTTTTTTTAATTAAAATTATTAATTATGAATTATAATTATTAATTACAATTAATTCGCAAATAGCCAAATATAATGTATGCACTTGAAGACATCCTAATTTCCTTAATAGTCACTTATAAAACAAGTTTTTCATACTTAATAAATACAAATAGGTCGTATTTAATTCATTCCGCTTCCATAAGTGGATACGCCACTTAATCATACCTTATCATTATAATTTAATAAAATTCTCAACAATACATTTCTACGAACTAACTCGATCAAATAAATTGAAAGATACACAATTTCACAAAAAAAAAAGAAATAGTCTACTTCGACCGCCAAGTCAGATTCCCCTTAGCCGCTCCAAAGCTATGCAAAAAAGTACAGTCAGCAATATTCTTACAATATTTCCCGTACTTGCACGCCTTCGGATGATAGAACGAACAAGCCAAATTCACGCAATTCGGATAAAACTTGCAAGTGGCCAAAGTTTGACTCGACAATGGAAGAGCGTTAATTTTCGGAGCACCATGTGCATACGGACACTCTTTCTTCGTGCAAGAGCTGCCGAACTTGCAAGTCGGATGCAAGTACACGCATTTGTCGCCGAACTTGCAATGCGGAAACATTTCGCACGAACTGTTCGGATGCGTAAACTCGCATTTATCGCCTAGTCGGCAACCCGGCCAAAACTTGCAGCGCTCCTTTTTCTTCAATGCTAACGCCGATTGGACCATCGGGAGCTTATCAGGAATATTCGACTTGGGTTGACTCACTACCTCAGACTCTTTTCGATTGAATACGATCGGCGACGGCGTTTTGCGGCCTTCCAAGCGCGACTTTATCGAAGGTTTGCTGTGCAATTGTTCGAACTTTTTGTCCAGTCCATCGAGAGTTATGATGAACTTTTGTTTCACTTCCGAACGATGGTTCGAATCGGATCGCGATGAGTCAGATTCGTCGTCCGTTGTCTTGTCGGCTTTTTCGCTGAGTTTCTCGCTACTGTCATCGTTGCAGGTTTCTTGCAGACGTTGTTCCAGTATTAGGTTTTTTAGCTTCTTCTTTTCCGAGTCGGAGATCAGCGGCTTTTTTACGGGTTCGGCTCGCGGTTGCTGTTCGCTTTGCTTTCGGTAGTTTTTTGTGAATAGCGCATCAGGCTAAAAATAAATATTATTTATTTAAATCGATGAAGATAAATATTTATTTACCTTTAAATTGTGTCCAACTATACGAGTTTGAGCGATACTTCTATGAGCATCAGCCATAGCTTTTAGCAGAAGATTTTTGTTAGGCTGCGCGTCTGCGGGAATTACGCGTGGTTTTATTTTCACCATACTGGGCACTTCCTTTTTGGTTTTTAATTCTTCTTCGCGATCGTCTTTTTCTCGGTATTTTGGCGGAACCACTGATACTTTCGACATTACGCCCAATCGGCTTAGTAAACTCTAAAACATAAGCAAAAAAAAGTATAAAGACAATTTTAATTAATTCAATAATTAATTACCTCTTTATTGTTGGATTTATTTCGCTTAGGACTCTTGTTAATTCTCCCATCATTCCTCCTCTTATAAAAATCATCATCATTCCTACGGTCGGAAATAACCTTTGACTTAATTCTGGAATCATTCGAATTGCGTTTACCCAATCGCTCTATAATTGACTGCTTATTACTACTGCTGCGCACCGGACTAGATTGCCTTGAATCTTCAAAAATGATTCGTTTATGCTCGGGTTTTTTCGGTTCTACAGTAGGTGGGCTCGAAATCGTTTCCGCGGCTGGTTCAATCGTGATAGTTCGTCTTTTAGGCGGGGTCTCGGGGGGCGTTCGAGACTGCTCAACTTTGTTCATGAAAAGTTCATCTGCAAATTAAGATAATTAATTTTTAATTCGAATATTAATTTTAATAATGACGAACCGTTTTCCGTTTTAATGTTAAGGTAGTCGTCCTCATCGGCGGCTTCTGTATCGCTGGTCACCGTTTCACCTAACCGATTTCTAACACTGCGAATTCGCTTTTCAATGTCTTCCAGCTCCTGTTCGTTCGATACGTTTACTTCAGAGAGGAGCGGAATATCAAAGTTGTCGTTTATGAATTTTGGTACGGGGTTTTCACTTGGCACTCTAGTCTCATTGAGAATGACTATTTTTCGCTGTCCTGTTAATATATTTGCGTTGATCGGCAAATCGTCGGTCAACGATTTTGTGGAAGGAACGTCTTCTTCCTTTGTGATAATTACGGGTTTCTTTTCTTTTTTCACTTTGCTGTTGTCGTACGACTCGTTCGATTTTCGTTTCGAGGACTTTTTGTACGCATCTGCAACATAATAAATTATATTAGGACTTGTTTGTAATTTTGGTACCTCGTTTTTTAGTTTTAGTATTTTGCAACAACTTTCAAAAGTCACAATTTTTTACTCTAGCTGATGTTAGTCTACAATACATACTGCGTTTACCGGGATTTGTGACGGTGACCTGCTTCAGCTTCTTCAAAACAATATGCAACCATTCCACAAACGTTGATGTTTTCGTGTTCAAGAAAAGTTGCAAGTCTTCGTTCATTTGCGATTTCGATCGCTTATTCGCCACCATCACCATAATGTAATCGGGCAATTCATCATCTAGAAATGCAAATCAGTATACTATCGAATTTCACACAAACATTAATCCACTTACCAACGTAGCAGCTCAATTCCAAGAGCTTGGCTTTTATCGCCGACTAAAAATACACTTTATGAATTTCTAATGTTTGCAGTAAATAGATGTGCTTACCCTCATTTTTTGGCCCACTTCCACGCCTATACTCTCCATTGTTGTAATTGATTCACAATAATATTAAACACAACAATACTTATCACTTAAATATTGAATTAGAATTTCTAAATGGGAAATGTCAACATAATTATATTTTTAGGTTAGAATTCTAGTTTGATTTAACGTTGATGAGGGCGCTTTCAAAAATTGTACAGGGTGTTGGCTTTTATAAACTACGGAATTTAGGCAACACACAATACATTTATATTATTTATGTAAAATGTTAAAATTGATTAAAAACTTGCTTTTGCATATTATTAATCATATAATGCCAGATAATATACATAAAATTAATTGGTTTGAATATTATGTTTCCAGGGCTTTTATTTGAAGATTGTATTGTTGGTTGCATAATGATATAAGTTTTTCAAATTTAAATTTTTTTAAAGGTAGAAGAAATTTTTATTTAATAACGCATTCACAATATATATTACTTAGAAAAATAGATAAATGTATATAGTAAACTGACTTAAACTTAACTACTCAAAACATAATATTAATAATAAACGAATAAAGAATTTGTTGACACCGAGAAGAATAATGTGGCACAATATCGCATTAAATCTTTAACACAAGCTGTCTGACAAAATTATTGAAATTTACAACCATATTGGACAGAATGGAATATTATTTGAGTTCATCTATCGTCTATCTGATAAGTTGATCCCAATTGCAAATCGGTTAAAGATTTAATCCGTTCAACTAACTTCGACCGATGGAAATACGCTTAGATTTTGAGACTGAACACCATACTTAGAAATTGTTCGTAGTGGATTGTAATGTAGCCATCTTGGTCCGTATCGTATTGGCGGAATGACGACGTTAAAGTCTACAAAATCAATATTTACTCACTAAAATGATTAAAATTATCATCAACTTACGTATAAAATTATGCAAGCTTGAATAAAATCATCGAACAATATTGTCCCGTGACCGAGTCGATCGAACTTTCGCACTAACGTCTCGATAAGTCCATCCGATAGTCGATAGCCAAATGTGGTCAAAGCCGTCTTCAATTCTTGTTTGTCGATGTTGCCCGAACTGTCGCGATCGAACGATCGGAAGCAATTCTGCCAATCTGTCACGTATTTCCAAAGTGCTCCGAAATCGTCGAAATTCACGGAACCGCGATTTTGTCTATCAAACATTCCTGCAAAATTTAATCTAATGTAATCAACAAAGTATTTGATTGGTCGCAAACTTACCAATCATTAATCGAACGGTTTCGGGGTTGAAAGGGCTCCAAGTGCCGTTCGATAACGCTGATTGTAATTCCTCCGCATTGATATATCCACTGCGATCGCGGTCCACCCTGTTTGTTTATTGGGGTTAAATTATTTATATTACGTGTAATCTGGTGCAATTGTACTCACCGTTGGAACACGTCCCACAAGAACTCTCGGTTCGGCATTGGTGATGAAAACTGACTCATTTTTCAAGCTTTTCTATTTTATCTATGGTAATTAATAATTTATGGAAGTGTTTGTAATTTTTCTAGTAGGGTTTTTACTTGAATCGAACGTCAACTGATGTTTGTTCACTTGTGCGGTAATCGTGATTCATCTTTGATTATGTGGACAATATTTTCCGATTTTCTTTCTTGTAATAAATAATATTTACAAATGTCAGCATGTTTTTAGAATGTGCTAAATAATGAGCTACATTTAAAAGTGTAACACTAATAATATGTTTTAAGTAAAGTTTAAGTGAACAGACATCTTTATGGATGACGTAATTACTAAATTGCTGGTGGAAAAACCAAATTCCCTACTGAACTATAGGCAACCAGTAATACATTATGGTCCCAATTTAAATGCTTTAAAACTTAATAAAAATTAATTGTTTTTTATATTTGGTAAATAAAAACTAGTGATTCCGGTAACACATAGAAATATATTGCATAAATAGGACATATTAAAACTTAACCATTAAGAAAATTTGATTCACTTATTTTTGTTATATAAAAACCAATAGATCGCAAAGAGAAAGCTCGGTGGACAATTAACATTATCTTGTTGCATATACTTTTTCACCTCTTCAACGCTCATTTCAACCACATCAATAATTTCGTCATCGACACCCCCACCGGAATTCACACGCATATCGTCTGTAACCTCGCAATAATACGCCGTTTGCAAACTGCCCGAAGTACCCACTCCGGAACAATACGATCCAATTTTCTGCAAACTGCCCAACGTCACATCGAATCCGCATTCCTCCAATACTTCCTCCCTTGCGATTTCAATAATCGGTTTCTTCTTATCGATGATTCCCGCACACAATTCGATTGTGTAGCCTAATTGGGCCGGATATTTCGCAACGTTGATTTCATTCTGGCGATCCTCTTCCGGAATGCGACTGAAGTAAACGGCGGGACGGAATTGCTTGACGAACACTAATTTACCATTGCTAATGTTGTGCAGTAGAATTGTAACACTGTCGTGCACTGATAGTAGATCCCAAGTGCGTTTCGTGCCGTTTTGCGTAAAGTGCATGGTGTGCGGTTGCATGTAAATCGATTTTTGCAGCGGAGTTATTACCACATTTGTTAATTTATCCATTTTTTACTATAAACTAATACGCACTTGGATAAATTATTACGTGGTCGTCTTTTTCACGTTAAAATGTGATAAGACTAATAAAAAACGTGAACGAACAAGGTTTATTTAAATACAAACGTCAATATTTGACAGCACGCAACAATAAAGAGAGACGGAGATAGAGAGAGAAGAAAATAAAACAACTATTTATGCAACCAACAATACACTTACAAATGGAGTTTCCTCAAGGCGTGTCCTGTCTATTCTAACCTCAAAACCGCCAGAGGTCGCAACTCGCTGTGCCGATAAAACAGCATCCGTCAATGTCTGCAAAATGCTAAATGGGTGAGTGCTGAATGAGTGATTCCGGACGTGTTTTTTAAATCAACAAAAACAGTAAACATTCATCAACGGTCTTCCTACAAATTATGGCTCCGGTCGATGTGGAATCTCCCGCAGTAAGTAATCGCACAAATTTCCCTATCAATTCAATAACAATAACACAAATCTCTAATCTACCTCAGTATTGATTGTACACTATTGTTATTGCTCGGCAATCACATAAGGAAATGATCTAAATACCAAGGGCGTTGCCTCTACCATTCCTATTTAAATGCACGATCGCCTACTTTAACCCCAATTCAACCGTACCTTTAATTATTCGCAGGTGGAAAGTCAAATGAGGAACTTGAATCTCTCCGGTCATGTTGGCTTCGACAGTCTGCCCGATCAACTTGTTTCCAAAAGCGTCCAGAACGGGTTCATTTTCAACATTATGTGCATTGGTAAATATTGCATTAATTTTACTAAATAACCCTCTAAAAACAATTTAATTGTACAGGCGAAACCGGGCTGGGCAAATCAACTTTAATGGACTCGCTGTTCAACACGAATTTCGAATCCAGTCCAAGTCCGCATACTCTTCCGACCGTCAAGCTAAAAGCGCACACTTACGAACTGCAGGAGAGCAACGTCCGACTTAAGGTATTTATTATGGAAATCGGAATTAATTTATCCATTTTGCCAGTTTCTGTCAATTTTTGACAGCTGTCACTTTGATAACAGATGAACTCGTATATGTGTATATTTGGTTGCATACTCATTTTCAGCTTGTACGATTTTTTTTGCAATTCTTGACAGCTGTCACTTTTATTTTATGTCAAACATTTTTGCAGTTGACAATTGTGGACACGGTTGGTTATGGCGACCAGATAAACAAGGAAGACAGCTTCAAAGCGGTGGTGGACTACATTGATGCCCAATTCGAGAATTACCTTCAGGAAGAGCTGAAAATTAAACGCTCATTGTCGGCGTATCACGATTCGCGGATTCACATCTGCCTCTACTTCATCTGTCCCACTGGACACGGCTTGAAGTCGATCGATTTGGTGTGCATGAAGAAGCTCGACCAAAAAGTCAACGTGATTCCCATCATTGCGAAAGCGGACACGATTTCCAAGACGGAGCTGCAGAAATTCAAGTCGAAGATCATCGCGGAGTTGCAGAATAATGGCGTGCACATTTACGAGTTCCCGGTGGACGATGAGTCGGTGTCCGAGTTGAATACGTCGATGAACACGCACATTCCGTTTGCGGTGATTGGCAGCACTGATTTCGTGCGAGTGGGCAACAAGATGGTGCGCGCTCGCGCGTATCCGTGGGGCACGGTGCAAGTGGAGAACGAGACGCATTGCGATTTCGTGAAGCTGCGCGAAATGCTGATACGGACGAATATGGAGGATATGCGAGAGAAGACGCACGCGTGTCATTATGAGTTGTATCGCAAGAAGCGATTGGAGCAGATGGGATTCAGCGATGTGGATGCTGATAATAAGCCGGTCAGTTTTCAGCAGACGTTCGAAACGAAGCGTTCGAATCATTTGCAGGAGTTGCAGCAGAAGGAGGATGAGATGCGGCAGATGTTTGTCGTGCGTGTGAAGGAGAAGGAGTCGGAGTTGAAGGATGCGGAGAAAGAGGTGAGATTTATCGATAAACTTTTACAAAAAAAATTGCAAAGTATGCAACCAAATATACACCTTATACTAATTAATTTTCTTTCCAGCTTCATGCCAAGTTTGACAAATTGAAGAAAGACCATACCGAAGACAAGAAGAAAATTGAAGATGCGCGTAAGAAGTTGGAGGATGAATTGGTGGAGTTCAATCGACGCAAAGCGCAGTATCAGCAAATGGGCTCCAGTCATCACACACTCACCCTCGGCAAGAGTAAGAAGAACAAATAATGAAGAGGCGCATCTTGTCTGCCGCTAGATGGCAGGTTGGTTTTTTTTCTTAAGCGCAAAATATTTATTATATTAATTGATTGAAAGCAAGACTACAATTTTATCTACAATTTTATACGCCAACTATTTAAATTGCAATCAGATCTAATATATAGAATTTTATAAGAACGTTTTTGTATACCAAAGTCATTTTTATTTGATTAATTAATGCATTTAATAGTTTTACATTATTTATATATTTACTATGGATTGTGTTCTATGGTTTACATAAAGTATTTTTATTCCAATATTTGCTTTCTTATAATGCTGTCTCTCCTGGCCGAACCAACTTTGCGAATCTTGAATAGTACGTGAATTTCCGGGAGAAATTCGGCACTTTCTGGATTTTCGGACGACGGAAAACTACTCTTGGTTTAATTTCCTTTTCATGCTCCTATAAATCAAACAATTAAAGGATCTATTGAGGGTACAAGCCGAAATTTCAACGCCTGGTGGCCAAACTGTGAACTACCAGAAAAGGTAGTTGGCTATTGTGCAGGAAAATGGCTATTGTGCTGTAGTGAAAAATAAAATACAACCAGCAATACAATACTAATTTTTAATGGTAGAAAAATATTTACAAAAACTTACCCTAACTAAGAACCTAATTCTCAAAATACGTCTAAATAAACAATATTAGTGTAACAACAAAAATACACTACAAAACATAACAATAATATAAAATGAAATCGATGCATAATAACATAAAATTTGAACTCGCCGGTGGGTAATAAAAAAAAATAATGATCCGAAACTAAATAAATGAATCCATGAAACTCATGGAAATGCAGTCGCCAAATCTAAATACAAAGCTAAGAGTGCCATTGATCAGCGTGTCACCGATTCGCGTGGCGGTGGACTACGATATTTGGCACGAATGTGCAAAAACTTGGAAGCGCTAGCTGGCCGATCTGGACTGTCTCTGGACACGACTTTCACCTGACACGGATCGTGACGTAACAGGAAATGGTCCAATGTGTCCCAACCGCCTCCCACTCTCACCATCATGTGACGTCCTTTCAGCAACTGCAACAATAATTCAAAATTAAAATCGGCCATCTTGTCTACCGAATGTCAGCCGCCATCTTACCCTAATAAAAACATTTTTGCCCGCAATGTTATATTTGCCTTCGCCCACTTTTCTCACTTTCAATTTATCACATCGTCCACTGGCACAGTTGCAATTCCGCTGCATCAATCTCGCCGCCAATTGCACCTTTCGATCCAACTCCGTCGAACCGGAAGTCGGTGTCGTATCCCCACCACCATTGTTGCCAACAGTCGTCTGAATGATGTCCAGATCGGGGTCTTCGCCGCTGCCTCTCGACCACTCCTCATCCTCAGTGTTGTCACTGGGCACGCCGTCACTGGCCCCGCTAGCCGCCACCACTGGCAGCGATGCTAAATGATTATCGCCGCCGGCGTGTGGTACTAAAATAACATGCGGTCCGGTGTTCCAGCGGTTGAAAGCGGTGGAAATTGCGGAGGTGGAATTACTGTGGCGCATTTTCATGTCGGATGGCGGCGGGGAGGCTTGGAATTGCCAGGACAGGAGGGAACTGAGGCCGGAATCCGCGGAGTTTTGGCGCTCTTCTTCGGCGATTTCTTTTTCGAGTTGGACGAGACCGGGTGGTTCGATGCCGAAGCGGGTTGCAATGCGGGCTACTTCGAGTAGGCAGAGGATTACGTTTCGTGGTTGGTTGTGAAGAACTATATTTTTGAAAATAAATATTAATTGTTTATTAATATTTTTTAATTGTTCAATTAAAATTTGAATATTTTATTGGCTATGAATAAATCACGTGATGCATAAAAAAATCGCATTCGTTTTAATATGAAGCAACCTTTAGACGCTATTTTTAAATATTTAGGGATTTTAGTTTTGCACCAAAGTCCCTAGATTTGTCCTTCATGACACTTTGACAGTTGTGCGTACCTAACCTAAACTTGTTCTTTGTGCGACTATTTTGTGTTTCCAAATGTAAGTACATTTTAAATTACTAATTAAAACAAATTGGGAAAATATAAACATTAATGCAAATGTTAGTCAAATTTTGTTTTGGATTTTAACACTTTTAGTTTGAAAATTTCGTATGTTTGTATTTGAAGTCGCAAATGATGATGAAGTCTTTCACATAACCAAAACTTTCGATTCTAATGATTGCTGTTTCTTCTATTCTAATCAATTGCGTAATGATATGCATTTTCACCAATTAATTACTATTTAAATTTCTCACAATTCCCATTATTGTAATCGTCATTTAATATTGATATATTCATATGCATAAAGTACAATAGTGAAGACTTACCTAAATCGTCACTTTCGAAAAGTAGATTTTCATGAACGCCAAGCGATCGACAGAATTTTATAAAGTTTTCCATATTATCCCTCGAGAAAAAACTGCGACGCATCGCCTTTTCGAAGCATTTCCCTCGCACGTTTGGCAACGGCTGCAAAATTCGTCAAAATCAACACAATATTTAAATAAATCTTAAACGTCAAATAATTACCCCTTTGAAATGTCCAGCATGTAGAGCCTGTTTGGCAGTGTCGCAAATCACTTGAGCCAAATGACAAAGAACGACACCATTGTCGAGTTCCGTCAAGAAGTTATCTCGATTGATGTAATCGATTTCTGCAAATCAAATTTAGAAAAACAATGTAAAATTAAGATTATTGTAATTTCACAGTTTTAATTGTGTTTTGCATCGTAAATTAACCATCACTTTCTCGATTTGCTACTCGGTAGGTAGATTTTAACGATTTTGATCTAACGGCGAATTTTTTTATTTGAATAATTAAATGTCCATTTTTAAAAATTGCATTGAGCCGATAAATAAATGTTTCTAGAGCGCCGATGAAAAATAAAACAACTCGATCATGTTGCGGGATCATAAACTATCAATTAATCAGCATTAAAGCAATTTAATCGCATTAAATTGAATTAATGTTCGTCAGAGACACTGACCCATACTCAATAAATAAAATAATCAAACGCATCCGGATTAGACCATTGTGTTATTACACGCGATAGACGTGAGATGCATCTTAACTGGCTTTTTAAACATTTTCTAAATACATTTTGCAATAATACTACAAGTTCCATTAAAATAATAAACATTCTTTGTTGTCGTTTTGTGTTAATGCTGAATAACGTAAATAATACCCAAATATAGCGCTAAACTGATTCTTTTCCTTGTTGCCTAGCCACCAATACAATGATTTCTTTGTTTTAACTATTTTGTAGGTGTCATTAATTATTATAAAACTATATATAGAAGATCGCATCCATTGTTCGAGTTAGTCTAGTTTTGACCATTAATTAATGTACTTCGCGTTTTTCGTTAATTATATGAACTTAATACTTAATTATATTAACCTAATAAATAATTATATCAATTCAATCAACATATTATTTTCCATCACCTATCATAAACCTAATTGCGGAGTTAAGTTAATTTGTGATCAATCGAAGCTCGTGTACGGAACTTTCACTACAAAGTTGCCCTGGTGTCAGAACTGAAAATTGTGCATCAAGTTATTTTTGTTTATTCCTAATCGGTGGAATACAACATAAAAACTGGTGTCAGAAGAGGGATAGTTCATCGTCAATTGGATGAACATTCGAGTGAATTTTCAAGTGAAAACAAAGTTAATTCACGTGAGTTTCAACTCTTTGCGAAAAGAACTCTTGTACAAATCCTGAATATTCCGTGCTACTGAATCTGGAATTCACCGGCCAATCGGAGGCTAACACGGAAACTCCAAAGGAGAACCAACCATCAAATCATCATTCATCAAATCTACCCTTCCGAAGGAAGTCAACCTGCATCTACAGAATACAACTAGCAATACAACTAGCATCGTCATTATAAACTGTAAGTCAAAAATAAATAATACTGTTCTCGTAACTCCATTCAATTTTCATTTTCCTTTAACCTCTTACATTCTGATAAATCCAACAGAATGTCTCGATCAAGTGATAATGAACGCGATCTAAATCAAACTAGAGTCGATTCGACTCATCCAAATACAAATCATACTGATAATCATGATGACGAAGATTCAAATATCGGACATGAAGAATTGCCTCTAACAGTTTTGTTCAAATTTATTAAGCAATTTAGTGGAGATAGATCCGAATTAAATACTTTTATCCAAAACACAAACAGTGCATTTTCTTTAGCAACTCCAAATCAAACAAACAGTCTTCTATTGTTTGTCGTATCACAGTTATCTACTAGTGTCATTAACGAGTTAGAAATATCAGACGTTCATTCATGGACGGAATTGAAACGAAGATTAAAATTATACTATAGCCAAACAAAGCACCTTGTTCAGGCACATGAAGAGCTTGAAACAATTAAACAGTATCCTAATGAAAATATCACTGATTATTTTAAAAGGCTAGAAAAAGCAAAAAACGATTGTATACTAAGTGAAACAAATCATTGTTCAAACCCTGATCAGTTACCAGGTCTACGTCTAGCAATTCAAAGAACAGCTCTCAGACGTTTTATTATTCACAGCAAATCTGAGATATCACAAATGCTTCGTGCTCGCGATATAGATAATCTGAATGAAGCTTATTTACTTGCACTTCAAGAGGAGAAAATATCTAATTATACTCGTTATCGAACACCGCAAACAAATCGTAATAATTCTCAGAACATGTTTTGTAAAATTTGCAAAAGAAACAATCATACTACTCAAAATTGTCGAAATAAAAATCATGCTCAATCCTTCAAAGGTAATACTACATCGCATAATAATCCTAGCGCAGGTCCAAAAACCTACCAAAATAATGATAGTTACAATAGGCCTTCAACCTCTAATCAATATCAAAGGAAATTTTGCAACTACTGTAAATATACAGGTCACACCATAGAAGAATGTCGAAAAAGACAATTTAAAAATCAAAATTCACAAAATCCAAGAATAAATCATGTGCAATCAGACATGAATCCTAATTCTTTAAACTATCAAACGTCCGACGTGATCAATGCCACATGGGCGGACGAAACCCTTCAATCGGCATTCCCGGAATCAGAGAACAACACATTATAAATAATAATCAAATAAATAACTACAAGCTAAAAACAATTACATTTAAAATTCCAAATTCTGATAATTTAGTAACATTCTTATTAGATACAGGTGCTAGTATCTCAATCATAAAACATACTTCTGTCATACCAGAGAAAACTCCTTTAAATAAAAGCGATCTTGTAACCATAACTGGTATTGATGCAAATTCCACTATCAGTGCTCTTGGTTCAACTAACTTAAAATTATCAAATAGAGATATGGAGCTCTATCAAAAGGTATATGTTGTAAACGCATTTAAAATCTCAACCAAATATGATGGTATTCTTGGTGATGATTTTCTAAAAAATCATAAAGTAATCATAGATTATTCTAATGAAACTATTAAAATAGGAGAAAGTGAAATTAAGTTAAATACAGGTCTTGTACCCGATAAAACAAATTCTATTTTAAAAATTCCTGCTCGAACCGAAATAATAGCTGAAATAAATATTCAAAATAATTTGTCAGAAGGATTTTTACCCAGACAAGAAGTTCAAGAAAACGTTTATATTCCAAATTTGTTAGTTAAAAATAAAAATAATAAATCAACAATTCCTATTCTAAACGCTAATGATTTTGAAGTTACTTTAGATAACTCAATCGTATTTAATATAGAAGAATTTATTCCTCAAAAAGAAATAAACTTTTTGAATGACAACAATGTAAATTCAAGAAACATTATCAATACTTCTAAAAAAAGATTAGAGCTATTATCCGAAAACATTCGGACCGATCATCTAAATGCAGAAGAAAAAGATTCATTAATAGAAATCTGTTTAAAATATTCAAAAATATTCCATCTAGCGGGTGATCATTTAACAATGACAAATACTTTAAAACACAATGTACCAACAACTACAGAAATTCCAATATCTGCAAAAACATACAGATATCCAAAAGTTTTTGAAAATGAAGTAAATTCGCAAATATCTGATATGCTTAAGAATAAAATTATCCAACCATCTTTCTCACCGTGGTCTAGTCCAGTATGGATAGTGCCAAAAAAATTAGATTCATCCGGTAAAAAGAAATGGAGGTTAGTTATAGACTACAGAAAACTTAATGATATTACAATTGGAGATTCATACCCTTTACCGAATATTGAACACATACTAGATCAATTAGGAAATTCGGCTTATTTTACAACTTTGGATCTTGCTTCAGGATTCCATCAGATTCCAATGTCAGACAAAGATAAAACAAAAACTGCATTCACAACCCCATCAGGACATTACGAATTTAACCGAATGCCATTTGGTCTCAAAAATAGTCCTGCTACTTTCGCTAGACTTATGAATATCGTATTATCAGGCCTTCAAGGTACTAAATGTTTTTGTTATCTGGACGATATAGTTGTTTATGGAACAAACCTCAAAGATCATAACGATAAACTCAAAGCAGTATTTGATCAATTAGAACAACATAATCTTAAACTCCAACCGGACAAATGTGAATTTCTTCACAAAGAAATCACATATTTAGGTCATATAATTTCAGATACAGGTGTTAAGCCAGATACAAAAAAAATCAAAGCCATTTTGGAGATACCAAATCCAAAAAATCAAAAAGATATTAGATCTTTTTTAGGTTTAGTGGGCTATTATCGAAAATTTATAAATAATTTCGCTTCACTATCAAAACCTTTAACACAACTTCTCAAAAAAGACTCAAAACAATTTATATGGACAGAAAAGACTCAAGAAGCTTTCAATAAATTAAAAACAATCTTAACAACAGAACCTATACTTCAATATCCTGATTTTTCAAAAATATTTGTTCTTACAACAGACGCTTCTAATGAAGCAATTGGTTCAGTTTTATCGCAAGGTGAAATCGGCAAAGACCTTCCAATATCTTTTTATTCGCGAACATTGAATAAGGCCGAAACAAATTACTCGACCATAGAAAAAGAGTTGTTATCAATTGTTGACTCTTGTAAACATTTCAGACCTTACTTGTACGGACAAAAATTTAAAATTGTCACTGATCATAAACCACTGACATGGTTGATGAATTGTAAAGATCCCAATTCACGACTATCAAGATGGAGACTTAAACTTATGGACTACGAATATGAGATAATTTATAAAAAAGGATCGAGTAATACTAATGCAGATGCACTCAGCAGAATAAAATATGAAAATGTAAATTTTATTGAAGATGACTTATCTTTTCCAAACTTCAAACTATTTTTCCAACAGGAAATAGATATACCAGAACCAAATAGCGTTAAAACTGCAATAGAAAATGTAAAAAATTTAGTAATTCCCATATCATGCGATTACTCAAATTCTAACAAACATATGGATTACATAAAGAAAACTTATCAAAATCTTGTTCAAAATCCACAAGTAGCAGAAATAAACTTTAGACAAAATCAAAATCAAAAGTTATTCCTTGCCTTTATAAAACTCAATGCTTTAGATTCAGCTACTTATGAAGATCTTTATAAAACACTGGATAGTCTTCGAATCCTACTAGAATATAACAACATAAATTCTTTTGTAATTACAGATTTGTTATCTGAAAATACAACAATTAGGCGAGATACTTATCACGCTTTATTATATTATCTTTTTAGAAATTTCAAATATGAAGTTCTCAAAGATACACGTATACTCTTAACAGATCAAAATTTAATCAATGATATCCTTCGCGAGAATCACGACTTACCAACAGCTGGTCACCAAGGTTTTGAAAGGACATATGATCGAATTAAAGATCAATATTATTGGGAAAATATGAAAGAAAATATTAGAACTTATATAAAGAGATGTGTAGTATGCCAAAAATCTAAAACAGATTTTAGGAAAAATAAGAGTCCCATGCAAATTACTACAACAGCAAAAAAATTTTGTGAACAAATAGCAATGGACATTGTAGGTCCTTTACCAATAACCCAAAATGAAAATCGGTTTATTCTTACTCTACAAGACGATTTGACCAAATTTATACAAGCTTATGCTATACCCAACCATGAAGCCAAAACAATTGCCATTTATTTTCTAAAATTTTGTACACATTATGGATTCCCACAAAATATTCTCTCAGATCAAGGAACTGAGTTTACATCGCAAACTTTTAAAGAAATAAATAAACTTATGAGTATCAAACATAGATTGACGTCACCCTACCATCCTCAATCTAATGGCTCGTTAGAAAGAACACATCTAACACTAAAAGACTATTTCAAATGCTATACTAATAAAGACAATGACAATTGGGACGAATTTCTAAATTTTGCTGTATACAGTTATAATACTGGCATACATAAATCGACAAAGAAAACTCCATATGAACTAGTATTTGGTGAAGTACCAAGAATCCCTAATTATCTTAATCAACCAAAATTTAAACCAAATTATTCCGATCTCGCTAACGACCTTACCAACAAATTACAAATCATACGAGAAACAGCAAGAGAAAATCAAATTCAGTCAAAAACCAGATCCAAACAAAATTATGATAAAACTCATAACCGAACTTATTCCTTCAACGAAAATGATTTAGTATTACTTTATGATTCCGCCTCAAAAACCAAGAAGTTGACTCCAAATTACAAAGGCCCTTACAAAATTGTACAGATACATAATAATCAAACAGCTACAATTCAAATCACTCCCAAAAAACTCAAGACTTATCACTTCAATCTTCTAAAGCCTTATATTCTTTCAGATCAAGATGAAGATCAAGAATCAGATCAGGAATCAATTCCTCTTTCTTATGATCATTCCATTGATCAGCCAAGCACATCAAGACTTCAATATTAACCCAATTCCATCTTCATCGGGTTTACTGTATTACAATTTAGGCAAAGCACATATTTCAAATAATGATTTTACTCTTCTTTCATTTATCAATCTTACTTTACTCAACGAACAAATTAATATTGTAAAAACAAATTATGGAAGATCCTTAAATCTTTGTAATTTTGCAATATCTGAACGATATACATCTGACTGTCATAATCAATTAAAATTTATAAAGACTAAAATTGAATATATTGAGCAATCATATCGTGTAGTATCACATCAATTAAAGGGCGTTCACAACCGAAAGAAACGCGGACTTATTAACGGTATAGGCGATGGTATGAAATGGTTATTTGGAATACCAGATGCAGATGATGCTGCTTTTTATACAGACTCAATTAATTCTTTAATGTCCAACCAAAAACAAACCGAAGTTTTATTACAACAACAGGTCTCAATTATTTCTCAAACTATATCAAACTTTAATAACTCAATGTCACGAATGAATGAAAATATTGTTACTTTAAATTCAAATTTTGAAAAATTTAATACATTTGTTAAAGAAACAATTTTTACACAAAATGCTATAGAACAAGAAATTAGTATTGCAAATCATTTAATTCTCCTGATTGAAATGTCTGATGAAATTCTAAGATTGTTAGAAAACTATGAAAATGATTTATCCTTAATTCAAAACGGAATTATAAATTATAATATTCTTTCTCCAGAACAATTGTTTAATGAATTAATTAAAATTTCAACTAAATTTTCATTACCGATACCATTAACAAACGAGAATCTTTATCATTATTATAAAATCATATCTTTAAAATCATTTATAAAAGATGATTTAATAATCATGTCATTTCAAATTCCACTTAAAGATGTTTACGAATATGAACTATATCAAATATTCTCAATACCTTCACCTCACGAAGACCCTACTTTAATATCACTGATTGTACCTTCTAAACCTTATATCCTGGTTTCCACTACGAAAACATATTATGTTATGATGAATGACTTAAAACAGTGTGAAGAGTATATCTCAAATGAATGGTTATGCAAAGATATTACAATGTTGAAGAAAACCAATTCCGAAGAATGTGAAATTCAATTAATGATGAAAACAACTGTTAATATTCCTAAAACTTGTACAACCAAAAATTCTATAGTAGAAATGGAAATATGGCACCCTCTAAGGAATAACGAATGGTTCTATGCAATAACTTTTCCTACCCAAATCACAATTCTTTGTAATGGACAATCAATGACGGAAATTATTGAGAGAATTGGTATTCTCAAACTCTCCACAAAGTGCAAGGCTTATACGAGACTGGTTACTGTTGAATCACATCAGATGTTGGCAACGTCAAATTTAACACATTATATTCCGACAACAAGTATAAATAAAGATGATTGTTGTATTAAACTTAAATTAAACCTCACTAGTAATAATATTCATTTAAATCCAATACAGTTGAATAATTTAGATCTAAATGAATTGAAATTTGCCGAGAACAAACTTCATGAGTTCGATGAACAACTAAAACAACAAATTAACCAACCTTTTATTGTTAAAAAAATCTAAATGGTACAGTACTATTTTATCCATCATAATGGGAATTCTCCTTTTAATATTTTTATATAACCTTTTCAAATGGTGCGGTTGTTTTTATTGGTTAAGATATTTTTGTTGTTTTACTAAAGAACCACGAAATCCAAATATTCCGTGTTTACAAATTTTTAATCAGTGCCATAGCCAACCAGTAGACAGTCCAATTGTGCGATATGATACAGAACGAGAAAATGTTCGTATCCCTTTACAACCATCCGTTTCGCAACCTAATATTAGTTGTGATGAACGTTCTGACTCATCAGTGCGCAGATCGAAAAGATTACAGGGAAAAGTGAAAATTAACCCTTTTTAAAACTATAAGTTTTGTGAAATAATTATTAGTGCATTAGTTTTAAGAATTAGTAATAAGTTTGCTTGTGTTAAGAAGTTTTTTTTTTTATAATTATTCTATAATTATTTTTGTTTATTTTATGTATTGTGTGTAGTATTATAAGATATGATAAGAGATCTTTTTAACTGCTTTATTATTATATAATTATACAATATCAAATGTTAGATATTATATTCGTTAAAACTTTTTAATCCTACTGTTTAAAAAGTTTTAGAAATTAATTATATTCAAGATTTTTATTCAAAATTTAAAATTATAACAAAAATCTTTTTAGGTTGGGAGGTGTTGCCTAGCCACCAATACAATGATTTCTTTGTTTTAACTATTTTGTAGGTGTCATTAATTATTATAAAACTATATATAGAAGATCGCATCCATTGTTCGAGTTAGTCTAGTTTTGACCATTAATTAATGTACTTCGCGTTTTTCGTTAATTATATGAACTTAATACTTAATTATATTAACCTAATAAATAATTATATCAATTCAATCAACATATTATTTTCCATCACCTATCATAAACCTAATTGCGGAGTTAAGTTAATTTGTGATCAATCGAAGCTCGTGTACGGAACTTTCACTACAAAGTTGCCCTGGTGTCAGAACTGAAAATTGTGCATCAAGTTATTTTTGTTTATTCCTAATCGGTGGAATACAACATCCTTTATTCGCATGCATTCATTGAATTTTTAAATTTTCTGGAATGCTATGGTCGGTCTACTTTCAGTGGCGTTTGGTCAAAGACGTGAAACGCGAATTAGCATCAAATAAAATAATTACAACTCAAGAAGCCCGCTTCGTTTAAAGGTGATTGATTAATTGCAATTTCCACACCCTTTATTGAGCAGCATCGCGAATATCTCTGCATAACTTTTACATAATGTCGCGTTTTCCTATATTATAAATTACAAGCATGTTGTTAGATAAACACACATAAATATTAATTGTACAAAACGAGCAACAAATTTACGAATGATTAATTCGCATATCCTAGATTGCTTTGGATTACTTCATTTTACTCGTCAGTATGTAGTCTATGTAACCGTTACAAGCTTCATTTTTGCATTTTTTTCTCTTATGCACACGTATTTTGCAACATTAATGCGTGTAAGTGCAAAGTATGAATTACAATAATGGGTTTTTAATTAATTTTAATTAAAATAATATCAAATATAAAGTAGGCTATGATTTTTAAAAAAATGGCGTCAAGTTGTGACGTCATTTTAAGGTCCGCCCTAAAGCTCTATGCGCGCGAACTTTAAAAAAATTTCAGGATATTTTATAAATTGAATAAAATAGTTATTTATACAACAAGTAGCAAAATGTAAGTTATTTTTTCACGAGTCGTAAATTTGTCCAACGAGGCGTCAGCCGAGTTGGACAATACGAGAAGTGAAAAAATAACTTATTTTGCTCGTGTTGTATACACTATTTTTTGCAATTTTTAATTAAAATAAAAAAATATTAAATATTAGTTAATAATCAGATGACAATCGGTTGCTTGATTCAAGCTTAATTTGTTATTAATTAGAGCAAGCATTGATAAAACAATTGAAATCGCCCCTAGGAACGAAAAATCAAACAGCTTCCTTCACATAATTCAAATCGAACAGAAGTGTTTACTAACTCAAATTTAATGGAAATGTTGCTTATATGTTTCTGTTTAGTTTAATATTCTTACTAATTGTACAATTAATATTGTTAATAAATAAAACATTGCGGTTTTATAACTTTTTGCCACGTTTTTAGCAATTTTTAAAATAATGAAAAAAAGTAAAAAGAGTGAAAAAAAGTAGAAAAAGAGTGAAAAAAAGTCTTTTTTTCACGCTTTTTTTAGAACAATAAAAAAAAGTAGGCTGTTTCAACATCAAAAATGGCAACTAAAAAGATGTCATTTTAATCGCAAATTGCAAAAAAAATATTTTGAGCTTTTAAATTTAACTTTTTTGCTTTTATTTTGAGAAATAATTTATTGTGATATAATATATAATACTTTGCTTTAAATTACTCTAATTTGAATTAATACGTAACCGATACAAACTTATTTTGCATTTTGCAAAACTAATTACCATTTGAATTAATCATTATAATTATAATAATTTGTTGGAACCAATTGCACGATAAAAATCTAAATTTATTACACTATGATTATTAGATATTATAAATTTACTGCTTGCAGCTCAAAAAAACCGCGCTTTCCTTTGAAGTAAACACAATATTTGGCCTTTTTGCGTAAAATAAATTATCCAGCTATTGATTTAACTGTTTAGCTAAATTAAGTGGTTATTAGTTTGATGTTTTTGATCTAGATATAGTATAAGAAAATTTAATTGCAGGAAGTGCGCCAACGTACACGTAATTATATAATTACTCTTGATGTTTACAAGACAAATTTAATACAAGAGAAACAAAACCCAACATTAACACTCCCTGTGCATTTAAAATAAAAATTGTAAAAATATTCAGTGTCGCCATCTAATTTGCAAACCGAATTGGGTGGCGCTCTTAACATACATGAAAGCGCAACTTTTGAATTTTTAATAATAAATTAAAGTTTTTTATCGAGAATTATTTCGTAATCCATTTCTAAATTAATTGTTTTTTTACTAAATAATTATTTATTTACAATCACCGATCTAAAGTGAAACTTTAATCAAAGTACGAAAATCGGAAACAAAGTAGCGTGAGAATCATATTACACCTAATTAAATTAATACAAAAACAAGGCAATCATAAATTAAATTATTGTCACTTGCTTGAATGAACGCAAATTTTTGACGAAAAATTATGCAAAACTAACTATGGCGTAAAAAATTAAAATTATACAGCAGACGCACTGTTAGAAAAAATAAATCAAAATTAATTAAAAAATTGGACAACTGTAAATAAATTGGTTCAAAGGGTTCAAATCCAAATTGCAATCAATCAGCTAATGAATTTAGTTCATTGGCTCAATTAAATTTCAACTAATGTCGTTAACGTTTATTTTTTACATCGTTAGTTTTAATAGGCCAGTCGTTGGCGACCTATGACTCTCGCACTTATTTTACGAGTCCCTCCTTTAGTCTTTATTACTTTACTATGCACCGGATTTTCTCGTTTCCTTTTAGATATCGAATTCAATATTGAACACTACTTTCTAAGACCATAATCATTTAGGTGACAATTGGTGACAAAGTAAAATAATCAAAAAAAAAAAAAAAAAAAAATGCTGTGAAGTTTTTGCGTCATAACTTTTTCAAAATTAAAATTACAAAAAACTTTCCAACATAAAAGTTTTAGAAAATACAATTTAGCGTTGATCAAAAATTAAAAATAAATTCTACGACCAATAGGAGCCGAGTAATCCTCTGATGCGCCATGAAATTTTATTTGAGAACTACTGCGCGTCACGTTGATCTCCAAATGTGATCGCGAATTGTCATAAATTTGAAAATTATTTTACGTTCGAGTGCAAAAAATTTAGCATTCCGTTAAACTCGTCTAATCTTGAATGTTATATTGCGCCTTATCATTTTATAAAATCATCATAGTTTACTTTTACGTTTACGATTTATGATATTATTATCCAGAACCCGATAGTAGCTGAATGTAAACATTGTTAAGTACAATAGCAATATAATAATAGAATAGCATCTTCTTCTATATAAATATTAAGTATAAAAAGCCAAGATGATGTCGTATAGATATCCATATTCGGTCTTGCAAAGATGGCATGTTTAGAATTTGTAGAATGCTTAGATTAGGAAGCGATGAAAAAGGGCCGACCCACCTTTTCCACTGTTTTATACACAGTTTCTACTATTACTAGAAATATATGACTTGTACGTAGGTGAGTTATATAAAACCGCAGGTTAAAAGTCACATCAACTAAGGCAGAGCTACTTAACGTTTATCTAGCGCTTTTGGTTAATCATTTAAATTATGGGAAAGAAAAAATTACTTAAAAATAAGAATATTTGTTTAAGGCAGTGGCGTAGCTAAGATTAGGTGTTAGAAAATTGCCCAAAATCTTAAGTAATTTTTGAACTAAACTTAATGTACTTTAGACCAAATTTTATAATTTCAAAAATCAAATCAAATTTTAAAACAAAAAATAATTTTTTGAAGGCGCATGTTGCGGCACTGTCTTTTGTGACGTCACTATAGCTGTACTGACCAATAGCGTGCCGAGTCGGTAACCCGCGCTTACCTAACTGTAATTTATGCCAATTTTGATTTTTAATTGATATTCTATGAGATTTCTACTTTTGCAAAAATTCCCATCACTTTACTTTATTTAAATCTATAAAATTTCCTTATAATGCCGCTTTCAATTAATGATTATTTCACTTATCGTCGTCTGATGAATGACTTATTTTAAAAACTGTGGGAAAAGAAATAGTTTATGTAAATTATAGATCTATTTTTCCTTTTGACAAAAGATGACAGATTAATTATACATTTCAATTCGAATGCGCAATATCATTCGCAAACCATCATTATTATTCTTCTAAGAGAAACTGCTTAAATGTATAATTAACAGCAACGCGA
Source organism: Cryptophagus acutangulus (assembly GCA_963556235.1). Taxonomy (NCBI): domain Eukaryota; kingdom Metazoa; phylum Arthropoda; class Insecta; order Coleoptera; family Cryptophagidae; genus Cryptophagus; species Cryptophagus acutangulus. The sequence goes on from OY744561.1 coordinate 5,907,067, forward strand.
AAATGCAATTAAATAATCTAAATTTTCAATAGAAAAAAATCCCATCAGACAAAACAAAACGTCCATCCTACATCTGAGCGCAAATAAATAATAGGATTTTTGAGGTCGAATAGTAGTACTACTACAATACGAATTAATGTTGCGGTGTAGGTTTTAAATAGCACTAGACCTTTGCAATTTCGAAAACAAAGTCAAATGGATTTTTAATAATAACAAACAATCCGAAAAAAAAATGTATCTAATTTGTATTTTAAATTACGAGATCAAAACAAGTGCCCACGCTTCGATCGCCATATATCGGTGACAATGCCAAATTATTTAGTCCTCCCGCAACGGATAATTAACACTTCTAACACACTCATCGAAACCTACGCACCACCTGCTAGTAATTTTTTCATAAATTATTTATTAAAAATCGAAAGCGGCTGGTACGATTCGCGAAATATTTTCTTCCTGCATATCGAACTGCGAATAAAGGAAATTGCATTTGGCAAAAGTCCAAAATTCGCAAAAAAGTTAGTTGCACCTGAAATGAGTTTGTATGTCAAAAAAAATTCCAATCATGAACCTTATTAGTTAAATTTTTGTACTGCCAGGTACCGGTGCTCTATATTTTCGTATCGATTAGAAAGCATTCCGTGATTGAAGGTCTAATATAGATATTTTTTGACAATTTTCCAACGTGCATGCAGATCTACGATTTATTATGCTATGATTTATATAAATTTGGACTTTTCTTCCGAGTAAAGCTATTAAGCAGAATCACGCAGTGTTGGCCTTTCAAAGAAATGAGAAACGTTGCTCGACTAGTTTTAGTAGGTAATTTCGAAAAACTGTCTTTACATCATTAAAACAAATGTAACTTGTTGTTAGGTATCGTAAATATTTACAGGAAATTTTCACACTTCCTTTTTCAATTTTATATCTCGTAGTTTACGATACAATTTCTAAACGACTTTTGCTTGTTTTATTTCTGTCTGCGAAAATACTATAATTAAGCTGTTTAAAAACACTTATTTTATATAGTTTAATATGACGTTACAAATGTATAATTATTAATATAATGGACCTAGAGCGGAAAGTCCACGATACTCGTTTGCCGAGCGCGCATCGAGTTGCGCGCACCGTCATGCGCGTTAAACCTTTTCTGCCACAACTTCAACTTCCCGCCAAAAACTAGTAATAAATTCTCAGCGTCTAGACAAGACAAACCGAAGACCGTAAAATCGTGCCTACATCTCTAATTTGTTTCTATTGTTAGTTTCAAAATCTAATCTGATCAACCAACAACAACAATTTGCAGAACAAAGAAAATGTTTTGTAATCCATAGAACAACAAGTAGTGTGACAATTTATTACTTATTGACTCTAGCATTTTGTTATGTTTATTTAATCACGACGACAGTGGTCGCTTGAAATGTACGTTGTCCACACCGTGGTCTCGATGGCATTATTTAAGTCACGACTTTAGTATTTTCGATGCCGTGCTCTTGATAACCTCAAATCCTGCTCCTGCTGCTGCTGCCTGTTTTACTATGCGACTTGGAAGCCGTGACATAACCAGGTCCCTGGCTTTATTTTATGCACTCACCAGCGCATTTTTTTCTATGTGGGGTTTTTACGTGTTGAAATTGTACGGGGTGGTCGCAAGTGGAAGAAATTTTTTTGAACATTTTGACAAATTTTAAGTAATTTTAAAAGTTTGAAAAATGTTGAGTCATTTAAAAGAATTATTTGAAAAGCGGGCGACAATGACTTTTCCGCGCGCTGTGCGGCAAAAACACTTTCCACCCGACAGCCACTTAAATTTTTTAATTTTAAATGGTCCACAGTATGTTTATTTGCATACTTTATTATGTTTTTAATTATTTATTTTAAAAATTCATCAAATTTGAAATAATAACTTCGGCACTTTTTAATAACTTTTATGCAAATTAATATTATTCAAAAATTCAAAAGGCATTGTGTTGCATACATCAAGGGGTTTCCAACAGTATGTCTACATGTATATTTTATTACGTTTTTAATTATTTATTTTAAAAATTCATCAAATTTGAAATAATAACTTCGGCACTTTTTAATAACTTTTATGCAAATTAATATTTTTCAAAAATTCAAATAGCATTGTGTTGCATACATCAAGGGCTTTCCAACAGTATGTCTACTTGTATATTTTATTACGTTTTTAATTAATTATTTTACAAAAATTTATATATTTTTTAATTTATTTTAATAAAAATAATAATAAATTTTTGATATAAAAATTAAATTGAAGGGCTACTTTATGTCCACACGCTATATTCCTACTCCATATTCCGATTGACTTGAAATTTATGCCGTTATTGTTGTAGTTGATTATTTTTCAATCTACATCAACGATTTGAATGGTGCATTTGATCTTTGCTTTGCAAGAAATAAATCAACGTCGCGTCGTGTATTCGAATATGTCATTTGTAAATGAGTCAAGACCTACAAAATGTTACGGCTCATTTCCAATGCACATAGTAACTATTTCTGTTCTCAAAGTCTCTCGTCTATCTGGCTTTGCTCTCCTCATATCTACCAAAACGCCGCCACAAACAAAAACACACCAAATTGAGATTGAACAGATTTATTAACGGAGCGCGTTTAGAGAGAAAAAAAATTCAAGCAACCGGAAAAAAGGGTCGATTAACCCTTTGGGCTATTTTTAGCGGTTCATAACCGAAAAGACGACAAAACGTTACAGGAATAGTCCAGCTCATTAAATTTATTTTCGAAAAATATTTTTAGCGCCAACTAATTTTCCAAAAAAAAAAATATAAAGAGCGCACATTTTTTTTGCTAAAAAATAAATTGAACTACATTTACACAAAACACGTACATGGATGGCAACATAATGTTATTTTCTTGGACGTGTCCATGAAGTTTGTATAATTATTATTGTCCCACGGACACCGTAAGCGCAACAGGACAGGACTAGGTCAACATTTCCCTGAACGGCGTATATTATCGTCGCTTTTCTACTTATTTCATTTCGGTTGACATCATAAATAACTCGACCGATTATTATACTGAAACCTGTATCTCTCGTATCGTGCAAATTATATTCAAACTAGTTTTATTTATCGGTCCATTTTTTATTTCAATTCAACCAAAAAAAAAATAATTCTTCCTTATAGGCATTTCAAAGAAAATAAATAAATAAATTTAAGTGTACTTAAAATGCCAAGTGGCTTTATACTATTATTATTATTTTTTCTCACAATGGAGCACACCCTCAGGAAGTGGTCATTTCCTCTTCTTTATTGAAGTGCGTCTGCTAGCTGCAGATACACACACAACTTTTACATAATATGTGAATGAGTGTGTGTATGCAGATATAAAAAAATATTTATTTCGAAATGTTAGTGGTCGGTGGACCTCAAACAATAATTATATTATGTGGAAAACGTCGTTAAATGGTGTATATGTGAAAAGAAAGTTTAAATTTTTTTTCACTTCCCGCCCGCAGTATAGCCATCGCAGGAAACTGAAATTATCACTGTGTGCATTATAATTAGGAAAATTTCCTTATTAAGTCGATAATTGTTGAACTTGACTCTGATTTTCAAAACAAAATATTTTATTTTAAATAATTAAAAAAATGCTGCACACTAAATTTCATCAAAATCGGGGCTATATGCCGTCAAGATTTAAAGCAAATTATTTCCTTAATTTTTCTTCGACTTCCGATTAATTTATTTTTTAATTAAAATTTTATTTTGTCGATTAATTTCTAAAAGTAGTAAAAATTTACTTTTACTAAATAATTATTCAATTATTCAGTTTATTATTATTATTTAATAAATAATTTTAATTATTCTTTTATGTAAAATTAACTTTATTGCTGATTAATTTCCTGAATTGAATTAGTGACGTAGCGCTCAAGATCCAAACGCCAAACTAACCCCCTTTTAAATAACCCAATTTCGAACATAACACAAAATACGTTTAGCCAGGGATTGCGTGACTTTTGCAAAGTTATGTGCATTATATTTATAAATAATAAGCAAAAGTATCCGTTGCCTATTGATCAAACACGCATCATCTTTTATCCAACTGCACATTTACTCTCCCAGAACTGAATAAGAAAAACCAAACAACAATTAAAATGTTTAGTACCTGTAGTATGTGGTACTACTTATCTTTTTTCGAAAAAACCTAAGTACAGTTGCAGGAATAAGTTGTAGTAATGCAAAAAAGTAGCCGACTGTAGAACAGTTACATTATACGTACTCATATAATATTTATTGTTAGGAAGGGAAGGGCATTTGCACATAGAATATACATAATAGATTGGCATCGGAAAAATGCATATAAATACTTGCCTGCTAGAGCATACTAAATATTATGTCATGTCATATGCAAACGCGAGCCTTCTCTCAGACTCCCAGGACCCCCCATTATGTATCAAACTGCTCTATGCAAAGAGCGAAAAATGTGGAGATAAATCGCAATTTATTTATAATAAATTGATCACTATTTATTACGAATATTAATTCGTAATATTCGAAAAAAAATTATCTGTGAAGGCATTTGATCAGAAAGTTGCAGAAATTCCCTTAAGTAAATATCGAAGTAAAAATTTTAAATATTCTTGATTACTTTCTCAAAAAATGACATGTTTAAAAAATTTGCAAATCTCTGGTATTTTGTCTAGAATGTCAGAAATATTTGATCTCTTTGAAATTCCAATAATGACACACAAAAGCAAAGCAAATTGATATGTAGCCCTATCTGCATATGAAACGGTCCATAAATAACAAATTAACTATCAGAAATGTGGAGAACACACATAGTGCAGAAAAAGACGACCACATTGCACATGTAGGTGCGAGCGTAAATAATCGCACTATTTGTTGCTTGTTTGTTTTTACGTGACATTAAATTTAACATGCACTTTATATATTTACGACCGTCTGCAACGCTAATTTTATCAAAAAAATTCGCTGGAAATGAGATTCCACAGTACTTCTCTCGTTTATATACTAAAATTTAAATAAATCTGACAATTCTAACTATGAGGGGGGTATTAGGGGTTACAATTGTAAAATGTAGGTCTAGCCTAATTTCAATTAAATTAACTAAGTAATTATAACTTAAATATGTTATAATTACTACTACCAAATTTAAAAGAAATCCGAGCATTTTGACTGTAAAGGGTACGTTAAGGGTTGAAGTTGTAAAATAAGGGTCGCATATTATTTTTAATTAGATTATTCGTAAATCTGTTTTAAATGTATAGTAGAAATCTAATATGAAGAAAATCCGATCCATATAACTCAAACAATATATTTGGGGGGTGGGGGTTTGTGTAGTTAGGGTCGTAAATTATTTTTAGTCACTCAATATGTGAATATATATAAAATTACTGACGGAAAATGGTCAGTTATGCTGACATATAAGAATAAAAACACCGCCAATTTTTGAACAATTAATTTAAAGACCCAACAGGCCACTAGGGTTCATTTTTAGGGGATGAAACTTCTACCAGCATTTTCGTCAATGTATTCCTAATATGTATGCCAAATTTGGTTCAAATAAAATATTCCTCCTGGCAGGTATTCACGTTACAACTTATGCATTTTTACAACTTTTTGACCCTTCAACCCTTAATAAAAAGTCAACCCTTAAAAAAACTACAGATTTTTTGAAAGCATTCACCACTTGGGGTATACACAAAACATATGTTCAATATTTGGTCAAAATCGGTCTGCAACTTTAGAAGATTAAGTGGATGCACCGATTTTGCTGTTTTTGGCATGTTTTTGGCCAATAATGCGCAGGTCCTTAAGAATTTCCTAACTTTTTTTTCTTTGACCTAATCAATGGGCAGGTAGAAAAAAAGGACGCAAATTTTGCTTAAATCGGTTCAGTAGATTCCGAAATATAGCGGTTTAAAGAAACGAACAGACCGACAGACAGACCGACAGACAGACCGACAGACAGACCGACAGACGGAAATTAGTGAATATGATTTTCGTAATCTACGCATTCTATAAAGTAGAAAAAAGTGAAATTTGGAGAAATTTTTTTTTTCATGAATACAATACTTCCTCTACGAGAGAAGTAATAATGAAACTTACCCAAGGTTTTGTTCAGCCAGTCTGCCAAGTCTTCTTTTAGGGGATCAAGTTGTCGCATTTGCGCCGTCACCATTCGTTCAGTGTATTCTTCAGCCAGCTCTTCTTCGGGATCTAGGCGGTGGAAGCCTGAAGGCACCGACATTGGGCCCCAACTGTTCCGGTTGCGGGATATGTTTGTGCGGCCGAGTGCCATGTTTAGTAGAATTGTTCCTTCTGGAATAAAAACAAATAAATTAATAAATACGAAAGCGCCAATTGATTTTATAAAGTGTTACACAATTTCTGATCGATTACTTTTTTCAAGTGAATGCAAACTTGCCTTAAAGCGACATCATACTTGAGACTATTAATTATCGACGACTGTTATTTCGCATAACTAACCAATCCTGTTTTTTTCGCATTTTTAAACCAATTCGTTAATTGTTAACTTAAGAAACAATGCAAACGTATCCCTGAAACCGCGCGCCTGAAAAGGATGTGTGGTGCTTTATTCGAAATGTGATTTGTAAATTTAAAGAATTACTTCAAGCATGCTTCCCTATTATTTGAACTAATTGTTGTTGTTGATATGTAATTGAATCGAAGCCGAATTAAAAAAGCGCAGTACCTCCTATTTGTTTTCCTTGAACGTATAATTTCGACTAATTTCGATTTTCAAATAATTTGAACTAATATAGTATAAATCTAATAGTACGGCAATTATTTTAAAGACACAGCAATTTGAACTTTACAGTCTAGTTACTTTTTCTAAGTACTATCGCAGTGTGAACAGATATCTGCCTAAACTAATTATTATGGTATAAAATGTGCAGTTATTGTATCTATTCTGTGTATAAAGTATACACATATGTTTAAACGTGCATGTTTAAATATTATAAACACATACTAGTTAGTAGATGGTAAATACTAGCGAAACGGTACAGCATCGGGCAATTTGAATGAGAAATTAAAAAGGTCTGCTTGCAACAAATAAATAAACAAACAATTAAAAAATGCATTTATTATTTTATATGCCCATATGAGCCTTGATCTATTTTTAAATATACATCATAAACAACAATTAAATATTATATTTATTAGCAATTAATCTTGAAATTATTAATGAGCAAAACCACAATGTGTTTTCAATGATGATCTTCATAAATGTTTTATTAAATACTAGAAATTTTATTTTGCACATTAAAAACGAAAAATAGAACAACTAAAAAACATATCAATTTCCACACAATTTTCCTGAGATAAGCTTTAATTACAAAAAAGTTTATTTATCAATAAATCGTTTCAAAACAACCAGCAGGCAATAACAAACACATTTGTGATTGTATTATTCTATTACATAATCCCAATCGTAATTCGAACGATAAACATTAACATGCATAATTATGATGGGAAAAGCAGAAAGTAAAAATACTGCTCTCATCCTCTAAAAAAAATTTAAAAAAACGAAATACAAAAAATTGTCTGCTGCGACAATAATAATATTGTACACACATTTTTGTCACCGAAACTCATTCACAGTTTTGAAAACGATTTCTATATAAAATAAATTATTAATATTCGAGATTAATAATTCGTTCCGTTTGATTAAATATGCGCCATAATAAAGTTTTTTTTTTTGTGAATAAATGTCAAATAATTATTAATATAGCTTTAACTGAACAATAATTAATTGTTGCGATAATATAAATATTTTCTATTATTATTTCATATAAGACGTAAAGCATTTTTCGCATTCGTTTATGCTCTGAAACCTTTTCAGAATAATATAATTAGTGATTTTTATTAACACAGATACGTTCAACTAAATAAATTTACTTTACTTTTATCATAATGTGAGAATTAATGTCTGGATATTACAATTAACAATCATAATTATTCATAATAAGCGACTTTTATATTAATAAATAATTATAGTCTGAAAAAAAAACTAAATATGGGGAAAATAAGTTTGAAACATTTTTGGCGCCAAAATTAAAAGTTGACTAAATTCAAATATGGCTGCAACTAAAAAAATAATTTTCTAGATTTTAGTAATTTAGTTAGTCTATTTAACACTTTGAACAATTTTTTTCCAAAAATTTTAATGCAAAATTGGATTACTTTCACTAAACGCCACCCGTTTGAAAAATAGCGCTATTAAGTTGTCGTGGAGTAATTAAAAGCATTGCATTTAATAACGTTGAGAAATGGCAATGAGTGACTTAACTCATTTACAGAAATCGTGTAAATCCACCTCTATCTAATTCGGTACACAAAGACAAGAGAATATAAATTTATTAGCACGCCTGCCAATTAATTGGAAAGAAAATGCAGCCGGAGCAATATTATCACCATATCGAATCGCGAAGAAATAATTTAATAATTTTCAAACCAATAAATTTCATTACGTATAATTTAGTCTTTGTGTGGCTTTACACGCATATAACATACGATATTAAATGAATTACGTAAAAGTAGACCACCCTATATGGAATTGCTTCAAAATTAAAATACTCAACCGAACCAATCCCACAAGGTCTTTCGCGTAATTATTTTTATTTGCACGCATATTTTTATAGTTTGGTCGTCGCACTTTTTCGGACCGACAGACCACTTTTCGATTTCGATGCCCTTTAGCGGTTTAGTATCCATTTATTATAAATTATAACTAATAGATAAAAAATTACAACATTTCTACGACTATTGTGCACTGTTCGTATATGTACATGAATAATTATTAAATATTTATTTATTATACCATCAGATTTGAATATAAAAGTATTTATCAAAAAAGTGACTTTCATTTGTCGTATTGTAATTGGATTTGTTAATTTCATTTTTATATACGATTTTCTGTTGCGTACACTTTGTAGAATGTATTGTGAAATTATAAAATATTTTTTTCTTATACGATATATTTTTTTAATGGTTTATTTATTAAAAAAACTATTAACTTTTGCTTTAAAATTAATAATTTACTAAATTTCTAGAATTCAAGGTATTATTTACATTTTTAATGGAAGCGCTATTTAATTTGAGTGTTAACTACCAAATATTGAAAATGTGAATAATAAATGCAAATATATCAATATAGAAATTAATAAAATAAATAAAATATTTTTGCACAAAAGAAATTTTTGCAGTGAGAAATTCTTGGCTTAAAATAGTAAAATAAATTATGTAAAATTCTAAATTTTTTTGGCGCCAAAATAATTAGCGAATTAAATTCAAACATTGCAAATAAATCTAAAATATATTTAAATTATTTTAATTAGTCTAAAGTATTTCAATAATTTTCTTATGACAACGAAATATTTTAATTATTTTTTATCTTATTTTACAAAATATTTTTTATTTATTTAGAAAATAAATTTATATTTTTATGTGACAATTTTGAATTAAATCTGCATTCCAGACAATTAAAATTCTATTTCCAACTTTTTTTTAATTTCAACATTGAAGAATTTAATCAACACGATTATCAAATACATATCTACTAAAGTGCAAGTAATTTTCACCATATAAAGTAAATATATGTTTATTTACACATCAATTAAAATTCTTCAACAAAGTATGATTTATTGTAAAACATACCACATTGAAATTTCAAATTATTAAAATTCTAAAATAATTTTTTTTATGAATTACGAAAATTGAAATAAAAATTCCTAATTAAAATTTCAAATAAACATTTTATTGCTCCATTATTAATATGATTTAAAAAGCTGAATGTGGATCAATTAAAAGTTAAATTTATTTGTTTTCACTACTGTAAAGAGAAACAATGCAATAATAATTTATTTTAATTTTATCGCTTTACTTGATTGCAATTTCAAATGCGATATCTCAAAATTCGCCGTTTTATTCCATTATTTACTTAAAAATAAAATAGTAGTTATTGATATAGCCAATAAGCTTAAAAAATAAGTTTACTTAAAAATTAACGCATCCGCTTATCTTAATTTACTTTCATTAAAACACAAATTTCTCACAACAAAATTGAATTCTTTAATTGTTAATTAAAACCCATTTAATAAACAATTATTCTTCCGACTTTTAAAATGAGAGAAATTTCAATCAGGACGTCTAGACGCTTTTACGAACCACCAGTTAACGAAAATAAATCAAGAATAGATAATAATAATACCACAACAGAAATAACGCTAATCTTAAATGATGTGACAGAAGCCTCAAATTTTTAAAAAAAATATTGGCCCTTGGCTAATCCCTTAAAGCTATGCTACCTAAGCTAACAAGCAACCCTTCTTGGAAATGCACCGACTTGAATGCACCCGCACCTCCTTCCGTCACACCCTTATCCACTAATAAATATTCTATTCAAACATAATTGTTGTTGCTGTCGGTAATAAAAATACTAATTTATTACATTTTTTTTAAATAAAATATTACCTTTTAAACTGGCTGCAATTCGAATTTGACTTTTCACACGATAGAATTCACCGAACTAAACCAATAATTCAAATAAATAACCCATTTCGCAAATTTTTTTGGCGACCACTTTTTGAAAATCACTTTTTTGTTTTGTCTTTTGATATCTGATCACTAGTATTTATTATTTAGTGATTGGTTGATCGAAATTAAATTGTCAAACGATATAAAAATATTATTTCGAAGCAGCACGAAATTTACGCCGGTAGTACGGCGTTTCTTCAGCAACAGCACCAACAGTGAACGTTGCGGAGCAGACAGTGATGATGTGTTCACTGTGTTCCACACTCAGCTGTAGTTTCGCTTTCGCTATCATCGCATTCGAATTGACGAATGATAAAAGGGGATGGGATAGCGTAGCGCGAGAGAGAAGGGATGCTAGAGGTCTGGGTCACGTGAATTGGAAGCTGCAGGAGCTTTCATCGATTTTGCGCTTTCGTTGGTTATTCAGTTTGGTTTTTTTTCGAAACGCTTTCGTATTATTGATGAGCATACAGGTTACGAAAACAACCCTCGGAGAATTTTATACAAGTTTCAGGATCAAGTTTAAAAAAAAAGAAAAAACAAACTCAACGAAAAAGCGGCAACAAAGTAATTAAATGACTTAAACTTAGGGGCGTATTAGAAAAACATGTGTTTTCGAAACACTCTCATATTTTAGATTTTAATGTGTTTATCAAACTTAAAATAAAACGTCCCGACATAAATGCATTTATCTTTTTTGGTTTGCTTCAAATTTGTATACGATTCGTAATTCATATGCAATACATTCATCATTCATTAAATTTTAAAAAGAATGAGGCGCTTATTCTGTTTCGTAGACTTCCGGTGCTAGTGATGTCTCGAAAGCAGACACAACTAGACCAAAATATAAATATTTTATGAATTTACATTGATAGTTTTGTCTGGTTGCAGACGATCTTCTGTGTTCTGTCTAATATCTATCGGAATCGATACAGGATTGCAGACAGTTAACTAGGATTTATCGCTTCTTCGGAGGAAAAAATGAAAATAACTCGATAACAAACGATAAAACTTTTCAAATAATTTTTGTTTCTTTAAGGGTCTTTCACCGGCTGACTCGAAGTTGTCTGCAACCAGCATTGCATCATAGAGAAAAGAGCGCGAAAGATTGGCGGGAGCTTAGGAGAGAGTGAGACAAATATATAATAAACACGCGTATTTATAATTAGTGTATTTCGGTTATGCGTTGATGGTTTTTGATGAAAATTATGTCAAAATGTTCTGAAAAGATTAATCTGTTACCTAAAGCTTTTTTTTTTTTTTAAATAGTGGATAATTAAAGACGTATTTGACAAACAAAAATAAATTAACAAATTAACAATGATTAGGTAAAATTATTCAAATTTAGTGGGCTTCTTGCCCTAGAGAATTTTTTTCTGAATATTTTGACATGATTTTCATCAAAAACCATCAACGCATAACCGAAATACACTAATTATAAATACGCGTGTTTATTATATATTTGTCTCACTCTCTCCTAAGCTCTCGCCAATTATTCGCGCTCTTTTTTCTATGATGCAATGCTGGTTGCAGACAACTTCGAGACAGCCGGTGAAGGACCCTTAACTAAAAAATTAAAAAGCTTTTCTAAAAAGTTGAAATGTACTAAATATTTGAAAATAATCGAAATTTTTGTTGGTCATATTTATACAAATATTCAAATAATTTGCTTATAATTAAACTGCGTGTCTTGATTAATCGAACCGTCACAAATATTTGAATTATTACGAATTTTCGAATATTTCGCTCTTAACAGTCAGTAAAATATTGCAACTTTAGTTTTATGTTGTGTCATCCCAAAGGATTGTCACGAATGCGAAACAATTAAATAAAAAGTGTCGTGGGTTGTTGTATGCAGCTCTGCATCAGAACTGCAACGATGATCAACAAAGTGGTGTTTAAATTATTGAGATTGTACGGACGGATGCGTCTTGGTGTCATTGTGGGCCTAAATACATATTTATAAAACTCAACCCGCTCACCTATTATTTATTAATTAAATACAAATCCGTCACTTCAGAGTCTTTATCGTTATGCAAGCTTGTTTGTTTGTCATTCATTAATTATTGTTACGATTTGCATAAACAAATCGTTTTACATGAAAATCTAATTTTGTGTATATGCGACAGAAATTGATTGCAAAACTTGATTATTGCATTGCAATAATCGGATATATTTATTGTAATGATGGCAAGTGACCTTTTATTGTAAGGATATATCAAATTTCTAAGAATATTGTGCCTGGCTTTAAATAAAACAATAAACAATAAGCACAACTTTTATAATTTAAACCAAATAAATTAACACCTGGATATTATAAATTTCTCTATGAATACGCTTGAATTGTGCAATAAAATGCATAAGACGCCTACATTTCACAAGTCCTACATTTTATTTATAATTATTATTGTTGTTCATTCATTTATACGCAGTAGTAATTATACTAAAAGCTAGGCAATAAATCATAAAAATAATAAAATAAAACGAAACTAGCTGATAAGTTTATAAATGATTTGGTTTCGGATTTGGTTTGGTTGTCTAACTGAAATTCGCTGGAAATGAGATTCCACAGTACTTCTCTCGTTGCTATATTAAAATTTGTTATTCAAATTTTCAGAATTTTGAGGCATCTTTTACTGAAAAAATTTATCGGGTATTTAAAAATGCTTTTTAAATTTTAACTAGGAACCAAAATTTAAACAAATTTAAGCGATAAAGTTGAAACGTGTGTATGAAAAGATTAAAAAGTGAAAAATTTGTTGTAGGTACTCTAATTTAATGAAACTATTTGAAGCTAGATTTAAAATTACCAATATAAATCAATGTTTGAAGTAAATCCTATCACTATTAGTGTAAGGGGTGTGTTAAGGGTTAAAAACATGAATTGAGGATTCTAGGACATTTTTGATTAAACTAGTTTAAATTATATTTCAATTTATTATTAGAAAACAAATTTAAAAGAAATCTGACAAACCAAACTGTAAGGGGTGCATTAGGGGTTACAATTGTAATATGTAGGTCTTACCCTAATTTTAATTTAATTAACTAAATAATAACAAGTTAAGTAAGTTAAATTACTACTAGGATCCAAATTTGAAAGAAATCCGAGCATTTTGACTGTACATGGTATGTTAAGGGTTGAAATTGCAAAAGAAGGGTTGCATACTATTTTAAATTATATTATTCGTAAATATGTTTAAAATGTATAGTAGAACTCGAATATGAAGAAAATCCGAACCATATAACTCAAACTCTATATTGGAGGGGTGGGGGTGTGTGGTAAGGGTCGAAAATTATTTTTACTCACTCTTTATGTAAATATTACTAAAATAACTGATGGAAAAGTGTGGGTAATGCTGCCATATAAGAATCACAACACAGGCAATTTTTGAACAATTAACTTAAATGGCAAATGGGTCGTAAGGGCTTACTTTTAGGGGATGAAACTTTTACCAGCATTTTCTACAATGTATCCTTAATATGTATACCAAATTTGGTCCAAATCAAATATTCCTCCTGGCAGGTATTCACGTTACAACTTATTCATTTTTACAACTTTTTGACCCTTCAACCCTTAATAAAAAATCAACCCTTGGAAAAACTCCAGATTTTTTGAAAGCATTCACCACTTGGGGTATACACGAAACATATGTTGAATATTTGGTTAAAATCGGTCAGCAACTTTAGAAGATTAAGTGGATCTACCGATTTTGCCATTTTTAGCATGTTTTTGGCCTATAACGCGCAGGTCTTTGAGAATTTTATAAACTTTTTTCCTTCGATATCATCTATGGGCAGGTAGAAAAAAAGGACGCAAATTTTACTTTAATCGGGTCAGTAGATTCCGAAATATAGTGGTTTAAAGATTTGCACAGACCGACAGACCGACAGACCGACAGACCGACAGACCGACAGACCGACAGACCGACAGACGGAAATTAGTGAATATGATTTTCGTAATCTACGCATTCTATAATGTAGAAAAAAGTGAAATTTGGAGAATTTTTTTTTTTCATGAATACAATACTTCCTCTACGAGAGAAGTAAAATATTATCTATAAGGATATAAATTAATAATTATCGATAGATAATGCTTTTCAGTTCGATAAACAAAAAAACAAACTAGATAATTTAAGGGTCCTCCAACAGCTGCCTCGAAGTTGTTTGCAACCAGCATTGCATTATAGAGAAAAGAGCGCGAATGATTGACGAGAGCTTAGGAGAGAGTGAGAAAAATATATATTAAACACGCGTATTTATAATTAGTGTATTTCGGTTATGCGTTGCTGATTTTTGATGAAAAGCATGTCAAAATAGTCAGAAAATAATTCTCTAGGTCACGAAGCTCACTAAATTTGGATAAATTTAATTAATCATTGTTATGATATGTTTTTATGTAATATGTTTTTAATTATCCACTATTTCAAAAAAAACAGATTTGGGAAACAGATTAATCTTTTCAAAATATTTTGACATGATTTTCATCAAAAACCATCAACGCATAATCGAAATACACTAATTATAAATACGCGTGTTTATTTAAGTTTAAAAAAAGCTTACAGCGTATATTTTTTATTACAGATAATTGTACTTTACATTTTAAAATTTTATATTTTAATATATGTATCTATGAAGTACACTTATGAAAATTTTTAATTTATAGATAATTTATTTAAATTTGGTCAAAAAATGAACAAAAACTATAGTCTTTGTTATTTTTCAAATTTCAAAGAAATTTAATTTTCAAAAAAATTCGAAAAATTGCTAATTAAACTAATTAAGCACCTCAAAATTAAGATGTTCAGCAAGTTTCAGGTGAATCGGGCGATTAGTTTTTTTTTTAAATAATTTTTTTTAAAGAAAAAAAAAACTTATGGTACGATTGACCTGAAACTTGCTGAATATCTTCATTTCGATATGCTTAATCACCCTGCTAAATTTCGTAAAGATCGGAGAAAAATCGCTTTTTGGTCAAAAAAAGAGCAAAGACTATAGTCTTTGCTTTTTTTCAAAAATTTTTGAAAAATAGATTTCTTTTAAATTTGGCATGCTAATTAAGCACCTCAAAATTAAGATGTTCAGCAAGTTTCAGGTGAATCGGGCGATTAGTTTTTTTTTTAAATAATTTTTTTTAAAGAAAAAAAAAACTTATGGTACGATTGACCTGAAACTTGCTGAATATCTTCATTTCGATATGCTTAATCACCCAGCTAAATTTCGTAAAGATCGGAGAAAAATCGATTTTTTGGTCAAAAAAAGAGCAAAGTATAGTCTTTGCTTTTTTTCAAAAATTTTTGAAAAATAGATTTCTTTTAAATTTGGCATGCTAATTAAGCACCTCAAAATTAAGATGTTCAGCAAGTTTCAGGTGAATCGGGCGATTAGTTTTTTTTTTAAATAATTTTTTTTAAAGAAAAAAAAAACTTACGGTACGATTGACCTGAAACTTGCTGAATATCTTCATTTCGATATGCTTAATCACCCTGCTAAATTTCGTAAAGATCGGAGAAAAATCGATTTTTTGGTCAAAAAAAAGAGCAAAGACTATAGCCTTTGCTTTTTTTCAAAAATTTTTGAAAAATAGATTTCTTTTAAATTTGGCATGCTAATTAAGCACCTCAAAATTAAGATGTTCAGCAAGTTTCAGGTGAATCGGGCGATTAGTTTTTTTTTTAAAGAAAAAAAAAACTTATGGTACGATTGACCTGAAACTTGCTGAATATCTTCATTTCGATATGCTTAATCACCCTGCTAAATTTCGTAAAGATCGGAGAAAAATCGATTTTTTGGTCAAAAAAAGAGCAAAGACTATATCTTTGCTTTTTTTCAAAATTTTTTGAAAAATAGATTTCTTTTAAATTTGGCATGCTAATTAAGCACCTCAAAATTAAGATGTTCAGCAAGTTTCAGGTGAATCGGGCGATTAGTTTTTTTTTTAAATAATTTTTTTTAAAGAAAAAAAAAACTTATGGTACGATTGACCTGAAACTTGCTGAATATCTTCATTTCGATATGCTTAATCACCCTGCTAAATTTCGTAAAGATCGGAGAAAAATCGATTTTTTGGTCAAAAAAGAGCAAAGACTATAGTCTTTGCTTTTTTTCAAAATTTTTTGAAAAATAGATTTCTTTTAAATTTGTCATGCTAATTAAGCACCTCAAAATTAAGATGTTCAGCAAGTTTCAGGTGAATCGGGCGATTAGTTTTTTTTTTAAATAATTTTTTTTAAAGAAAAAAAAAACTTATGGTACGATTGACCTGAAACTTGGTGAATATCTTCATTTCGATATGCTTAATCACCCTGCTAAATTTCGTAAAGATCGGAGAAAAATCGATTTTTTGGTCAAAAAAAGAGCAAAGACTATAGTCGTTGCTTTTTTTCAAAAATTTTTGAAAAATAGATTTCTTTTAAATTTGGCATGCTAATTAAGCACCTCAAAATTAAGATGTTCAGCAAGTTTCAGGTGAATCGGGCGATTAGTTTTTTTTTTAAATAATTTTTTTTAAAGAAAAAAAAAACTTATGGTACGATTGACCTGAAACTTGCTGAATATCTTCATTTCGATATGCTTAATCACCCTGCTAAATTTCGTAAAGATCGGAGAAAAATCGATTTTTTGGTCAAAAAAAGAGCAAAGACTATATATAGTCTTTGCTTTTTTTCAAAATTTTTTGAAAAATAGATTTCTTTTAAATTTGGCATGCTAATTAAGCACCTCAAAATTAAGATGTTCAGCAAGTTTCAGGTGAATCGGGCGATTAGTTTTTTTTTTAAATAATTTTTTTTAAAGAAAAAAAAAACTTATGGTACGATTGACCTGAAACTTGCTGAATATCTTCATTTGGATATGCTTAATCACCCTGCTAAATTTCGTAAAGATCGGAGAAAAATCGATTTTTTGGTCAAAAAAAGAGCAAAAACTATATATAGTCTTTGCTTTTTTTCAAAAATTTTTGAAAAATAGATTTTTTTTAAATTTGGCATGCTAATTAAGCACCTCAAAATTAAGATGTTCAGCAAGTTTCAGGTGAATCGGGCGATTAGTTTTTTTTTTAAATAATTTTTTTTAAAGAAAAAAAAAACTTATGGTACGATTGACCTGAAACTTGCTGAATATCTTCATTTCGATATGCTTAATCACCCTGCTAAATTTCGTAAAGATCGGAGAAAAATCGATTTTTTGGTCAAAAAAAGAGCAGACTATATATAGTCTTTGCTTTTTTTCAAAATTTTTTGAAAAATAGATTTCTTTTAAATTTGGCATGCTAATTAAGCACCTCAAAATTAAGATGTTCAGCAAGTTTCAGGTGAATCGGGCGATTAGTTTTTTTTTTAAATAATTTTTTTTAAAGAAAAAAAAACTTATGGTACGATTGACCTGAAACTTGCTGAATATCTTCTCTTCGATATGCTTAATCACCCTGCTAAATTTCGTAAAGATCGGAGAAAAATCGATTTTTTGGTCAAAAAAAGAGCAAAGACTATAGTCTTTGCTTTTTTTCAAAAAATTTTGAAAAATTGATTTCTTTTAAATTTGGCATGCTAATTAAGCACCTCAAAATTAAGATGTTCAGCAAGTTTCAGGTGAATCGGGCGATTAGTTTTTTTTTTAAATAATTTTTTTTAAAGAAAAAAAAAACTTATGGTACGATTGACCTGAAACTTGCTGAATATCTTCATTTCGATATGCTTAATCACCCTGCTAAATTTCGTAAAGATCGGAGAAAAATCGATTTTTTGGTCAAAAAAAGAGCAAAGACTATAGTCTTTGCTTTTTTTCAAAAATTTTTGAAAAATAGATTTCTTTTAAATTTGGCATGCTAATTAAGCACCTCAAAATTAAGATGTTCAGCAAGTTTCAGGTGAATCGGGCGATTAGTTTTTTTTTTAAATAATTTTTTTTAAAGAAAAAAAAAACTTATGGTACGATTGACCTGAAACTTGCTGAATATCTTCATTTCGATATGCTTAATCACCCTGCTAAATTTCGTAAAGATCGGAGAAAAATCGATTTTTTGGTCAAAAAAAGAGCAAAGACTAAGTCTTTGCTTTTTTTCAAAATTTTTTGAAAAATAGATTTCTTTTAAATTTGGCATGCTAATTAAGCACCTCAAAATTAAGATGTTCAGCAAGTTTCAGGTGAATCGGGCGATTAGTTTTTTTTTTAAATAATTTTTTTTTAAGAAAAAAAAAACTTATGGTACGATTGACCTGAAACTTGCTGAATATCTTCATTTCGATATGCTTAATCACCCTGCTAAATTTCGTAAAGATCGGAGAAAAATCGATTTTTTGGTCAAAAAAAGAGCAAAGACTATAGTCTTTGCTTTTTTTCAAAAATTTTTGAAAAATAGATTTCTTTTAAATTTGGCATGCTAATTAAGCACCTCAAAATTAAGATGTTCAGCAAGTTTCAGGTGAATCGGGCGATTAGTTTTTTTTTTAAATAATTTTTTTTAAAGAAAAAAAAAAACTTATGGTACGATTGACCTGAAACTTGCTGAATATCTACATTTCGATATGCTTAATCACCCTGCTAAATTTCGTAAAGATCGGAGAAAAATCGATTTTTTGGTCAAAAAAAGAGCAAAGACTATAGTCTTTGCTTTTTTTCAAAATTTTTTGAAAAATAGATTTCTTTTAAATTTGGCATGCTAATTAAGCAACTCAAAATTAAGATGCTCAGCAAGTTTCAGGTGAATCGGGCGATTAGTTTTTTTTTTAAATAATTTTTTTTAAAGAAAAAAAAACTTATGGTACGATTGACCTGAAACTTGCTAAATATCTTCATTTCGATATGCTTAATCACCCTGCTAAATTTCGTAAAGATCGGAGAAAAATCGATTTTTTGGTCAAAAAAAGAGCAAAGACTATATATAGTCTTTGCTTTTTTTCAAAAATTTTTGAAAAATAGATTTTTTTTAAATTTGGCATGCTAATTAAGCACCTCAAAATTAAGATGTTCAGCAAGTTTCAGGTGAATCGGGCGATTAGTTTTTTTTTAAATAATTTTTTTTAAAGAAAAAAAAACTTATGGTACGATTGACCTGAAACTTGCTGAATATCTTCATTTCGATATGCTTAATCACCCTGCTAAATTTCGTAAAGATCGGAGAAAAATCGATTTTTTGGTCAAAAAAAGAGCAAAGACTGTCTTTGCTTTTTTTCAAAAATTTTTGAAAAATTGATTTCTTTTAAATTTGGCATGCTAATTAAGCACCTCAAAATTAAGATGTTCAGCAAGTTTCAGGTGAATCGGGCGATTAGTTTTTTTTTTAAATAATTTTTTTTAAAGAAAAAAAAACTTATGGTACGATTGACCTGAAACTTGCTGAATATCTTCATTTCGATATGCTTAATCACCCTGCTAAATTTCGTAAAGATCGGAGAAAAATCGATTTTTTGGTCAAAAAAAGAGCAAAGACTATAGTCTTTGCTTTTTTTCAAAATTTTTTGAAAAATTGATTTCTTTTAAATTTGGCATGCTAATTAAGCACCTCAAAATTAAGATGTTCAGCAAGTTTCAGGTGAATCGGGCGATTAGTTTTTTTTTTAAATAATTTTTTTTAAAGAAAAAAAAAACTTATGGTACGATTGACCTGAAACTTGCTGAATATCTTCATTTCGATATGCTTAATCACCCTGCTAAATTTCGTAAAGATCGGAGAAAAATCGATTTTTTGGTCAAAAAAAGAGCAAAGACTATAGTCTTTGCTTTTTTTCAAAAATTTTTGAAAAATTGATTTCTTTTAAATTTGGCATGCTAATTAAGCACCTCAAAATTAAGATGTTCAGCAAGTTTCAGGTGAATCGGGCGATTAGTTTTTTTTTTAAATAATCTTTTTAAAGAAAAAAAAAACTTATGGTACGATTGACCTGAAACTTGCTGAATATCTTCATTTCGATATGCTTAATCACCCTGCTAAATTTCGTAAAGATCGGAGAAAAATCGATTTTTTGGTCAAAAAAAGAGCAAAGACTATAGTCTTTGCTTTTTTTCAAAATTTTTTGAAAAATAGATTTCTTTTAAATTTGGCATGCTAATTAAGCAACTCAAAATTAAGATGTTCAGCAAGTTTCAGGTGAATCGGGCGATTAGTTTTTTTTTTAAATAATTTTTTTTAAAGAAAAAAAAAACTTATGGTACGATTGACCTGAAACTTGCTGAATATCTTCATTTCGATATGCTTAATCACCCTGCTAAATTTCGTAAAGATCGGAGAAAAATCGATTTTTTGGTCAAAAAAAGAGCAAAGACTATAGTCTTTGCTTTTTTTCAAAAATTTTTGAAAAATAGATTTTTTTTAAATCTGGCATGCTAATTAAGCACCTCAAAATTAAGATGTTCAGCAAGTTTCAGGTGAATCGGGCGATTAGTTTTTTTTTTAAATTATTTTTTTTAAAGAAAAAAAAAACTTATGGTACGATTGACCTGAAACTTGCTGAATATCTTCATTTCGATATGCTTAATCACCCTGCTAAATTTCGTAAAGATCGGAGAAAAATCGATTTTTTGGTCAAAAAAAGAGCAAAGACAGTCTTTGCTTTTTTTCAAAAGTTTTTGAAAAATTGATTTCTTTTAAATTTGGCATGCTAATTAAGCACCTCAAAATTAAGATGTTCAGCAAGTTTCAGGTGAATCGGGCGATTAGTTTTTTTTTTAAATAATTTTTTTTAAAGAAAAAAAAACTTATGGTACGATTGACCTGAAACTTGCTGAATATCTTCATTTCGATATGCTTAATCACCCTGCTAAATTTCGTAAAGATCGGAGAAAAATCGATTTTTTGGTCAAAAAAAGAGCAAAGACTATAGTCTTTGCTTTTTTTCAAAAAATTTTGTAAAATTGATTTCTTTTAAATTTGGCATGCTAATTAAGCACCTCAAAATTAAGATGTTCAGCAAGTTTCAGGTGAATCGGGCGATTAGTTTTTTTTTTAAATAATTTTTTTTAAAGAAAAAAAAAACTTATGGTACGATTGACCTGAAACTTGCTGAATATCTTCATTTCGATATGCTTAATCACCCTGCTAAATTTCGTAAAGATCGGAGAAAAATCGATTTTTTGGTCAAAAAAAGAGCAAAGACTATAGTCTTTGCTTTTTTTCAAAAATTTTTGAAAAATAGATTTTTTTTAAATTTGGCATGCTAATTAAGCACCTCAAAATTAAGATGTTCAGCAAGTTTCAGGTGAATCGGGCGATTAGTTTTTTTTTTAAATTATTTTTTTTAAAGAAAAAAAAAACTTATGGTACGATTGACCTGAAACTTGCTGAATATCTTCATTTCGATATGCTTAATCACCCTGCTAAATTTCGTAAAGATCGGAGAAAAATCGATTTTTTGGTCAAAAAAAGAGCAAAGACTATAGTCTTTGCTTTTTTTCAAAAATTTTTGAAAAATAGATTTCTTTTAAATTTGGCATGCTAATTAAGCACCTCAAAATTAAGATGTTCAGCAA
The DNA here is from genome assembly GCA_963556235.1 of Cryptophagus acutangulus. Taxonomy (NCBI): domain Eukaryota; kingdom Metazoa; phylum Arthropoda; class Insecta; order Coleoptera; family Cryptophagidae; genus Cryptophagus; species Cryptophagus acutangulus. The sequence continues at coordinate 5,929,089 of OY744561.1, forward strand.
GTTTCAGGTGAATCGGGCGATTAGTTTTTTTTTTCAATAATTTTTTTTAAAGAAAAAAAAAACTTATGGTACGATTGACCTGAAACTTGCTGAATATCTTCATTTCGATATGCTTAATCACCCTGCTAAATTTCGTAAAGATCGGAGAAAAATCGATTTTTTGGTCAAAAAAAGAGCAAAGACAAGCAAGTCTTTGCTTTTTTTCAAAAATTTTTGAAAAATAGATTTCTTTTAAATTTGGCATGCTAATTAAGCACCTCAAAATTAAGATGTTCAGCAAGTTTCAGGTGAATCGGGCGATTAGTTTTTTTTTTAAATAATTTTTTTTAAAGAAAAAAAAAACTTATGGTACGATTGACCTGAAACTTGCTGAATATCTTCATTTCGATATGCTTAATCACCCTGCTAAATTTCGTAAAGATCGAAGAAAAATCGATTTTTTGGTCAAAAAAAGAGCAAAGACTATAGTCTTTGCTTTTTTTCAAAAATTTTTGAAAAATAGATTTCTTTTAAATTTGGCATGCTAATTAAGCACCTCAAAATTAAGATGTTCAGCAAGTTTCAGGTGAATCGGGCGATTAGTTTTTTTTTTAAATAATTTTTTTTAAAGAAAAAAAAAACTTAATCACCCTGCTAAATTTCGTAAAGATCGGAGAAAAATCGATTTTTTGGTCAAAAAAAGAGCAAAGACTTTGCTCTTTTTCAAAAATTTTTGAAAAATAGATTTCTTTTAAATTTGGCATGCTAATTAAGCACCTCAAAATTAAGATGTTCAGCAAGTTTCAGGTGAATCGGGCGATTAGTTTTTTTTTTAAATAATTTTTTTTAAAGAAAAAAAAAACTTATGGTACGATTGACCTGAAACTTGCTGAATATCTTCATTTCGATATGTTTAATCACCCTGCTAAATTTCGTAAAGATCGGAGAAAAATCGATTTTTTGGTCAAAAAAAGAGCAAAGACTATAGTCTTTGCTTTTTTTCAAAATTTTTTGAAAAATAGATTTCTTTTAAATTTGGCATGCTAATTAAGCACCTCAAAATTAAGATGTTCAGCAAGTTTCAGGTGAATCGGGCGATTAGTTTTTTTTTTAAATAATTTTTTTTAAAGAAAAAAAAAACTTATGGTACGATTGACCTGAAACTTGCTGAATATCTTCATTTCGATATGCTTAATCACCCTGCTAAATTTCGTAAAGATCGGAGAAAAATCGATTTTTTGGTCAAAAAAAGAGCAAAGACTATAGTCTTTGCTTTTTTTCAAAAATTTTTGAAAAATAGATTTCTTTTAAATTTGGCATGCTAATTAAGCACCTCAAAATTAAGATGTTCAGCAAGTTTCAGGTGAATCGGGCGATTAGTTTTTTTTTTAAATAATTTTTTTTAAAGAAAAAAAAAACTTATGGTACGATTGACCTGAAACTTGCTGAATATCTACATTTCGATATGCTTAATCACCCTGCTAAATTTCGTAAAGATCGGAGAAAAATCGATTTTTTGGTCAAAAAAAGAGCAAAGACTATAGTCTTTGCTTTTTTTCAAAAATTTTTGAAAAATAGATTTTTTTTAAATTTGGCATGCTAATTAAGCAACTCAAAATTAAGATGTTCAGCAAGTTTCAGGTGAATCGGGCGATTAGTTTTTTTTTTAAATTATTTTTTTTAAAGAAAAAAAAAACTTATGGTACGATTGACCTGAAACTTGCTGAATATCTTCATTTCGATATGCTTAATCACCCTGCTAAATTTCGTAAAGATCGGAGAAAAATCGATTTTTTGGTCAAAAAAAGAGCAAAGACTATAGTCTTTGCTTTTTTTCAAAAATTTTTGAAAAATAGATTTCTTTTAAATTTGGCATGCTAATTAAGCACCTCAAAATTAAGATGTTCAGCAAGTTTCAGGTGAATCGGGCGATTAGTTTTTTTTTTCAATAATTTTTTTTAAAGAAAAAAAAAACTTATGGTACGATTGACCTGAAACTTGCTGAATATCTTCATTTCGATATGCTTAATCACCCTGCTAAATTTCGTAAAGATCGGAGAAAAATCGATTTTTTGGTCAAAAAAAGAGCAAAGACAAGCAAGTCTTTGCTTTTTTTCAAAAATTTTTGAAAAATAGATTTCTTTTAAATTTGGCATGCTAATTAAGCACCTCAAAATTAAGATGTTCAGCAAGTTTCAGGTGAATCGGGCGATTAGTTTTTTTTTTAAATAATTTTTTTTAAAGAAAAAAAAAACTTATGGTACGATTGACCTGAAACTTGCTGAATATCTTCATTTCGATATGCTTAATCACCCTGCTAAATTTCGTAAAGATCGAAGAAAAATCGATTTTTTGGTCAAAAAAAGAGCAAAGACTATAGTCTTTGCTTTTTTTCAAAAATTTTTGAAAAATAGATTTCTTTTAAATTTGGCATGCTAATTAAGCACCTCAAAATTAAGATGTTCAGCAAGTTTCAGGTGAATCGGGCGATTAGTTTTTTTTTTAAATAATTTTTTTTAAAGAAAAAAAAAACTTAATCACCCTGCTAAATTTCGTAAAGATCGGAGAAAAATCGATTTTTTGGTCAAAAAAAGAGCAAAGACTTTGCTCTTTTTCAAAAATTTTTGAAAAATAGATTTCTTTTAAATTTGGCATGCTAATTAAGCACCTCAAAATTAAGATGTTCAGCAAGTTTCAGGTGAATCGGGCGATTAGTTTTTTTTTTAAATAATTTTTTTTAAAGAAAAAAAAAACTTATGGTACGATTGACCTGAAACTTGCTGAATATCTTCATTTCGATATGTTTAATCACCCTGCTAAATTTCGTAAAGATCGGAGAAAAATCGATTTTTTGGTCAAAAAAAGAGCAAAGACTATAGTCTTTGCTTTTTTTCAAAATTTTTTGAAAAATAGATTTCTTTTAAATTTGGCATGCTAATTAAGCACCTCAAAATTAAGATGTTCAGCAAGTTTCAGGTGAATCGGGCGATTAGTTTTTTTTTTAAATAATTTTTTTTAAAGAAAAAAAAAACTTATGGTACGATTGACCTGAAACTTGCTGAATATCTTCATTTCGATATGCTTAATCACCCTGCTAAATTTCGTAAAGATCGGAGAAAAATCGATTTTTTGGTCAAAAAAAGAGCAAAGACTATAGTCTTTGCTTTTTTTCAAAAATTTTTGAAAAATAGATTTCTTTTAAATTTGGCATGCTAATTAAGCACCTCAAAATTAAGATGTTCAGCAAGTTTCAGGTGAATCGGGCGATTAGTTTTTTTTTTAAATAATTTTTTTTAAAGAAAAAAAAAACTTATGGTACGATTGACCTGAAACTTGCTGAATATCTACATTTCGATATGCTTAATCACCCTGCTAAATTTCGTAAAGATCGGAGAAAAATCGATTTTTTGGTCAAAAAAAGAGCAAAGACTATAGTCTTTGCTTTTTTTCAAAATTTTTTGAAAAATAGATTTCTTTTAAATTTGGCATGCTAATTAAGCAACTCAAAATTAAGATGTTCAGCAAGTTTCAGGTGAATCGGGCGATTAGTTTTTTTTTTAAATAATTTTTTTTAAAGAAAAAAAAAACTTATGGTACGATTGACCTGAAACTTGCTGAATATCTTCATTTCGATATGCTTAATCACCCTGCTAAATTTCGTAAAGATCGGAGAAAAATCGATTTTTTGGTCAAAAAAAGAGCAAAGACTATAGTCTTTGCTTTTTTTCAAAAATTTTTGAAAAATAGATTTCTTTTAAATTTGGCATGCTAATTAAGCACCTCAAAATTAAGATGTTCAGCAAGTTTCAGGTGAATCGGGCGATTAGTTTTTTTTTTAAATAATTTTTTTTAAAGAAAAAAAAAAACTTATGGTACGATTGACCTGAAACTTGCTGAATATCTACATTTCGATATGCTTAATCACCCTGCTAAATTTCGTAAAGATCGGAGAAAAATCGATTTTTTGGTCAAAAAAAGAGCAAAGACTATAGTCTTTGCTTTTTTTCAAAATTTTTTGAAAAATAGATTTCTTTTAAATTTGGCATGCTAATTAAGCAACTCAAAATTAAGATGTTCAGCAAGTTTCAGGTGAATCGGGCGATTAGTTTTTTTTTTAAATAATTTTTTTTAAAGAAAAAAAAACTTATGGTACGATTGACCTGAAACTTGCTAAATATCTTCATTTCGATATGCTTAATCACCCTGCTAAATTTCGTAAAGATCGGAGAAAAATCGATTTTTTGGTCAAAAAAAGAGCAAAGACTATATATAGTCTTTGCTTTTTTTCAAAAATTTTTGAAAAATAGATTTTTTTTAAATTTGGCATGCTAATTAAGCACCTCAAAATTAAGATGTTCAGCAAGTTTCAGGTGAATCGGGCGATTAGTTTTTTTTTAAATAATTTTTTTTAAAGAAAAAAAAACTTATGGTACGATTGACCTGAAACTTGCTGAATATCTTCATTTCGATATGCTTAATCACCCTGCTAAATTTCGTAAAGATCGGAGAAAAATCGATTTTTTGGTCAAAAAAAGAGCAAAGACTGTCTTTGCTTTTTTTCAAAAATTTTTGAAAAATTGATTTCTTTTAAATTTGGCATGCTAATTAAGCACCTCAAAATTAAGATGTTCAGCAAGTTTCAGGTGAATCGGGCGATTAGTTTTTTTTTTAAATAATTTTTTTTAAAGAAAAAAAAACTTATGGTACGATTGACCTGAAACTTGCTGAATATCTTCATTTCGATATGCTTAATCACCCTGCTAAATTTCGTAAAGATCGGAGAAAAATCGATTTTTTGGTCAAAAAAAGAGCAAAGACTATAGTCTTTGCTTTTTTTCAAAAATTTTTGAAAAATTGATTTTTTTTAAATTTGGCATGCTAATTAAGCACCTCAAAATTAAGATGTTCAGCAAGTTTCAGGTGAATCGGGCGATTAGTTTTTTTTTTAAATAATCTTTTTAAAGAAAAAAAAAACTTATGGTACGATTGACCTGAAACTTGCTGAATATCTTCATTTCGATATGCTTAATCACCCTGCTAAATTTCGTAAAGATCGGAGAAAAATCGATTTTTTGGTCAAAAAAAGAGCAAAGACTATAGTCTTTGCTTTTTTTCAAAATTTTTTGAAAAATAGATTTCTTTTAAATTTGGCATGCTAATTAAGCAACTCAAAATTAAGATGTTCAGCAAGTTTCAGGTGAATCGGGCGATTAGTTTTTTTTTTAAATAATTTTTTTTAAAGAAAAAAAAAACTTATGGTACGATTGACCTGAAACTTGCTGAATATCTTCATTTCGATATGCTTAATCACCCTGCTAAATTTCGTAAAGATCGGAGAAAAATCGATTTTTTGGTCAAAAAAAGAGCAAAGACTATAGTCTTTGCTTTTTTTCAAAAATTTTTGAAAAATAGATTTTTTTTAAATCTGGCATGCTAATTAAGCACCTCAAAATTAAGATGTTCAGCAAGTTTCAGGTGAATCGGGCGATTAGTTTTTTTTTTAAATTATTTTTTTTAAAGAAAAAAAAAACTTATGGTACGATTGACCTGAAACTTGCTGAATATCTTCATTTCGATATGCTTAATCACCCTGCTAAATTTCGTAAAGATCGGAGAAAAATCGATTTTTTGGTCAAAAAAAGAGCAAAGACTATAGTCTTTGCTTTTTTTCAAAAGTTTTTGAAAAATTGATTTCTTTTAAATTTGGCATGCTAATTAAGCACCTCAAAATTAAGATGTTCAGCAAGTTTCAGGTGAATCGGGCGATTAGTTTTTTTTTTAAATAATTTTTTTTAAAGAAAAAAAAACTTATGGTACGATTGACCTGAAACTTGCTGAATATCTTCATTTCGATATGCTTAATCACCCTGCTAAATTTCGTAAAGATCGGAGAAAAATCGATTTTTTGGTCAAAAAAAGAGCAAAGACTATAGTCTTTGCTTTTTTTCAAAAAATTTTGTAAAATTGATTTCTTTTAAATTTGGCATGCTAATTAAGCACCTCAAAATTAAGATGTTCAGCAAGTTTCAGGTGAATCGGGCGATTAGTTTTTTTTTTAAATAATTTTTTTTAAAGAAAAAAAAAACTTATGGTACGATTGACCTGAAACTTGCTGAATATCTTCATTTCGATATGCTTAATCACCCTGCTAAATTTCGTAAAGATCGGAGAAAAATCGATTTTTTGGTCAAAAAAAGAGCAAAGACTATAGTCTTTGCTTTTTTTCAAAAATTTTTGAAAAATAGATTTTTTTTAAATTTGGCATGCTAATTAAGCACCTCAAAATTAAGATGTTCAGCAAGTTTCAGGTGAATCGGGCGATTAGTTTTTTTTTTAAATTATTTTTTTTAAAGAAAAAAAAAACTTATGGTACGATTGACCTGAAACTTGCTGAATATCTTCATTTCGATATGCTTAATCACCCTGCTAAATTTCGTAAAGATCGGAGAAAAATCGATTTTTTGGTCAAAAAAAGAGCAAAGACTATAGTCTTTGCTTTTTTTCAAAAATTTTTGAAAAATAGATTTCTTTTAAATTTGGCATGCTAATTAAGCACCTCAAAATTAAGATGTTCAGCAAGTTTCAGGTGAATCGGGCGATTAGTTTTTTTTTTCAATAATTTTTTTTAAAGAAAAAAAAACTTATGGTACGATTGACCTGAAACTTGCTGAATATCTTCATTTCGATATGCTTAATCACCCTGCTAAATTTCGTAAAGATCGGAGAAAAATCGATTTTTTGGTCAAAAAAAGAGCAAAGACAAGCAAGTCTTTGCTTTTTTTCAAAAATTTTTGAAAAATAGATTTCTTTTAAATTTGGCATGCTAATTAAGCACCTCAAAATTAAGATGTTCAGCAAGTTTCAGGTGAATCGGGCGATTAGTTTTTTTTTTAAATAATTTTTTTTAAAGAAAAAAAAAACTTATGGTACGATTGACCTGAAACTTGCTGAATATCTTCATTTCGATATGCTTAATCACCCTGCTAAATTTCGTAAAGATCGAAGAAAAATCGATTTTTTGGTCAAAAAAAGAGCAAAGACTATAGTCTTTGCTTTTTTTCAAAAATTTTTGAAAAATAGATTTCTTTTAAATTTGGCATGCTAATTAAGCACCTCAAAATTAAGATGTTCAGCAAGTTTCAGGTGAATCGGGCGATTAGTTTTTTTTTTAAATAATTTTTTTTAAAGAAAAAAAAAACTTAATCACCCTGCTAAATTTCGTAAAGATCGGAGAAAAATCGATTTTTTGGTCAAAAAAAGAGCAAAGACTTTGCTCTTTTTCAAAAATTTTTGAAAAATAGATTTCTTTTAAATTTGGCATGCTAATTAAGCACCTCAAAATTAAGATGTTCAGCAAGTTTCAGGTGAATCGGGCGATTAGTTTTTTTTTTAAATAATTTTTTTTAAAGAAAAAAAAAACTTATGGTACGATTGACCTGAAACTTGCTGAATATCTTCATTTCGATATGTTTAATCACCCTGCTAAATTTCGTAAAGATCGGAGAAAAATCGATTTTTTGGTCAAAAAAAGAGCAAAGACTATAGTCTTTGCTTTTTTTCAAAATTTTTTGAAAAATAGATTTCTTTTAAATTTGGCATGCTAATTAAGCACCTCAAAATTAAGATGTTCAGCAAGTTTCAGGTGAATCGGGCGATTAGTTTTTTTTTTAAATAATTTTTTTTAAGGAAAAAAAAAACTTATGGTACGATTGACCTGAAACTTGCTGAATATCTTCATTTCGATATGCTTAATCACCCTGCTAAATTTCGTAAAGATCGGAGAAAAATCGATTTTTTGGTCAAAAAAAGAGCAAAGACTATAGTCTTTGCTTTTTTTCAAAAATTTTTGAAAAATAGATTTCTTTTAAATTTGGCATGCTAATTAAGCACCTCAAAATTAAGATGTTCAGCAAGTTTCAGGTGAATCGGGCGATTAGTTTTTTTTTTAAATAATTTTTTTTAAAGAAAAAAAAAACTTATGGTACGATTGACCTGAAACTTGCTGAATATCTTCATTTCGATATGCTTAATCACCCTGCTAAATTTCGTAAAGATCGGAGAAAAATCGATTTTTTGGTCAAAAAAAGAGCAAAGACTATAGTCTTTGCTTTTTTTCAAAAATTTTTGAAAAATAGATTTCTTTTAAATTTGGCATGCTAATTAAGCACCTCAAAATTAAGATGTTCAGCAAGTTTCAGGTGAATCGGGCGATTAGTTTTTTTTTTAAATAATTTTTTTTAAAGAAAAAAAAAACTTATGGTACGATTGACCTGAAACTTGCTGAATATCTTCATTTCGATATGCTTAATCACCCTGCTAAATTTCGTAAAGATCGGAGAAAAATCGATTTTTTGGTCAAAAAAAGAGCAAAGACTATAGTCTTTGCTTTTTTTCAAAAATTTTTGAAAAATAGATTTCTTTTAAATTTGGCATGCTAATTAAGCACCTCAAAATTAAGATGTTCAGCAAGTTTCAGGTGAATCGGGCGATTAGTTTTTTTTTTAAATAATTTTTTTTAAAGAAAAAAAAAACTTATGGTACGATTGACCTGAAACTTGCTGAATATCTTCATTTCGATATGCTTAATCACCCTGCTAAATTTCGTAAAGATCGGAGAAAAATCGATTTTTTGGTCAAAAAAAGAGCAAAGACTAATAGTCTTTGCTTTTTTTCAAAAATTTTTGAAAAATAGATTTCTTTTAAATTTGGCATGCTAATTAAGCACCTCAAAATTAAGATGTTCAGCAAGTTTCAGGTGAATCGGGCGATTAGTTTTTTTTTTAAATAATTTTTTTTAAAGAAAAAAAAAACTTATGGTACGATTGACCTGAAACTTGCTGAATATCTTCATTTCGATATGCTTAATCACCCTGCTAAATTTCGTAAAGATCGGAGAAAAATCGATTTTTTGGTCAAAAAAAGAGCAAAGACTATATCTTTGCTTTTTTTCAAAAATTTTTGAAAAATAGATTTCTTTTAAATTTGGCATGCTAATTAAGCACCTCAAAATTAAGATGTTCAGCAAGTTTCAGGTGAATCGGGCGATTAGTTTTTTTTTTAAATTATTTTTTTTAAAGAAAAAAAAAACTTATGGTACGATTGACCTGAAACTTGCTGAATATCTTCATTTCGATATGCTTAATCACCCTGCTAAATTTCGTAAAGATCGGAGAAAAATCGATTTTTTGGTCAAAAAAAGAGCAAAGACTATAGTCTTTGCTTTTTTTCAAAAATTTTTGAAAAATAGATTTCTTTTAAATTTGGCATGCTAATTAAGCACCTCAAAATTAAGATGTTCAGCAAGTTTCAGGTGAATCGGGCGATTAGTTTTTTTTTTCAATAATTTTTTTTAAAGAAAAAAAAACTTATGGTACGATTGACCTGAAACTTGCTGAATATCTTCATTTCGATATGCTTAATCACCCTGCTAAATTTCGTAAAGATCGGAGAAAAATCGATTTTTTGGTCAAAAAAAGAGCAAAGACAAGCAAGTCTTTGCTTTTTTTCAAAAATTTTTGAAAAATAGATTTCTTTTAAATTTGGCATGCTAATTAAGCACCTCAAAATTAAGATGTTCAGCAAGTTTCAGGTGAATCGGGCGATTAGTTTTTTTTTTAAATAATTTTTTTTAAAGAAAAAAAAAACTTATGGTACGATTGACCTGAAACTTGCTGAATATCTTCATTTCGATATGCTTAATCACCCTGCTAAATTTCGTAAAGATCGAAGAAAAATCGATTTTTTGGTCAAAAAAAGAGCAAAGACTATAGTCTTTGCTTTTTTTCAAAAATTTTTGAAAAATAGATTTCTTTTAAATTTGGCATGCTAATTAAGCACCTCAAAATTAAGATGTTCAGCAAGTTTCAGGTGAATCGGGCGATTAGTTTTTTTTTTAAATAATTTTTTTTAAAGAAAAAAAAAACTTAATCACCCTGCTAAATTTCGTAAAGATCGGAGAAAAATCGATTTTTTGGTCAAAAAAAGAGCAAAGACTTTGCTCTTTTTCAAAAATTTTTGAAAAATAGATTTCTTTTAAATTTGGCATGCTAATTAAGCACCTCAAAATTAAGATGTTCAGCAAGTTTCAGGTGAATCGGGCGATTAGTTTTTTTTTTAAATAATTTTTTTTAAAGAAAAAAAAAACTTATGGTACGATTGACCTGAAACTTGCTGAATATCTTCATTTCGATATGTTTAATCACCCTGCTAAATTTCGTAAAGATCGGAGAAAAATCGATTTTTTGGTCAAAAAAAGAGCAAAGACTATAGTCTTTGCTTTTTTTCAAAATTTTTTGAAAAATAGATTTCTTTTAAATTTGGCATGCTAATTAAGCACCTCAAAATTAAGATGTTCAGCAAGTTTCAGGTGAATCGGGCGATTAGTTTTTTTTTTAAATAATTTTTTTTAAGGAAAAAAAAAACTTATGGTACGATTGACCTGAAACTTGCTGAATATCTTCATTTCGATATGCTTAATCACCCTGCTAAATTTCGTAAAGATCGGAGAAAAATCGATTTTTTGGTCAAAAAAAGAGCAAAGACTATAGTCTTTGCTTTTTTTCAAAAATTTTTGAAAAATAGATTTCTTTTAAATTTGGCATGCTAATTAAGCACCTCAAAATTAAGATGTTCAGCAAGTTTCAGGTGAATCGGGCGATTAGTTTTTTTTTTAAATAATTTTTTTTAAAGAAAAAAAAAACTTATGGTACGATTGACCTGAAACTTGCTGAATATCTTCATTTCGATATGCTTAATCACCCTGCTAAATTTCGTAAAGATCGGAGAAAAATCGATTTTTTGGTCAAAAAAAGAGCAAAGACTATAGTCTTTGCTTTTTTTCAAAAATTTTTGAAAAATAGATTTCTTTTAAATTTGGCATGCTAATTAAGCACCTCAAAATTAAGATGTTCAGCAAGTTTCAGGTGAATCGGGCGATTAGTTTTTTTTTTAAATAATTTTTTTTAAAGAAAAAAAAAACTTATGGTACGATTGACCTGAAACTTGCTGAATATCTTCATTTCGATATGCTTAATCACCCTGCTAAATTTCGTAAAGATCGGAGAAAAATCGATTTTTTGGTCAAAAAAAGAGCAAAGACTATAGTCTTTGCTTTTTTTCAAAAATTTTTGAAAAATAGATTTCTTTTAAATTTGGCATGCTAATTAAGCACCTCAAAATTAAGATGTTCAGCAAGTTTCAGGTGAATCGGGCGATTAGTTTTTTTTTTAAATAATTTTTTTTAAAGAAAAAAAAAACTTATGGTACGATTGACCTGAAACTTGCTGAATATCTTCATTTCGATATGCTTAATCACCCTGCTAAATTTCGTAAAGATCGGAGAAAAATCGATTTTTTGGTCAAAAAAAGAGCAAAGACTAATAGTCTTTGCTTTTTTTCAAAAATTTTTGAAAAATAGATTTCTTTTAAATTTGGCATGCTAATTAAGCACCTCAAAATTAAGATGTTCAGCAAGTTTCAGGTGAATCGGGCGATTAGTTTTTTTTTTAAATAATTTTTTTTAAAGAAAAAAAAAACTTATGGTACGATTGACCTGAAACTTGCTGAATATCTTCATTTCGATATGCTTAATCACCCTGCTAAATTTCGTAAAGATCGAAGAAAAATCGATTTTTTGGTCAAAAAAAGAGCAAAGACTATAGTCTTTGCTTTTTTTCAAAAATTTTTGAAAAATAGATTTCTTTTAAATTTGGCATGCTAATTAAGCACCTCAAAATTAAGATGTTCAGCAAGTTTCAGGTGAATCGGGCGATTAGTTTTTTTTTTAAATAATTTTTTTTAAAGAAAAAAAAAACTTAATCACCCTGCTAAATTTCGTAAAGATCGGAGAAAAATCGATTTTTTGGTCAAAAAAAGAGCAAAGACTTTGCTCTTTTTCAAAAATTTTTGAAAAATAGATTTCTTTTAAATTTGGCATGCTAATTAAGCACCTCAAAATTAAGATGTTCAGCAAGTTTCAGGTGAATCGGGCGATTAGTTTTTTTTTTAAATAATTTTTTTTAAAGAAAAAAAAAACTTATGGTACGATTGACCTGAAACTTGCTGAATATCTTCATTTCGATATGTTTAATCACCCTGCTAAATTTCGTAAAGATCGGAGAAAAATCGATTTTTTGGTCAAAAAAAGAGCAAAGACTATAGTCTTTGCTTTTTTTCAAAATTTTTTGAAAAATAGATTTCTTTTAAATTTGGCATGCTAATTAAGCACCTCAAAATTAAGATGTTCAGCAAGTTTCAGGTGAATCGGGCGATTAGTTTTTTTTTTAAATAATTTTTTTTAAGGAAAAAAAAAACTTATGGTACGATTGACCTGAAACTTGCTGAATATCTTCATTTCGATATGCTTAATCACCCTGCTAAATTTCGTAAAGATCGGAGAAAAATCGATTTTTTGGTCAAAAAAAGAGCAAAGACTATAGTCTTTGCTTTTTTTCAAAAATTTTTGAAAAATAGATTTCTTTTAAATTTGGCATGCTAATTAAGCACCTCAAAATTAAGATGTTCAGCAAGTTTCAGGTGAATCGGGCGATTAGTTTTTTTTTTAAATAATTTTTTTTAAAGAAAAAAAAAACTTATGGTACGATTGACCTGAAACTTGCTGAATATCTTCATTTCGATATGCTTAATCACCCTGCTAAATTTCGTAAAGATCGGAGAAAAATCGATTTTTTGGTCAAAAAAAGAGCAAAGACTATAGTCTTTGCTTTTTTTCAAAAATTTTTGAAAAATAGATTTCTTTTAAATTTGGCATGCTAATTAAGCACCTCAAAATTAAGATGTTCAGCAAGTTTCAGGTGAATCGGGCGATTAGTTTTTTTTTTAAATAATTTTTTTTAAAGAAAAAAAAAACTTATGGTACGATTGACCTGAAACTTGCTGAATATCTTCATTTCGATATGCTTAATCACCCTGCTAAATTTCGTAAAGATCGGAGAAAAATCGATTTTTTGGTCAAAAAAAGAGCAAAGACTATAGTCTTTGCTTTTTTTCAAAAATTTTTGAAAAATAGATTTCTTTTAAATTTGGCATGCTAATTAAGCACCTCAAAATTAAGATGTTCAGCAAGTTTCAGGTGAATCGGGCGATTAGTTTTTTTTTTAAATAATTTTTTTTAAAGAAAAAAAAAACTTATGGTACGATTGACCTGAAACTTGCTGAATATCTTCATTTCGATATGCTTAATCACCCTGCTAAATTTCGTAAAGATCGGAGAAAAATCGATTTTTTGGTCAAAAAAAGAGCAAAGACTAATAGTCTTTGCTTTTTTTCAAAAATTTTTGAAAAATAGATTTCTTTTAAATTTGGCATGCTAATTAAGCACCTCAAAATTAAGATGTTCAGCAAGTTTCAGGTGAATCGGGCGATTAGTTTTTTTTTTAAATAATTTTTTTTAAAGAAAAAAAAAACTTATGGTACGATTGACCTGAAACTTGCTGAATATCTTCATTTCGATATGCTTAATCACCCTGCTAAATTTCGTAAAGATCGGAGAAAAATCGATTTTTTGGTCAAAAAAAGAGCAAAGACTATATCTTTGCTTTTTTTCAAAAATTTTTGAAAAATAGATTTCTTTTAAATTTGGCATGCTAATTAAGCACCTCAAAATTAAGATGTTCAGCAAGTTTCAGGTGAATCGGGCGATTAGTTTTTTTTTAAATAATTTTTTTTAAAGAAAAAAAAAACTTATGGTACGATTGACCTGAAACTTGCTGAATATCTTCATTTCGATATGCTTAATCACCCTGCTAAATTTCGTAAAGATCGGAGAAAAATCGATTTTTTGGTCAAAAAAAGAGCAAAGACTATAGTCTTTGCTTTTTTTCAAAAATTTTTGAAAAATAGATTTCTTTTAAATTTGGCATGCTAATTAAGCACCTCAAAATTAAGATGTTCAGCAAGTTTCAGGTGAATCGGGCGATTAGTTTTTTTTTTAAATAATTTTTTTTAAAGAAAAAAAAAACTTATGGTACGATTGACCTGAAACTTGCTGAATATCTTCATTTCGATATGCTTAATCACCCTGCTAAATTTCGTAAAGATCGGAGAAAAATCGATTTTTTGGTCAAAAAAAGAGCAAAGACTATAGTCTTTGCTTTTTTTCAAAAATTTTTGAAAAATAGATTTCTTTTAAATTTGGCATGCTAATTAAGCACCTCAAAATTAAGATGTTCAGCAAGTTTCAGGTGAATCGGGCGATTAGTTTTTTTTTTAAATAATTTTTTTTAAAGAAAAAAAAAACTTATGGTACGATTGACCTGAAACTTGCTGAATATCTTCATTTCGATATGCTTAATCACCCTGCTAAATTTCGTAAAGATCGGAGAAAAATCGATTTTTTGGTCAAAAAAAGAGCAAAGACTATAGTCTTTGCTTTTTTTCAAAAATTTTTGAAAAATAGATTTCTTTTAAATTTGGCATGCTAATTAAGCACCTCAAAATTAAGATGTTCAGCAAGTTTCAGGTGAATCGGGCGATTAGTTTTTTTTTTAAATAATTTTTTTTAAAGAAAAAAAAAACTTATGGTACGATTGACCTGAAACTTGCTGAATATCTTCATTTCGATATGCTTAATCACCCTGCTAAATTTCGTAAAGATCGGAGAAAAATCGATTTTTTGGTCAAAAAAAGAGCAAAGACTATAGTCTTTGCTTTTTTTCAAAAATTTTTGAAAAATAGATTTCTTTTAAATTTGGCATGCTAATTAAGCACCTCAAAATTAAGATGTTCAGCAAGTTTCAGGTGAATCGGGCGATTAGTTTTTTTTTTAAATAATTTTTTTTAAAGAAAAAAAAAACTTATGGTACGATTGACCTGAAACTTGCTGAATATCTTCATTTCGATATGCTTAATCACCCTGCTAAATTTCGTAAAGATCGGAGAAAAATCGATTTTTTGGTCAAAAAAAGAGCAAAGACTATAGTCTTTGCTTTTTTTCAAAAATTTTTGAAAAATAGATTTCTTTTAAATTTGGCATGCTAATTAAGCACCTCAAAATTAAGATGTTCAGCAAGTTTCAGGTGAATCGGGCGATTAGTTTTTTTTTTAAATAATTTTTTTTAAAGAAAAAAAAAACTTATGGTACGATTGACCTGAAACTTGCTGAATATCTTCATTTCGATATGCTTAATCACCCTGCTAAATTTCGTAAAGATCGGAGAAAAATCGATTTTTTGGTCAAAAAAAGAGCAAAGACTATAGTCTTTGCTTTTTTTCAAAAATTTTTGAAAAATAGATTTCTTTTAAATTTGGCATGCTAATTAAGCACCTCAAAATTAAGATGTTCAGCAAGTTTCAGGTGAATCGGGCGATTAGTTTTTTTTTTAAATAATTTTTTTTAAAGAAAAAAAAACTTATGGTACGATTGACCTGAAACTTGCTGAATATCTTCATTTCGATATGCTTAATCACCCTGCTAAATTTCGTAAAGATCGGAGAAAAATCGATTTTTTGGTCAAAAAAAGAGCAAAGACTATAGTCTTTGCTTTTTTTCAAAAATTTTTGAAAAATAGATTTCTTTTAAATTTGGCATGCTAATTAAGCACCTCAAAATTAAGATGTTCAGCAAGTTTCAGGTGAATCGGGCGATTAGTTTTTTTTTTAAATAATTTTTTTTAAAGAAAAAAAAACTTATGGTACGATTGACCTGAAACTTGCTGAATATCTTCATTTCGATATGCTTAATCACCCTGCTAAATTTCGTAAAGATCGGAGAAAAATCGATTTTTTGGTCAAAAAAAGAGCAAAGACTATAGTCTTTGCTTTTTTTCAAAAATTTTTGAAAAATAGATTTCTTTTAAATTTGGCATGCTAATTAAGCACCTCAAAATTAAGATGTTCAGCAAGTTTCAGGTGAATCGGGCGATTAGTTTTTTTTTTAAATAATTTTTTTTAAAGAAAAAAAAAACTTATGGTACGATTGACCTGAAACTTGCTGAATATCTTCATTTCGATATGCTTAATCACCCTGCTAAATTTCGTAAAGATCGGAGAAAAATCGATTTTTTGGTCAAAAAAAGAGCAAAGACTATAGTCTTTGCTTTTTTTCAAAAATTTTTGAAAAATAGATTTCTTTTAAATTTGGCATGCTAATTAAGCACCTCAAAATTAAGATGTTCAGCAAGTTTTAGGTGAATCGGGCGATTAGTTTTTTTTTTTAAATAATTTTTTTTAAAGAAAAAAAAAACTTATGGTACGATTGACCTGAAACTTGCTGAATATCTTCATTTCGATATGCTTAATCACCCTGCTAAATTTCGTAAAGATCGGAGAAAAATCGATTTTTTGGTCAAAAAAAGAGCAAAGACTATAGTCTTTGCTTTTTTTCAAAATTTTTTGAAAAATAGATTTCTTTTAAATTTGGCATGCTAATTAAGCACCTCAAAATTAAGATGTTCAGCAAGTTTCAGGTGAATCGGGCGATTAGTTTTTTTTTTAAATAATTTTTTTTAAAGAAAAAAAAAACTTATGGTACGATTGACCTGAAACTTGCTGAATATCTTCATTTCGATGTGCTTAATCACCCTGCTAAATTTCGTAAAGATCGGAGAAAAATCGATTTTTTGGTCAAAAAAAGAGCAAAGACTATAGTCTTTGCTTTTTTTCAAAAATTTTTGAAAAATAGATTTCTTTTAAATTTGGCATGCTAATTAAGCACCTCAAAATTAAGATGTTCAGCAAGTTTCAGGTGAATCGGGCGATTAGTTTTTTTTTTAAATAATTTTTTTTAAAGAAAAAAAAAACTTATGGTACGATTGACCTGAAACTTGCTGAATATCTTCATTTCGATATGTTTAATCACCCTGCTAAATTTCGTAAAGATCGGAGAAAAATCGATTTTTTGGTCAAAAAAAGAGCAAAGACTATAGTCTTTGCTTTTTTTCAAAAATTTTTGAAAAATAGATTTCTTTTAAATTTGGCATGCTAATTAAGCACCTCAAAATTAAGATGTTCAGCAAGTTTCAGGTGAATCGGGCGATTAGTTTTTTTTTTAAATAATTTTTTTTAAAGAAAAAAAAAACTTATGGTACGATTGACCTGAAACTTGCTGAATATCTTCATTTCGATATGCTTAATCACCCTGCTAAATTTCGTAAAGATCGGAGAAAAATCGATTTTTTGGTCAAAAAAAGAGCAAAGACTTATAGTCTTTGCTTTTTTTCAAAATTTTTTGAAAAATAGATTTCTTTTAAATTTGGCATGCTAATTAAGCACCTCAAAATTAAGATGTTCAGCAAGTTTCAGGTGAATCGGGCGATTAGTTTTTTTTTTAAATAATTTTTTTTAAAGAAAATAAAACTTATGGTACGATTGACCTGAAACTTGCTGAATATCTTCATTTCGATATGCTTAATCACCCTGCTAAATTTCGTAAAGATCGGAGAAAAATCGATTTTTTGGTCAAAAAAAGAGCAAAGACTTATAGTCTTTGCTTTTTTTCAAAAAATTTTGAAAAATTGATTTCTTTTAAATTTGGCATGCTAATTAAGCACCTCAAAATTAAGATGTTCAGCAAGTTTCAGGTGAATCGGGCGATTAGTTTTTTTTTTAAATAATTTTTTTTAAAGAAAAAAAAACTTATGGTACGATTGACCTGAAACTTGCTGAATATCTTCATTTCGATATGCTTAATCACCCTGCTAAATTTCGTAAAGATCGGAGAAAAATCGATTTTTTGGTCAAAAAAAGAGCAAAGACTATAGTCTTTGCTTTTTTTCAAAAATTTTTGAAAAATAGATTTCTTTTAAATTTGGCATGCTAATTAAGCACCTCAAAATTAAGATGTTCAGCAAGTTTCAGGTGAATCGGGCGATTAGTTTTTTTTTTAAATAATTTTTTTTAAAGAAAAAAAAAACTTATGGTACGATTGACCTGAAACTTGCTGAATATCTTCATTTCGATATGCTTAATCACCCTGCTAAATTTCGTAAAGATCGGAGAAAAATCGATTTTTTGGTCAAAAAAAGAGCAAAGACTATAGTCTTTGCTTTTTTTCAAAAAATTTTGAAAAATTGATTTCTTTTAAATTTGGCATGCTAATTAAGCACCTCAAAATTAAGATGTTCAGCAAGTTTCAGGTGAATCGGGCGATTAGTTTTTTTTTTAAATAATTTTTTTTAAAGAAAAAAAAAACTTATGGTACGATTGACCTGAAACTTGCTGAATATCTTCATTTCGATATGCTTAATCACCCTGCTAAATTTCGTAAAGATCGGAGAAAAATCGATTTTTTGGTCAAAAAAAGAGCAAAGACTATAGTCTTTGCTTTTTTTCAAAAATTTTTGAAAAATAGATTTCTTTTAAATTTGGCATGCTAATTAAGCACCTCAAAATTAAGATGTTCAGCAAGTTTCAGGTGAATCGGGCGATTAGTTTTTTTTTTAAATAATTTTTTTTAAAGAAAAAAAAAACTTATGGTACGATTGACCTGAAACTTGCTGAATATCTTCATTTCGATATACTTAATCACCCTGCTAAATTTCGTAAAGATCGGAGAAAAATCGATTTTTTGGTCAAAAAAAGAGCAAAGACTATAGTCTTTGCTTTTTTTCAAAAATTTTTGAAAAATAGATTTCTTTTAAATTTGGCATGCTAATTAAGCACCTCAAAATTAAGATGTTCAGCAAGTTTCAGGTGAATCGGGCGATGGCCCAGTGCTAAATTTCGTAAAGATCGGAGAAAAATCGATTTTTTGGTCAAAAAAAGAGCAAAGACTATAGTCTTTGCTTTTTTTCAAAAATTTTTGAAAAATAGATTTCTTTTAAATTTGGCATGCTAATTAAGCACCTCAAAATTAAGATGTTCAGCAAGTTTCAGGTGAATCGGGCGATTAGTTTTTTTTTTAAATAATTTTTTTTAAAGAAAAAAAAACTTATGGTACGATTGACCTGAAACTTGCTGAATATCTTCATTTCGATATGCTTAATCACCCTGCTAAATTTCGTAAAGATCGGAGAAAAATCGATTTTTTGGTCAAAAAAAGAGCAAAGACTATAGTCTTTGCTTTTTTTCAAAAAATTTTGAAAAATTGATTTCTTTTAAATTTGGCATGCTAATTAAGCACCTCAAAATTAAGATGTTCAGCAAGTTTCAGGTGAATCGGGCGATTAGTTTTTTTTTTAAATAATTTTTTTTAAAGAAAAAAAAAACTTATGGTACGATTGACCTGAAACTTGCTGAATATCTTCATTTCGATATGCTTAATCACCCTGCTAAATTTCGTAAAGATCGGAGAAAAATCGATTTTTTGGTCAAAAAAAGAGCAAAGACTAAAAGTCTTTGCTTTTTTTCAAAAATTTTTGAAAAATAGATTTCTTTTAAATTTGGCATGCTAATTAAGCACCTCAAAATTAAGATGTTCAGCAAGTTTCAGGTGAATCGGGCGATTAGTTTTTTTTTTAAATAATTTTTTTTAAAGAAAAAAAAACTTATGGTACGATTGACCTGAAACTTGCTGAATATCTTCATTTCGATATGCTTAATCACCCTGCTAAATTTCGTAAAGATCGGAGAAAAATCGATTTTTTGGTCAAAAAAAGAGCAAAGACTATAGTCTTTGCTTTTTTTCAAAAAATTTTGAAAAATTGATTTCTTTTAAATTTGGCATGCTAATTAAGCACCTCAAAATTAAGATGTTCAGCAAGTTTCAGGTGAATCGGGCGATTAGTTTTTTTTTTAAATAATTTTTTTTAAAGAAAAAAAAAACTTATGGTACGGTTGACCTGAAACTTGCTGAATATCTTCATTTCGATATGCTTAATCACCCTGCTAAATTTCGTAAAGATCGGAGAAAAATCGATTTTTTGGTCAAAAAAAGAGCAAAGACTATAGTCTTTGCTTTTTTTCAAAAATTTTTGAAAAATAGATTTCTTTTAAATTTGGCATGCTAATTAAGCACCTCAAAATTAAGATGTTCAGCAAGTTTCAGGTGAATCGGGCGATTAGTTTTTTTTTTAAATAATTTTTTTTAAAGAAAAAAAAAACTTATGGTACGATTGACCTGAAACTTGCTGAATATCTTCATTTCGATATGCTTAATCACCCTGCTAAATTTCGTAAAGATCGGAGAAAAATCGATTTTTTGGTCAAAAAAAGAGCAAAGACTATAGTCTTTGCTTTTTTTCAAAAATTTTTGAAAAATAGATTTCTTTTAAATTTGGCATGCTAATTAAGCACCTCAAAATTAAGATGTTCAGCAAGTTTCAGGTGAATCGGGCGATTAGTTTTTTTTTAAATAATTTTTTTTAAAGAAAAAAAAAACTTATGGTACGATTGACCTGAAACTTGCTGAATATCTTCATTTCGATATGCTTAATCACCCTGCTAAATTTCGTAAAGATCGGAGAAAAATCGATTTTTTGGTCAAAAAAAGAGCAAAGACTATAGTCTTTGCTTTTTTTCAAAAATTTTTGAAAAATAGATTTCTTTTAAATTTGGCATGCTAATTAAGCACCTCAAAATTAAGATGTTCAGCAAGTTTCAGGTGAATCGGGCGATTAGTTTTTTTTTTAAATAATTTTTTTTAAAGAAAAAAAAAACTTATGGTACGATTGACCTGAAACTTGCTGAATATCTTCATTTCGATATGCTTAATCACCCTGCTAAATTTCGTAAAGATCGGAGAAAAATCGATTTTTTGGTCAAAAAAAGAGCAAAGACTATATAGTCTTTGCTTTTTTTCAAAAATTTTTGAAAAATAGATTTCTTTTAAATTTGGCATGCTAATTAAGCACCTCAAAATTAAGATGTTCAGCAAGTTTCAGGTGAATCGGGCGATTAGTTTTTTTTTTAAATAATTTTTTTTAAAGAAAAAAAAAACTTATGGTACGATTGACCTGAAACTTGCTGAATATCTTCATTTCGATATGCTTAATCACCCTGCTAAATTTCGTAAAGATCGGAGAAAAATCGATTTTTTGGTCAAAAAAAGAGCAAAGACTATAGTCTTTGCTTTTTTTCAAAAATTTTTGAAAAATAGATTTCTTTTAAATTTGGCATGCTAATTAAGCACCTCAAAATTAAGATGTTCAGCAAGTTTCAGGTGAATCGGGCGATTAGTTTTTTTTTTAAATAATTTTTTTTAAAGAAAAAAAAAACTTATGGTACGATTGACCTGAAACTTGCTGAATATCTTCATTTCGATATGCTTAATCACCCTGCTAAATTTCGTAAAGATCGGAGAAAAATCGATTTTTTGGTCAAAAAAAGAGCAAAGACTATATAGTCTTTGCTTTTTTTCAAAAATTTTTGAAAAATAGATTTCTTTTAAATTTGGCATGCTAATTAAGCACCTCAAAATTAAGATGTTCAGCAAGTTTCAGGTGAATCGGGCGATTAGTTTTTTTTTTAAATAATTTTTTTTAAAGAAAAAAAAACTTATGGTACGATTGACCTGAAACTTGCTGAATATCTTCATTTCGATATGCTTAATCACCCTGCTAAATTTCGTAAAGATCGGAGAAAAATCGATTTTTTGGTCAAAAAAAGAGCAAAGACTATAGTCTTTGCTTTTTTTCAAAAATTTTTGAAAAATAGATTTCTTTTAAATTTGGCATGCTAATTAAGCACCTCAAAATTAAGATGTTCAGCAAGTTTCAGGTGAATCGGGCGATTAGTTTTTTTTTTAAATAATTTTTTTTAAAGAAAAAAAAAACTTATGGTACGATTGACCTGAAACTTGCTGAATATCTTCATTTCGATATGCTTAATCACCCTGCTAAATTTCGTAAAGATCGGAGAAAAATCGATTTTTTGGTCAAAAAAAGAGCAAAGACTATATATAGTCTTTGCTTTTTTTCAAAAATTTTTGAAAAATAGATTTCTTTTAAATTTGGCATGCTAATTAAGCACCTCAAAATTAAGATGTTCAGCAAGTTTCAGGTGAATCGGGCGATTAGTTTTTTTTTTAAATAATTTTTTTTAAAGAAAAAAAAAACTTATGGTACGATTGACCTGAAACTTGCTGAATATCTTCATTTCGATATGCTTAATCACCCTGCTAAATTTCGTAAAGATCGGAGAAAAATCGATTTTTTGGTCAAAAAAAGAGCAAAGACAGTCTTTGCTTTTTTTCAAAAATTTTTGAAAAATAGATTTCTTTTAAATTTGGCATGCTAATTAAGCACCTCAAAATTAAGATGTTCAGCAAGTTTCAGGTGAATCGGGCGATTAGTTTTTTTTTTAAATAATTTTTTTTAAAGAAAAAAAAAACTTATGGTACGATTGACCTGAAACTTGCTGAATATCTTCATTTCGATATGCTTAATCACCCTGCTAAATTTCGTAAAGATCGGAGAAAAATCGATTTTTTGGTCAAAAAAAGAGCAAAGACTATATATAGTCTTTGCTTTTTTTCAAAAATTTTTGAAAAATAGATTTCTTTTAAATTTGGCATGCTAATTAAGCACCTCAAAATTAAGATGTTCAGCAAGTTTCAGGTGAATCGGGCGATTAGTTTTTTTTTTAAATAATTTTTTTTAAAGAAAAAAAAAACTTATGGTACGATTGACCTGAAACTTGCTGAATATCTTCATTTCGATATGCTTAATCACCCTGCTAAATTTCGTAAAGATCGGAGAAAAATCGATTTTTTGGTCAAAAAAAGAGCAAAGACTATAGTCTTTGCTTTTTTTCAAAAATTTTTGAAAAATAGATTTTTTTTAAATTTGGCATGCTAATTAAGCACCTCAAAATTAAGATGTTCAGCAAGTTTCAGGTGAATCGGGCGATTAGTTTTTTTTTTAAATTATTTTTTTTAAAGAAAAAAAAAACTTATGGTACGATTGACCTGAAACTTGCTGAATATCTTCATTTCGATATGCTTAATCACCCTGCTAAATTTCGTAAAGATCGGAGAAAAATCGATTTTTTGGTCAAAAAAAGAGCAAAGACTATAGTCTTTGCTTTTTTTCAAAAATTTTTGAAAAATAGATTTCTTTTAAATTTGGCATGCTAATTAAGCACCTCAAAATTAAGATGTTCAGCAAGTTTCAGGTGAATCGGGCGATTAGTTTTTTTTTTAAATAATTTTTTTTAAAGAAAAAAAAACTTATGGTACGATTGACCTGAAAGTTGCTGAATATCTTCATTTCGATATGCTTAATCACCCTGCTAAATTTCGTAAAGATCGGAGAAAAATCGATTTTTTGGTCAAAAAAAGAGCAAAGACTATAGTCTTTGCTTTTTTTCAAAAATTTTTGAAAAATAGATTTCTTTTAAATTTGGCATGCTAATTAAGCACCTCAAAATTAAGATGTTCAGCAAGTTTCAGGTGAATCGGGCGATTAGTTTTTTTTTTAAATAATTTTTTTTAAAGAAAAAAAAACTTATGGTACGATTGACCTGAAACTTGCTGAATATCTTCATTTCGATATGCTTAATCACCCTGCTAAATTTCGTAAAGATCGGAGAAAAATCGATTTTTTGGTCAAAAAAAGAGCAAAGACTATAGTCTTTGCTTTTTTTCAAAAATTTTTGAAAAATAGATTTCTTTTAAATTTGGCATGCTAATTAAGCACCTCAAAATTAAGATGTTCAGCAAGTTTCAGGTGAATCGGGCGATTAGTTTTTTTTTTAAATAATTTTTTTTAAAGAAAAAAAAAACTTATGGTACGATTGACCTGAAACTTGCTGAATATCTTCATTTCGATATGCTTAATCACCCTGCTAAATTTCGTAAAGATCGGAGAAAAATCGATTTTTTGGTCAAAAAAAGAGCAAAGACTATAGTCTTTGCTTTTTTTCAAAAATTTTTGAAAAATAGATTTCTTTTAAATTTGGCATGCTAATTAAGCACCTCAAAATTAAGATGTTCAGCAAGTTTCAGGTGAATCGGGCGATTAGTTTTTTTTTTAAATAATTTTTTTTAAAGAAAAAAAAAACTTATGGTACGATTGACCTGAAACTTGCTGAATATCTTCATTTCGATATGCTTAATCACCCTGCTAAATTTCGTAAAGATCGGAGAAAAATCGATTTTTTGGTCAAAAAAAGAGCAAAGACTATAGTCTTTGCTTTTTTTCAAAAATTTTTGAAAAATAGATTTCTTTTAAATTTGGCATGCTAATTAAGCACCTCAAAATTAAGATGTTCAGCAAGTTTCAGGTGAATCGGGCGATTAGTTTTTTTTTTAAATAATTTTTTTTAAAGAAAAAAAAAACTTATGGTACGATTGACCTGAAACTTGCTGAATATCTTCATTTCGATATGCTTAATCACCCTGCTAAATTTCGTAAAGATCGGAAAAAAATCGATTTTTTGGTCAAAAAAAGAGCAAAGACTATAGTCTTTGCTTTTTTTCAAAAATTTTTGAAAAATAGATTTCTTTTAAATTTGGCATGCTAATTAAGCACCTCAAAATTAAGATGTTCAGCAAGTTTCAGGTGAATCGGGCGATTAGTTTTTTTTTTAAATAATTTTTTTTAAAGAAAAAAAAAACTTATGGTACGATTGACCTGAAACTTGCTGAATATCTTCATTTCGATATGCTTAATCACCCTGCTAAATTTCGTAAAGATCGGAGAAAAATCGATTTTTTGGTCAAAAAAAGAGCAAAGACTATAGTCTTTGCTTTTTTTCAAAAATTTTTGAAAAATAGATTTCTTTTAAATTTGGCATGCTAATTAAGCACCTCAAAATTAAGATGTTCAGCAAGTTTCAGGTGAATCGGGCGATTAGTTTTTTTTTTAAATAATTTTTTTTAAAGAAAAAAAAAACTTATGGTACGATTGACCTGAAACTTGCTGAATATCTTCATTTCGATATGCTTAATCACCCTGCTAAATTTCGTAAAGATCGGAGAAAAATCGATTTTTTGGTCAAAAAAAGAGCAAAGACTATAGTCTTTGCTTTTTTTCAAAAATTTTTGAAAAATAGATTTCTTTTAAATTTGGCATGCTAATTAAGCACCTCAAAATTAAGATGTTCAGCAAGTTTCAGGTGAATCGGGCGATTAGTTTTTTTTTTAAATAATTTTTTTTAAAGAAAAAAAAAACTTATGGTACGATTGACCTGAAACTTGCTGAATATCTTCATTTCGATATGCTTAATCACCCTGCTAAATTTCGTAAAGATCGGAGAAAAATCGATTTTTTGGTCAAAAAAAGAGCAAAGACTATAGTCTTTGCTTTTTTTCAAAAATTTTTGAAAAATAGATTTCTTTTAAATTTGGCATGCTAATTAAGCACCTCAAAATTAAGATGTTCAGCAAGTTTCAGGTGAATCGGGCGATTAGTTTTTTTTTTAAATAATTTTTTTTAAAGAAAAAAAAACTTATGGTACGATTGACCTGAAACTTGCTGAATATCTTCATTTCGATATGCTTAATCACCCTGCTAAATTTCGTAAAGATCGGAGAAAAATCGATTTTTTGGTCAAAAAAAGAGCAAAGACTATAGTCTTTGCTTTTTTTCAAAAATTTTTGAAAAATAGATTTCTTTTAAATTTGGCATGCTAATTAAGCACCTCAAAATTAAGATGTTCAGCAAGTTTCAGGTGAATCGGGCGATTAGTTTTTTTTTTAAATAATTTTTTTTAAAGAAAAAAAAAACTTATGGTACGATTGACCTGAAACTTGCTGAATATCTTCATTTCGATATGCTTAATCACCCTGCTAAATTTCGTAAAGATCGGAGAAAAATCGATTTTTTGGTCAAAAAAAGAGCAAAGACTATAGTCTTTGCTTTTTTTCAAAAATTTTTGAAAAATAGATTTCTTTTAAATTTGGCATGCTAATTAAGCACCTCAAAATTAAGATGTTCAGCAAGTTTCAGGTGAATCGGGCGATTAGTTTTTTTTTTAAATAATTTTTTTTAAAGAAAAAAAAACTTATGGTACGATTGACCTGAAACTTGCTGAATATCTTCATTTCGATATGCTTAATCACCCTGCTAAATTTCGTAAAGATCGGAGAAAAATCGATTTTTTGGTCAAAAAAAGAGCAAAGACTATAGTCTTTGCTTTTTTTCAAAATTTTTTGAAAAATAGATTTCTTTTAAATTTGGCATGCTAATTAAGCACCTCAAAATTAAGATGTTCAGCAAGTTTCAGGTGAATCGGGCGATTAGTTTTTTTTTTAAATAATTTTTTTTAAAGAAAATAAAACTTATGGTACGATTGACCTGAAACTTGCTGAATATCTTCATTTCGATATGCTTAATCACCCTGCTGAATTTCGTAAAGATCGGAGAAAAATCGATTTTTTGGTCAAAAAAAGAGCAAAGACTTATAGTCTTTGCTTTTTTTCAAAAAATTTTGAAAAATTGATTTCTTTTAAATTTGGCATGCTAATTAAGCACCTCAAAATTAAGATGTTCAGCAAGTTTCAGGTGAATCGGGCGATTAGTTTTTTTTTTAAATAATTTTTTTTAAAGAAAAAAAAAACTTATGGTACGATTGACCTGAAACTTGCTGAATATCTTCATTTCGATATGCTTAATCACCCTGCTAAATTTCGTAAAGATCGGAGAAAAATCGATTTTTTGGTCAAAAAAAGAGCAAAGACTATAGTCTTTGCTTTTTTTCAAAAATTTTTGAAAAATAGATTTCTTTTAAATTTGGCATGCTAATTAAGCACCTCAAAATTAAGATGTTCAGCAAGTTTCAGGTGAATCGGGCTATTAGTTTTTTTTTTAAATAATTTTTTTTAAAGAAAAAAAAAACTTATGGTACGATTGACCTGAAACTTGCTGAATATCTTCATTTCGATATGCTTAATCACCCTGCTAAATTTCGTAAAGATCGGAGAAAAATCGATTTTTTGGTCAAAAAAAGAGCAAAGACTATAGTCTTTGCTTTTTTTCAAAAATTTTTGAAAAATAGATTTCTTTTAAATTTGGCATGCTAATTAAGCACCTCAAAATTAAGATGTTCAGCAAGTTTCAGGTGAATCGGGCGATTAGTTTTTTTTTTAAATAATTTTTTTTAAAGAAAAAAAAACTTATGGTACGATTGACCTGAAACTTGCTGAATATCTTCATTTCGATATGCTTAATCACCCTGCTAAATTTCGTAAAGATCGGAGAAAAATCGATTTTTTGGTCAAAAAAAGAGCAAAGACTATAGTCTTTGCTTTTTTTCAAAATTTTTTGAAAAATAGATTTCTTTTAAATTTGGCATGCTAATTAAGCACCTCAAAATTAAGATGTTCAGCAAGTTTCAGGTGAATCGGGCGATTAGTTTTTTTTTTAAATAATTTTTTTTAAAGAAAATAAAACTTATGGTACGATTGACCTGAAACTTGCTGAATATCTTCATTTCGATATGCTTAATCACCCTGCTAAATTTCGTAAAGATCGGAGAAAAATCGATTTTTTGGTCAAAAAAAGAGCAAAGACTTATAGTCTTTGCTTTTTTTCAAAAAATTTTGAAAAATTGATTTCTTTTAAATTTGGCATGCTAATTAAGCACCTCAAAATTAAGATGTTCAGCAAGTTTCAGGTGAATCGGGCGATTAGTTTTTTTTTTAAATAATTTTTTTTAAAGAAAAAAAAAACTTATGGTACGATTGACCTGAAACTTGCTGAATATCTTCATTTCGATATGCTTAATCACCCTGCTAAATTTCGTAAAGATCGGAGAAAAATCGATTTTTTGGTCAAAAAAAGAGCAAAGACTATAGTCTTTGCTTTTTTTCAAAAATTTTTGAAAAATAGATTTCTTTTAAATTTGGCATGCTAATTAAGCACCTCAAAATTAAGATGTTCAGCAAGTTTCAGGTGAATCGGGCGATTAGTTTTTTTTTTAAATAATTTTTTTTAAAGAAAAAAAAAACTTATGGTACGATTGACCTGAAACTTGCTGAATATCTTCATTTCGATATGCTTAATCACCCTGCTAAATTTCGTAAAGATCGGAGAAAAATCGATTTTTTGGTCAAAAAAAGAGCAAAGACTATAGTCTTTGCTTTTTTTCAAAAATTTTTGAAAAATAGATTTCTTTTAAATTTGGCATGCTAATTAAGCACCTCAAAATTAAGATGTTCAGCAAGTTTCAGGTGAATCGGGCGATTAGTTTTTTTTTTAAATAATTTTTTTTAAAGAAAAAAAAAACTTATGGTACGATTGACCTGAAACTTGCTGAATATCTTCATTTCGATATGCTTAATCACCCTGCTAAATTTCGTAAAGATCGGAGAAAAATCGATTTTTTGGTCAAAAAAAGAGCAAAGACTATAGTCTTTGCTTTTTTTCAAAAATTTTTGAAAAATAGATTTCTTTTAAATTTGGCATGCTAATTAAGCACCTCAAAATTAAGATGTTCAGCAAGTTTCAGGTGAATCGGGCGATTAGTTTTTTTTTTAAATAATTTTTTTTAAAGAAAAAAAAAACTTATGGTACGATTGACCTGAAACTTGCTGAATATCTTCACTTCGATATGCTTAATCACCCTGCTAAATTTCGTAAAGATCGGAGAAAAATCGATTTTTTGGTCAAAAAAAGAGCAAAGACTATAGTCTTTGCTTTTTTTCAAAAATTTTTGAAAAATAGATTTCTTTTAAATTTGGCATGCTAATTAAGCACCTCAAAATTAAGATGTTCAGCAAGTTTCAGGTGAATCGGGCGATTAGTTTTTTTTTTAAATAATTTTTTTTAAAGAAAAAAAAAACTTATGGTACGATTGACCTGAAACTTGCTGAATATCTTCATTTCGATATGCTTAATCACCCTGCTGAATTTCGTAAAGATCGGAGAAAAATCGATTTTTTGGTCAAAAAAAGAGCAAAGACTATAGTCTTTGCTTTTTTTCAAAAATTTTTGAAAAATAGATTTCTTTTAAATTTGGCATGCTAATTAAGCACCTCAAAATTAAGATGTTCAGCAAGTTTCAGGTGAATCGGGCGATTAGTTTTTTTTTTAAATAATTTTTTTTAAAGAAAAAAAAAACTTATGGTACGATTGACCTGAAACTTGCTGAATATCTTCATTTCGATATGCTTAATCACCCTGCTAAATTTCGTAAAGATCGGAGAAAAATCGATTTTTTGGTCAAAAAAAGAGCAAAGACTATAGTCTTTGCTTTTTTTCAAAAATTTTTGAAAAATAGATTTCTTTTAAATTTGGCATGCTAATTAAGCACCTCAAAATTAAGATGTTCAGCAAGTTTCAGGTGAATCGGGCGATTAGTTTTTTTTTTAAATAATTTTTTTTAAAGAAAAAAAAAACTTATGGTACGATTGACCTGAAACTTGCTGAATATCTTCATTTCGATATGCTTAATCACCCTGCTAAATTTCGTAAAGATCGGAGAAAAATCGATTTTTTGGTCAAAAAAAGAGCAAAGACTATAGTCTTTGCTTTTTTTCAAAAATTTTTGAAAAATAGATTTCTTTTAAATTTGGCATGCTAATTAAGCACCTCAAAATTAAGATGTTCAGCAAGTTTCAGGTGAATCGGGCGATTAGTTTTTTTTTTAAATAATTTTTTTTAAAGAAAAAAAAAACTTATGGTACGATTGACCTGAAACTTGCTGAATATCTTCATTTCGATATGCTTAATCACCCTGCTAAATTTCGTAAAGATCGGAGAAAAATCGATTTTTTGGTCAAAAAAAGAGCAAAGACTATAGTCTTTGCTTTTTTTCAAAAATTTTTGAAAAATAGATTTCTTTTAAATTTGGCATGCTAATTAAGCACCTCAAAATTAAGATGTTCAGCAAGTTTCAGGTGAATCGGGCGATTAGTTTTTTTTTTAAATAATTTTTTTTAAAGAAAAAAAAAACTTATGGTACGATTGACCTGAAACTTGCTGAATATCTTCATTTCGATATGCTTAATCACCCTGCTAAATTTCGTAAAGATCGGAGAAAAATCGATTTTTTGGTCAAAAAAAGAGCAAAGACTATAGTCTTTGCTTTTTTTCAAAAATTTTTGAAAAATAGATTTCTTTTAAATTTGGCATGCTAATTAAGCACCTCAAAATTAAGATGTTCAGCAAGTTTCAGGTGAATCGGGCGATTAGTTTTTTTTTTAAATAATTTTTTTTAAAGAAAAAAAAAACTTATGGTACGATTGACCTGAAACTTGCTGAATATCTTCATTTCGATATGCTTAATCACCCTGCTAAATTTCGTAAAGATCGGAGAAAAATCGATTTTTTGGTCAAAAAAAGAGCAAAGACTATAGTCTTTGCTTTTTTTCAAAAATTTTTGAAAAATAGATTTCTTTTAAATTTGGCATGCTAATTAAGCACCTCAAAATTAAGATGTTCAGCAAGTTTCAGGTGAATCGGGCGATTAGTTTTTTTTTTAAATAATTTTTTTTAAAGAAAAAAAAAACTTATGGTACGATTGACCTGAAACTTGCTGAATATCTTCATTTCGATATGCTTAATCACCCTGCTAAATTTCGTAAAGATCGGAGAAAAATCGATTTTTTGGTCAAAAAAAGAGCAAAGACTATAGTCTTTGCTTTTTTTCAAAAATTTTTGAAAAATAGATTTCTTTTAAATTTGGCATGCTAATTAAGCACCTCAAAATTAAGATGTTCAGCAAGTTTCAGGTGAATCGGGCGATTAGTTTTTTTTTTAAATAATTTTTTTTAAAGAAAAAAAAAACTTATGGTACGATTGACCTGAAACTTGCTGAATATCTTCATTTCGATATGCTTAATCACCCTGCTAAATTTCGTAAAGATCGGAGAAAAATCGATTTTTTGGTCAAAAAAGAGCAAAGACTTTTGTCTTTGCTTTTTTTCAAAAATTTTTGAAAAATAGATTTCTTTTAAATTTGGCATGCTAATTAAGCACCTCAAAATTAAGATGTTCAGCAAGTTTCAGGTGAATCGGGCGATTAGTTTTTTTTTTAAATAATTTTTTTTAAAGAAAAAAAAAACTTATGGTACGATTGACCTGAAACTTGCTGAATATCTTCATTTCGATATGCTTAATCACCCTGCTAAATTTCGTAAAGATCGGAGAAAAATCGATTTTTTGGTCAAAAAAAGAGCAAAGACTATAGTCATTGCTTTTTTTCAAAAATTTTTGAAAAATAGATTTCTTTTAAATTTGGCATGCTAATTAAGCACCTCAAAATTAAGATGTTCAGCAAGTTTCAGGTGAATCGGGCGATTAGTTTTTTTTTTAAATAATTTTTTTTAAAGAAAAAAAAAACTTATGGTACGATTGACCTGAAACTTGCTGAATATCTTCATTTCGATATGCTTAATCACCCTGCTAAATTTCGTAAAGATCGGAGAAAAATCGATTTTTTGGTCAAAAAAAGAGCAAAGACTATAGTCTTTGCTTTTTTTCAAAAATTTTTGAAAAATAGATTTCTTTTAAATTTGGCATGCTAATTAAGCACCTCAAAATTAAGATGTTCAGCAAGTTTCAGGTGAATCGGGCGATTAGTTTTTTTTTTAAATAATTTTTTTTAAAGAAAAAAAAAACTTATGGTACGATTGACCTGAAACTTGCTGAATATCTTCATTTCGATATGCTTAATCACCCTGCTAAATTTCGTAAAGATCGGAGAAAAATCGATTTTTTGGTCAAAAAAAGAGCAAAGACTATAGTCTTTGCTTTTTTTCAAAAATTTTTGAAAAATAGATTTCTTTTAAATTTGGCATGCTAATTAAGCACCTCAAAATTAAGATGTTCAGCAAGTTTCAGGTGAATCGGGCGATTAGTTTTTTTTTTAAATAATTTTTTTTAAAGAAAAAAAAAACTTATGGTACGATTGACCTGAAACTTGCTGAATATCTTCATTTCGATATGCTTAATCACCCTGCTAAATTTCGTAAAGATCGGAGAAAAATCGATTTTTTGGTCAAAAAAAGAGCAAAGACTATATAGTCTTTGCTTTTTTTCAAAAATTTTTGAAAAATAGATTTCTTTTAAATTTGGCATGCTAATTAAGCACCTCAAAATTAAGATGTTCAGCAAGTTTCAGGTGAATCGGGCGATTAGTTTTTTTTTTAAATAATTTTTTTTAAAGAAAAAAAAAACTTATGGTACGATTGACCTGAAACTTGCTGAATATCTTCATTTCGATATGCTTAATCACCCTGCTAAATTTCGTAAAGATCGGAGAAAAATCGATTTTTTGGTCAAAAAAAGAGCAAAGACTATAGTCTTTGCTTTTTTTCAAAAATTTTTGAAAAATAGATTTCTTTTAAATTTGGCATGCTAATTAAGCACCTCAAAATTAAGATGTTCAGCAAGTTTCAGGTGAATCGGGCGATTAGTTTTTTTTTTAAATAATTTTTTTTAAAGAAAAAAAAACTTATGGTACGATTGACCTGAAACTTGCTGAATATCTTCATTTCGATATGCTTAATCACCCTGCTAAATTTCGTAAAGATCGGAGAAAAATCGATTTTTTGGTCAAAAAAAGAGCAAAGACTATATATAGTCTTTGCTTTTTTTCAAAAAATTTTGAAAAATTGATTTCTTTTAAATTTGGCATGCTAATTAAGCACCTCAAAATTAAGATGTTCAGCAAGTTTCAGGTGAATCGGGCGATTAGTTTTTTTTTTAAATAATTTTTTTTAAAGAAAAAAAAAACTTATGGTACGATTGACCTGAAACTTGCTGAATATCTTCATTTCGATATGCTTAATCACCCTGCTAAATTTCGTAAAGATCGGAGAAAAATCGTTTTTTTGGTCAAAAAAAGAGCAAAGACTATAGTCTTTGCTTTTTTTCAAAAATTTTTGAAAAATAGATTTCTTTTAAATTTGGCATGCTAATTAAGCACCTCAAAATTAAGATGTTCAGCAAGTTTCAGGTGAATCGGGCGATTAGTTTTTTTTTTAAATAATTTTTTTTAAAGAAAAAAAAAACTTATGGTACGATTGACCTGAAACTTGCTGAATATCTTCATTTCGATATGCTTAATCACCCTGCTAAATTTCGTAAAGATCGGAGAAAAATCGATTTTTTGGTCAAAAAAAGAGCAAAGACTATAGTCTTTGCTTTTTTTCAAAAATTTTTGAAAAATAGATTTCTTTTAAATTTGGCATGCTAATTAAGCACCTCAAAATTAAGATGTTCAGCAAGTTTCAGGTGAATCGGGCGATTAGTTTTTTTTTTAAATAATTTTTTTTAAAGAAAAAAAAAACTTATGGTACGATTGACCTGAAACTTGCTGAATATCTTCATTTCGATATGCTTAATCACCCTGCTAAATTTCGTAAAGATCGGAGAAAAATCGATTTTTTGGTCAAAAAAAGAGCAAAGACTATAGTCTTTGCTTTTTTTCAAAAATTTTTGAAAAATAGATTTCTTTTAAATTTGGCATGCTAATTAAGCACCTCAAAATTAAGATGTTCAGCAAGTTTCAGGTGAATCGGGCGATTAGTTTTTTTTTTAAATAATTTTTTTTAAAGAAAAAAAAAACTTATGGTACGATTGACCTGAAACTTGCTGAATATCTTCATTTCGATATGCTTAATCACCCTGCTAAATTTCGTAAAGATCGGAGAAAAATCGATTTTTTGGTCAAAAAAAGAGCAAAGACTATAGTCTTTGCTTTTTTTCAAAAATTTTTGAAAAATAGATTTCTTTTAAATTTGGCATGCTAATTAAGCACCTCAAAATTAAGATGTTCAGCAAGTTTCAGGTGAATCGGGCGATTAGTTTTTTTTTTAAATAATTTTTTTTAAAGAAAAAAAAAACTTATGGTACGATTGACCTGAAACTTGCTGAATATCTTCATTTCGATATGCTTAATCACCCTGCTAAATTTCGTAAAGATCGGAGAAAAATCGATTTTTTGGTCAAAAAAAGAGCAAAGACTATAGTCTTTGCTTTTTTTCAAAAATTTTTGAAAAATAGATTTCTTTTAAATTTGGCATGCTAATTAAGCACCTCAAAATTAAGATGTTCAGCAAGTTTCAGGTGAATCGGGCGATTAGTTTTTTTTTTAAATAATTTTTTTTAAAGAAAAAAAAAACTTATGGTACGATTGACCTGAAACTTGCTGAATATCTTCATTTCGATATGCTTAATCACCCTGCTAAATTTCGTAAAGATCGGAGAAAAATCGATTTTTTGGTCAAAAAAAGAGCAAAGACTATAGTCTTTGCTTTTTTTCAAAAATTTTTGAAAAATAGATTTCTTTTAAATTTGGCATGCTAATTAAGCACCTCAAAATTAAGATGTTCAGCAAGTTTCAGGTGAATCGGGCGATTAGTTTTTTTTTTAAATAATTTTTTTTAAAGAAAAAAAAAACTTATGGTACGATTGACCTGAAACTTGCTGAATATCTTCATTTCGATATGCTTAATCACCCTGCTAAATTTCGTAAAGATCGGAGAAAAATCGATTTTTTGGTCAAAAAAAGAGCAAAGACTATAGTCTTTGCTTTTTTTCAAAAATTTTTGAAAAATAGATTTCTTTTAAATTTGGCATGCTAATTAAGCACCTCAAAATTAAGATGTTCAGCAAGTTTCAGGTGAATCGGGCGATTAGTTTTTTTTTTAAATAATTTTTTTTAAAGAAAAAAAAAACTTATGGTACGATTGACCTGAAACTTGCTGAATATCTTCATTTCGATATGCTTAATCACCCTGCTAAATTTCGTAAAGATCGGAGAAAAATCGATTTTTTGGTCAAAAAAAGAGCAAAGACTATAGTCTTTGCTTTTTTTCAAAAATTTTTGAAAAATAGATTTCTTTTAAATTTGGCATGCTAATTAAGCACCTCAAAATTAAGATGTTCAGCAAGTTTCAGGTGAATCGGGCGATTAGTTTTTTTTTTAAATAATTTTTTTTAAAGAAAAAAAAAACTTATGGTACGATTGACCTGAAACTTGCTGAATATCTTCATTTCGATATGCTTAATCACCCTGCTAAATTTCGTAAAGATCGGAGAAAAATCGATTTTTTGGTCAAAAAAAGAGCAAAGACTATAGTCTTTGCTTTTTTTCAAAAATTTTTGAAAAATAGATTTCTTTTAAATTTGGCATGCTAATTAAGCACCTCAAAATTAAGATGTTCAGCAAGTTTCAGGTGAATCGGGCGATTAGTTTTTTTTTTAAATAATTTTTTTTAAAGAAAAAAAAAACTTATGGTACGATTGACCTGAAACTTGCTGAATATCTTCATTTCGATATGCTTAATCACCCTGCTAAATTTCGTAAAGATCGGAGAAAAATCGATTTTTTGGTCAAAAAAAGGGATCAAATTTTTCTTACCGAAAATCTGATAGGTGGTAATACTTACCGGTATTTGATAGCTGACATTTAATAGATGCCAGTGGCACTTACTGCACTTTGCGGAAATGCTTTGATCTCAAGTTATTAATTTTTTTTTTACCGAAAATCTGATAGAGAGTAACACTTACTGGTATTTGATAGTTGACATGTAACGGATGGTAGTAGCATTTACTGCACCTTGCGGAAATGCTTTGATCTTAAGTTATTAAGGTTTCAATGTTGACACTTTTCCTTACCGAAAATCTGATAGAGGGTAACACTTACTGGTATTTGATAGCTGACATTTAGAAGATGCTAGTGGTACTTACCGTACTTTGCGGAAATGCTTTAATCTCAACTTATTATGGTTTCAATTTTGAAATTTTTTGTGCTTGCCGGTATTTGATAGCCGATATGTTAGTCTGACGTGGTTCTCTTTAATTTGGTTTGTATTCCTTGCGCAGGGGTCATGCTAATCGTCATTAACGATTTTGTTTGCATTCCTTGCGCACGGGTTATTCTAGTAATCATTATCATTAACGATTTTGCTTGTATTCCTTGCGCAGGGGTTATGCTAATCGGCATTAACAATTTTGTTTGCATTCCTTGCGCAGGGGTTATGCTAATTATCATTATCATTAACGATTTTGCTTGTATTTCTTGCGCAAGGGTTATGCTAATCATCATTAACGATTTCTTTGCATTCCTTGCGCAGGGGTTATGCTAATAATCATTATCATTAACGATTTTGCTTGTATTCCTTGCGCAGGAGTTATGCTAATTATTATTATCGATTGTGTTTAATAAACAAGTAAAACAATTTTTTTATGTTTTGAAGAAAAAAATGTTAAGAAAAAAATTTCTACAAGTTTTTGTAAGTTAAGCAGATTTTCGGTAAGGAAAAGTGTCAACATTGGAACCTTAATAACTTGAGATCAAAGCATTTCCGCAAAGTGCGGTAAGTGCCACTGGCATCTGTTACAGGTCAGCTATCAAATACCGGTAAGTGTTAGCCTCTATCAGATTTTCGGTAAGGAAAATTTCAACCAAAAAAAGAGCAAAGACTATAGTCTTTGCTTTTTTTCAAAAATTTTTGAAAAATAGATTTCTTTTAAATTTGGCATGCTAATTAAGCACCTCAAAATTAAGATGTTCAGCAAGTTTCAGGTGAATCGGGCGATTAGTTTTTTTTTTAAATAATTTTTTTTAAAGAAAAAAAAAACTTATGGTACGATTGACCTGAAACTTGCTGAATATCTTCATTTCGATATGATATGCTTAATCACCCTGCTAAATTTCGTAAAGATCGGAGAAAAATCGATTTTTTGGTCAAAAAAAGAGCAAAGACTATAGTCTTTGCTTTTTTTCAAAAATTTTTGAAAAATAGATTTCTTTTAAATTTGGCATGCTAATTAAGCACCTCAAAATTAAGATGTTCAGCAAGTTTCAGGTGAATCGGGCGATTAGTTTTTTTTTTAAATAATTTTTTTTAAAGAAAAAAAAAACTTATGGTACGATTGACCTGAAACTTGCTGAATATCTTCATTTCGATATGCTTAATCACCCTGCTAAATTTCGTAAAGATCGGAGAAAAATCGATTTTTTGGTCAAAAAAAGAGCAAAGACTATAGTCTTTGCTTTTTTTCAAAAATTTTTGAAAAATAGATTTCTTTTAAATTTGGCATGCTAATTAAGCACCTCAAAATTAAGATGTTCAGCAAGTTTCAGGTGAATCGGGCGATTAGTTTTTTTTTTAAATAATTTTTTTTAAAGAAAAAAAAAACTTATGGTACGATTGACCTGAAACTTGCTGAATATCTTCATTTCGATATGCTTAATCACCCTGCTAAATTTCGTAAAGATCGGAGAAAAATCGATTTTTTGGTCAAAAAAAGAGCAAAGACTATAGTCTTTGCTTTTTTTCAAAAATTTTTGAAAAATAGATTTCTTTTAAATTTGGCATGCTAATTAAGCACCTCAAAATTAAGATGTTCAGCAAGTTTCAGGTGAATCGGGCGATTAGTTTTTTTTTTAAATAATTTTTTTTAAAGAAAAAAAAAACTTATGGTACGATTGACCTGAAACTTGCTGAATATCTTCATTTCGATATGCTTAATCACCCTGCTAAATTTCGTAAAGATCGGAGAAAAATCGATTTTTTGGTCAAAAAAAGAGCAAAGACTATAGTCTTTGCTTTTTTTCAAAAATTTTTGAAAAATAGATTTCTTTTAAATTTGGCATGCTAATTAAGCACCTCAAAATTAAGATGTTCAGCAAGTTTCAGGTGAATCGGGCGATTAGTTTTTTTTTTAAATAATTTTTTTTAAAGAAAAAAAAAACTTATGGTACGATTGACCTGAAACTTGCTGAATATCTTCATTTCGATATGCTTAATCACCCTGCTAAATTTCGTAAAGATCGGAGAAAAATCGATTTTTTGGTCAAAAAAAGAGCAAAGACTATAGTCTTTGCTTTTTTTCAAAAATTTTTGAAAAATAGATTTCTTTTAAATTTGGCATGCTAATTAAGCACCTCAAAATTAAGATGTTCAGCAAGTTTCAGGTGAATCGGGCGATTAGTTTTTTTTTTAAATAATTTTTTTTAAAGAAAAAAAAAACTTATGGTACGATTGACCTGAAACTTGCTGAATATCTTCATTTCGATATGCTTAATCACCCTGCTAAATTTCGTAAAGATCGGAGAAAAATCGATTTTTTGGTCAAAAAAAGAGCAAAGACTATAGTCTTTGCTTTTTTTCAAAAATTTTTGAAAAATAGATTTCTTTTAAATTTGGCATGCTAATTAAGCACCTCAAAATTAAGATGTTCAGCAAGTTTCAGGTGAATCGGGCGATTAGTTTTTTTTTTAAATAATTTTT
This sequence comes from Cryptophagus acutangulus, assembly GCA_963556235.1. Classification (NCBI taxonomy): domain Eukaryota; kingdom Metazoa; phylum Arthropoda; class Insecta; order Coleoptera; family Cryptophagidae; genus Cryptophagus; species Cryptophagus acutangulus. The sequence continues at coordinate 5,967,091 of OY744561.1, forward strand.
TTTAAAGAAAAAAAAAACTTATGGTACGATTGACCTGAAACTTGCTGAATATCTTCATTTCGATATGCTTAATCACCCTGCTAAATTTCGTAAAGATCGGAGAAAAATCGATTTTTTGGTCAAAAAAAGAGCAAAGACTATAGTCTTTGCTTTTTTTCAAAAATTTTTGAAAAATAGATTTCTTTTAAATTTGGCATGCTAATTAAGCACCTCAAAATTAAGATGTTCAGCAAGTTTCAGGTGAATCGGGCGATTAGTTTTTTTTTTAAATAATTTTTTTTAAAGAAAAAAAAAACTTATGGTACGATTGACCTGAAACTTGCTGAATATCTTCATTTCGATATGCTTAATCACCCTGCTAAATTTCGTAAAGATCGGAGAAAAATCGATTTTTTGGTCAAAAAAAGAGCAAAGACTATAGTCTTTGCTTTTTTTCAAAAATTTTTGAAAAATAGATTTCTTTTAAATTTGGCATGCTAATTAAGCACCTCAAAATTAAGATGTTCAGCAAGTTTCAGGTGAATCGGGCGATTAGTTTTTTTTTTAAATAATTTTTTTTAAAGAAAAAAAAAACTTATGGTACGATTGACCTGAAACTTGCTGAATATCTTCATTTCGATATGCTTAATCACCCTGCTAAATTTCGTAAAGATCGGAGAAAAATCGATTTTTTGGTCAAAAAAAGAGCAAAGACTATAGTCTTTGCTTTTTTTCAAAAATTTTTGAAAAATAGATTTCTTTTAAATTTGGCATGCTAATTAAGCACCTCAAAATTAAGATGTTCAGCAAGTTTCAGGTGAATCGGGCGATTAGTTTTTTTTTTAAATAATTTTTTTTAAAGAAAAAAAAAACTTATGGTACGATTGACCTGAAACTTGCTGAATATCTTCATTTCGATATGCTTAATCACCCTGCTAAATTTCGTAAAGATCGGAGAAAAATCGATTTTTTGGTCAAAAAAAGAGCAAAGACTATAGTCTTTGCTTTTTTTCAAAAATTTTTGAAAAATAGATTTCTTTTAAATTTGGCATGCTAATTAAGCACCTCAAAATTAAGATGTTCAGCAAGTTTCAGGTGAATCGGGCGATTAGTTTTTTTTTTAAATAATTTTTTTTAAAGAAAAAAAAAACTTATGGTACGATTGACCTGAAACTTGCTGAATATCTTCATTTCGATATGCTTAATCACCCTGCTAAATTTCGTAAAGATCGGAGAAAAATCGATTTTTTGGTCAAAAAAAGAGCAAAGACTATAGTCTTTGCTTTTTTTCAAAAATTTTTGAAAAATAGATTTCTTTTAAATTTGGCATGCTAATTAAGCACCTCAAAATTAAGATGTTCAGCAAGTTTCAGGTGAATCGGGCGATTAGTTTTTTTTTTAAATAATTTTTTTTAAAGAAAAAAAAAACTTATGGTACGATTGACCTGAAACTTGCTGAATATCTTCATTTCGATATGCTTAATCACCCTGCTAAATTTCGTAAAGATCGGAGAAAAATCGATTTTTTGGTCAAAAAAAGAGCAAAGACTATAGTCTTTGCTTTTTTTCAAAAATTTTTGAAAAATAGATTTCTTTTAAATTTGGCATGCTAATTAAGCACCTCAAAATTAAGATGTTCAGCAAGTTTCAGGTGAATCGGGCGATTAGTTTTTTTTTTAAATAATTTTTTTTAAAGAAAAAAAAAACTTATGGTACGATTGACCTGAAACTTGCTGAATATCTTCATTTCGATATGCTTAATCACCCTGCTAAATTTCGTAAAGATCGGAGAAAAATCGATTTTTTGGTCAAAAAAAGAGCAAAGACTATAGTCTTTGCTTTTTTTCAAAAATTTTTGAAAAATAGATTTCTTTTAAATTTGGCATGCTAATTAAGCACCTCAAAATTAAGATGTTCAGCAAGTTTCAGGTGAATCGGGCGATTAGTTTTTTTTTTAAATAATTTTTTTTAAAGAAAAAAAAAACTTATGGTACGATTGACCTGAAACTTGCTGAATATCTTCATTTCGATATGCTTAATCACCCTGCTAAATTTCGTAAAGATCGGAGAAAAATCGATTTTTTGGTCAAAAAAAGAGCAAAGACTATAGTCTTTGCTTTTTTTCAAAAATTTTTGAAAAATAGATTTCTTTTAAATTTGGCATGCTAATTAAGCACCTCAAAATTAAGATGTTCAGCAAGTTTCAGGTGAATCGGGCGATTAGTTTTTTTTTTAAATAATTTTTTTTAAAGAAAAAAAAAACTTATGGTACGATTGACCTGAAACTTGCTGAATATCTTCATTTCGATATGCTTAATCACCCTGCTAAATTTCGTAAAGATCGGAGAAAAATCGATTTTTTGGTCAAAAAAAGAGCAAAGACTATAGTCTTTGCTTTTTTTCAAAAATTTTTGAAAAATAGATTTCTTTTAAATTTGGCATGCTAATTAAGCACCTCAAAATTAAGATGTTCAGCAAGTTTCAGGTGAATCGGGCGATTAGTTTTTTTTTTAAATAATTTTTTTTAAAGAAAAAAAAAACTTATGGTACGATTGACCTGAAACTTGCTGAATATCTTCATTTCGATATGCTTAATCACCCTGCTAAATTTCGTAAAGATCGGAGAAAAATCGATTTTTTGGTCAAAAAAAGAGCAAAGACTATAGTCTTTGCTTTTTTTCAAAAATTTTTGAAAAATAGATTTCTTTTAAATTTGGCATGCTAATTAAGCACCTCAAAATTAAGATGTTCAGCAAGTTTCAGGTGAATCGGGCGATTAGTTTTTTTTTTAAATAATTTTTTTTAAAGAAAAAAAAAACTTATGGTACGATTGACCTGAAACTTGCTGAATATCTTCATTTCGATATGCTTAATCACCCTGCTAAATTTCGTAAAGATCGGAGAAAAATCGATTTTTTGGTCAAAAAAAGAGCAAAGACTATAGTCTTTGCTTTTTTTCAAAAATTTTTGAAAAATAGATTTCTTTTAAATTTGGCATGCTAATTAAGCACCTCAAAATTAAGATGTTCAGCAAGTTTCAGGTGAATCGGGCGATTAGTTTTTTTTTTAAATAATTTTTTTTAAAGAAAAAAAAAACTTATGGTACGATTGACCTGAAACTTGCTGAATATCTTCATTTCGATATGCTTAATCACCCTGCTAAATTTCGTAAAGATCGGAGAAAAATCGATTTTTTGGTCAAAAAAAGAGCAAAGACTATAGTCTTTGCTTTTTTTCAAAAATTTTTGAAAAATAGATTTCTTTTAAATTTGGCATGCTAATTAAGCACCTCAAAATTAAGATGTTCAGCAAGTTTCAGGTGAATCGGGCGATTAGTTTTTTTTTTAAATAATTTTTTTTAAAGAAAAAAAAAACTTATGGTACGATTGACCTGAAACTTGCTGAATATCTTCATTTCGATATGCTTAATCACCCTGCTAAATTTCGTAAAGATCGGAGAAAAATCGATTTTTTGGTCAAAAAAAGAGCAAAGACTATAGTCTTTGCTTTTTTTCAAAAATTTTTGAAAAATAGATTTCTTTTAAATTTGGCATGCTAATTAAGCACCTCAAAATTAAGATGTTCAGCAAGTTTCAGGTGAATCGGGCGATTAGTTTTTTTTTTAAATAATTTTTTTTAAAGAAAAAAAAAACTTATGGTACGATTGACCTGAAACTTGCTGAATATCTTCATTTCGATATGCTTAATCACCCTGCTAAATTTCGTAAAGATCGGAGAAAAATCGATTTTTTGGTCAAAAAAAGAGCAAAGACTATAGTCTTTGCTTTTTTTCAAAAATTTTTGAAAAATAGATTTCTTTTAAATTTGGCATGCTAATTAAGCACCTCAAAATTAAGATGTTCAGCAAGTTTCAGGTGAATCGGGCGATTAGTTTTTTTTTTAAATAATTTTTTTTAAAGAAAAAAAAAACTTATGGTACGATTGACCTGAAACTTGCTGAATATCTTCATTTCGATATGCTTAATCACCCTGCTAAATTTCGTAAAGATCGGAGAAAAATCGATTTTTTGGTCAAAAAAAGAGCAAAGACTATAGTCTTTGCTTTTTTTCAAAAATTTTTGAAAAATAGATTTCTTTTAAATTTGGCATGCTAATTAAGCACCTCAAAATTAAGATGTTCAGCAAGTTTCAGGTGAATCGGGCGATTAGTTTTTTTTTTAAATAATTTTTTTTAAAGAAAAAAAAAACTTATGGTACGATTGACCTGAAACTTGCTGAATATCTTCATTTCGATATGCTTAATCACCCTGCTAAATTTCGTAAAGATCGGAGAAAAATCGATTTTTTGGTCAAAAAAAGAGCAAAGACTATAGTCTTTGCTTTTTTTCAAAAATTTTTGAAAAATAGATTTCTTTTAAATTTGGCATGCTAATTAAGCACCTCAAAATTAAGATGTTCAGCAAGTTTCAGGTGAATCGGGCGATTAGTTTTTTTTTTAAATAATTTTTTTTAAAGAAAAAAAAAACTTATGGTACGATTGACCTGAAACTTGCTGAATATCTTCATTTCGATATGCTTAATCACCCTGCTAAATTTCGTAAAGATCGGAGAAAAATCGATTTTTTGGTCAAAAAAAGAGCAAAGACTATAGTCTTTGCTTTTTTTCAAAAATTTTTGAAAAATAGATTTCTTTTAAATTTGGCATGCTAATTAAGCACCTCAAAATTAAGATGTTCAGCAAGTTTCAGGTGAATCGGGCGATTAGTTTTTTTTTTAAATAATTTTTTTTAAAGAAAAAAAAAACTTATGGTACGATTGACCTGAAACTTGCTGAATATCTTCATTTCGATATGCTTAATCACCCTGCTAAATTTCGTAAAGATCGGAGAAAAATCGATTTTTTGGTCAAAAAAAGAGCAAAGACTATAGTCTTTGCTTTTTTTCAAAAATTTTTGAAAAATAGATTTCTTTTAAATTTGGCATGCTAATTAAGCACCTCAAAATTAAGATGTTCAGCAAGTTTCAGGTGAATCGGGCGATTAGTTTTTTTTTTAAATAATTTTTTTTAAAGAAAAAAAAAACTTATGGTACGATTGACCTGAAACTTGCTGAATATCTTCATTTCGATATGCTTAATCACCCTGCTAAATTTCGTAAAGATCGGAGAAAAATCGATTTTTTGGTCAAAAAAAGAGCAAAGACTATAGTCTTTGCTTTTTTTCAAAAATTTTTGAAAAATAGATTTCTTTTAAATTTGGCATGCTAATTAAGCACCTCAAAATTAAGATGTTCAGCAAGTTTCAGGTGAATCGGGCGATTAGTTTTTTTTTTAAATAATTTTTTTTAAAGAAAAAAAAAACTTATGGTACGATTGACCTGAAACTTGCTGAATATCTTCATTTCGATATGCTTAATCACCCTGCTAAATTTCGTAAAGATCGGAGAAAAATCGATTTTTTGGTCAAAAAAAGAGCAAAGACTATAGTCTTTGCTTTTTTTCAAAAATTTTTGAAAAATAGATTTCTTTTAAATTTGGCATGCTAATTAAGCACCTCAAAATTAAGATGTTCAGCAAGTTTCAGGTGAATCGGGCGATTAGTTTTTTTTTTAAATAATTTTTTTTAAAGAAAAAAAAAACTTATGGTACGATTGACCTGAAACTTGCTGAATATCTTCATTTCGATATGCTTAATCACCCTGCTAAATTTCGTAAAGATCGGAGAAAAATCGATTTTTTGGTCAAAAAAAGAGCAAAGACTATAGTCTTTGCTTTTTTTCAAAAATTTTTGAAAAATAGATTTCTTTTAAATTTGGCATGCTAATTAAGCACCTCAAAATTAAGATGTTCAGCAAGTTTCAGGTGAATCGGGCGATTAGTTTTTTTTTTAAATAATTTTTTTTAAAGAAAAAAAAAACTTATGGTACGATTGACCTGAAACTTGCTGAATATCTTCATTTCGATATGCTTAATCACCCTGCTAAATTTCGTAAAGATCGGAGAAAAATCGATTTTTTGGTCAAAAAAAGAGCAAAGACTATAGTCTTTGCTTTTTTTCAAAAATTTTTGAAAAATAGATTTCTTTTAAATTTGGCATGCTAATTAAGCACCTCAAAATTAAGATGTTCAGCAAGTTTCAGGTGAATCGGGCGATTAGTTTTTTTTTTAAATAATTTTTTTTAAAGAAAAAAAAAACTTATGGTACGATTGACCTGAAACTTGCTGAATATCTTCATTTCGATATGCTTAATCACCCTGCTAAATTTCGTAAAGATCGGAGAAAAATCGATTTTTTGGTCAAAAAAAGAGCAAAGACTATAGTCTTTGCTTTTTTTCAAAAATTTTTGAAAAATAGATTTCTTTTAAATTTGGCATGCTAATTAAGCACCTCAAAATTAAGATGTTCAGCAAGTTTCAGGTGAATCGGGCGATTAGTTTTTTTTTTAAATAATTTTTTTTAAAGAAAAAAAAAACTTATGGTACGATTGACCTGAAACTTGCTGAATATCTTCATTTCGATATGCTTAATCACCCTGCTAAATTTCGTAAAGATCGGAGAAAAATCGATTTTTTGGTCAAAAAAAGAGCAAAGACTATAGTCTTTGCTTTTTTTCAAAAATTTTTGAAAAATAGATTTCTTTTAAATTTGGCATGCTAATTAAGCACCTCAAAATTAAGATGTTCAGCAAGTTTCAGGTGAATCGGGCGATTAGTTTTTTTTTTAAATAATTTTTTTTAAAGAAAAAAAAAACTTATGGTACGATTGACCTGAAACTTGCTGAATATCTTCATTTCGATATGCTTAATCACCCTGCTAAATTTCGTAAAGATCGGAGAAAAATCGATTTTTTGGTCAAAAAAAGAGCAAAGACTATAGTCTTTGCTTTTTTTCAAAAATTTTTGAAAAATAGATTTCTTTTAAATTTGGCATGCTAATTAAGCACCTCAAAATTAAGATGTTCAGCAAGTTTCAGGTGAATCGGGCGATTAGTTTTTTTTTTAAATAATTTTTTTTAAAGAAAAAAAAAACTTATGGTACGATTGACCTGAAACTTGCTGAATATCTTCATTTCGATATGCTTAATCACCCTGCTAAATTTCGTAAAGATCGGAGAAAAATCGATTTTTTGGTCAAAAAAAGAGCAAAGACTATAGTCTTTGCTTTTTTTCAAAAATTTTTGAAAAATAGATTTCTTTTAAATTTGGCATGCTAATTAAGCACCTCAAAATTAAGATGTTCAGCAAGTTTCAGGTGAATCGGGCGATTAGTTTTTTTTTTAAATAATTTTTTTTAAAGAAAAAAAAAACTTGTGGTACGATTGACCTGAAACTTGCTGAATATCTTCATTTCGATATGCTTAATCACCCTGCTAAATTTCGTAAAGATCGGAGAAAAATCGATTTTTTGGTCAAAAAAAGAGCAAAGACTATAGTCTTTGCTTTTTTTCAAAAATTTTTGAAAAATAGATTTCTTTTAAATTTGGCATGCTAATTAAGCACCTCAAAATTAAGATGTTCAGCAAGTTTCAGGTGAATCGGGCGATTAGTTTTTTTTTTAAATAATTTTTTTTAAAGAAAAAAAAAACTTATGGTACGATTGACCTGAAACTTGCTGAATATCTTCATTTCGATATGCTTAATCACCCTGCTAAATTTCGTAAAGATCGGAGAAAAATCGATTTTTTGGTCAAAAAAAGAGCAAAGACTATAGTCTTTGCTTTTTTTCAAAAATTTTTGAAAAATAGATTTCTTTTAAATTTGGCATGCTAATTAAGCACCTCAAAATTAAGATGTTCAGCAAGTTTCAGGTGAATCGGGCGATTAGTTTTTTTTTTAAATAATTTTTTTTAAAGAAAAAAAAAACTTATGGTACGATTGACCTGAAACTTGCTGAATATCTTCATTTCGATATGCTTAATCACCCTGCTAAATTTCGTAAAGATCGGAGAAAAATCGATTTTTTGGTCAAAAAAAGAGCAAAGACTATAGTCTTTGCTTTTTTTCAAAAATTTTTGAAAAATAGATTTCTTTTAAATTTGGCATGCTAATTAAGCACCTCAAAATTAAGATGTTCAGCAAGTTTCAGGTGAATCGGGCGATTAGTTTTTTTTTTAAATAATTTTTTTTAAAGAAAAAAAAAACTTATGGTACGATTGACCTGAAACTTGCTGAATATCTTCATTTCGATATGCTTAATCACCCTGCTAAATTTCGTAAAGATCGGAGAAAAATCGATTTTTTGGTCAAAAAAAGAGCAAAGACTATAGTCTTTGCTTTTTTTCAAAAATTTTTGAAAAATAGATTTCTTTTAAATTTGGCATGCTAATTAAGCACCTCAAAATTAAGATGTTCAGCAAGTTTCAGGTGAATCGGGCGATTAGTTTTTTTTTTAAATAATTTTTTTTAAAGAAAAAAAAAACTTATGGTACGATTGACCTGAAACTTGCTGAATATCTTCATTTCGATATGCTTAATCACCCTGCTAAATTTCGTAAAGATCGGAGAAAAATCGATTTTTTGGTCAAAAAAAGAGCAAAGACTATAGTCTTTGCTTTTTTTCAAAAATTTTTGAAAAATAGATTTCTTTTAAATTTGGCATGCTAATTAAGCACCTCAAAATTAAGATGTTCAGCAAGTTTCAGGTGAATCGGGCGATTAGTTTTTTTTTTAAATAATTTTTTTTAAAGAAAAAAAAAACTTGTGGTACGATTGACCTGAAACTTGCTGAATATCTTCATTTCGATATGCTTAATCACCCTGCTAAATTTCGTAAAGATCGGAGAAAAATCGATTTTTTGGTCAAAAAAAGAGCAAAGACTATAGTCTTTGCTTTTTTTCAAAAATTTTTGAAAAATAGATTTCTTTTAAATTTGGCATGCTAATTAAGCACCTCAAAATTAAGATGTTCAGCAAGTTTCAGGTGAATCGGGCGATTAGTTTTTTTTTTAAATAATTTTTTTTAAAGAAAAAAAAAACTTATGGTACGATTGACCTGAAACTTGCTGAATATCTTCATTTCGATATGCTTAATCACCCTGCTAAATTTCGTAAAGATCGGAGAAAAATCGATTTTTTGGTCAAAAAAAGAGCAAAGACTATAGTCTTTGCTTTTTTTCAAAAATTTTTGAAAAATAGATTTCTTTTAAATTTGGCATGCTAATTAAGCACCTCAAAATTAAGATGTTCAGCAAGTTTCAGGTGAATCGGGCGATTAGTTTTTTTTTTAAATAATTTTTTTTAAAGAAAAAAAAAACTTATGGTACGATTGACCTGAAACTTGCTGAATATCTTCATTTCGATATGCTTAATCACCCTGCTAAATTTCGTAAAGATCGGAGAAAAATCGATTTTTTGGTCAAAAAAAGAGCAAAGACTATAGTCTTTGCTTTTTTTCAAAAATTTTTGAAAAATAGATTTCTTTTAAATTTGGCATGCTAATTAAGCACCTCAAAATTAAGATGTTCAGCAAGTTTCAGGTGAATCGGGCGATTAGTTTTTTTTTTAAATAATTTTTTTTAAAGAAAAAAAAAACTTATGGTACGATTGACCTGAAACTTGCTGAATATCTTCATTTCGATATGCTTAATCACCCTGCTAAATTTCGTAAAGATCGGAGAAAAATCGATTTTTTGGTCAAAAAAAGAGCAAAGACTATAGTCTTTGCTTTTTTTCAAAAATTTTTGAAAAATAGATTTCTTTTAAATTTGGCATGCTAATTAAGCACCTCAAAATTAAGATGTTCAGCAAGTTTCAGGTGAATCGGGCGATTAGTTTTTTTTTTAAATAATTTTTTTTAAAGAAAAAAAAAACTTATGGTACGATTGACCTGAAACTTGCTGAATATCTTCATTTCGATATGCTTAATCACCCTGCTAAATTTCGTAAAGATCGGAGAAAAATCGATTTTTTGGTCAAAAAAAGAGCAAAGACTATAGTCTTTGCTTTTTTTCAAAAATTTTTGAAAAATAGATTTCTTTTAAATTTGGCATGCTAATTAAGCACCTCAAAATTAAGATGTTCAGCAAGTTTCAGGTGAATCGGGCGATTAGTTTTTTTTTTAAATAATTTTTTTTAAAGAAAAAAAAAACTTATGGTACGATTGACCTGAAACTTGCTGAATATCTTCATTTCGATATGCTTAATCACCCTGCTAAATTTCGTAAAGATCGGAGAAAAATCGATTTTTTGGTCAAAAAAAGAGCAAAGACTATAGTCTTTGCTTTTTTTCAAAAATTTTTGAAAAATAGATTTCTTTTAAATTTGGCATGCTAATTAAGCACCTCAAAATTAAGATGTTCAGCAAGTTTCAGGTGAATCGGGCGATTAGTTTTTTTTTTAAATAATTTTTTTTAAAGAAAAAAAAAACTTATGGTACGATTGACCTGAAACTTGCTGAATATCTTCATTTCGATATGCTTAATCACCCTGCTAAATTTCGTAAAGATCGGAGAAAAATCGATTTTTTGGTCAAAAAAAGAGCAAAGACTATAGTCTTTGCTTTTTTTCAAAAATTTTTGAAAAATAGATTTCTTTTAAATTTGGCATGCTAATTAAGCACCTCAAAATTAAGATGTTCAGCAAGTTTCAGGTGAATCGGGCGATTAGTTTTTTTTTTAAATAATTTTTTTTAAAGAAAAAAAAAACTTATGGTACGATTGACCTGAAACTTGCTGAATATCTTCATTTCGATATGCTTAATCACCCTGCTAAATTTCGTAAAGATCGGAGAAAAATCGATTTTTTGGTCAAAAAAAGAGCAAAGACTATAGTCTTTGCTTTTTTTCAAAAATTTTTGAAAAATAGATTTCTTTTAAATTTGGCATGCTAATTAAGCACCTCAAAATTAAGATGTTCAGCAAGTTTCAGGTGAATCGGGCGATTAGTTTTTTTTTTAAATAATTTTTTTTAAAGAAAAAAAAAACTTATGGTACGATTGACCTGAAACTTGCTGAATATCTTCATTTCGATATGCTTAATCACCCTGCTAAATTTCGTAAAGATCGGAGAAAAATCGATTTTTTGGTCAAAAAAAGAGCAAAGACTATAGTCTTTGCTTTTTTTCAAAAATTTTTGAAAAATAGATTTCTTTTAAATTTGGCATGCTAATTAAGCACCTCAAAATTAAGATGTTCAGCAAGTTTCAGGTGAATCGGGCGATTAGTTTTTTTTTTAAATAATTTTTTTTAAAGAAAAAAAAAACTTATGGTACGATTGACCTGAAACTTGCTGAATATCTTCATTTCGATATGCTTAATCACCCTGCTAAATTTCGTAAAGATCGGAGAAAAATCGATTTTTTGGTCAAAAAAAGAGCAAAGACTATAGTCTTTGCTTTTTTTCAAAAATTTTTGAAAAATAGATTTCTTTTAAATTTGGCATGCTAATTAAGCACCTCAAAATTAAGATGTTCAGCAAGTTTCAGGTGAATCGGGCGATTAGTTTTTTTTTTAAATAATTTTTTTTAAAGAAAAAAAAAACTTATGGTACGATTGACCTGAAACTTGCTGAATATCTTCATTTCGATATGCTTAATCACCCTGCTAAATTTCGTAAAGATCGGAGAAAAATCGATTTTTTGGTCAAAAAAAGAGCAAAGACTATAGTCTTTGCTTTTTTTCAAAAATTTTTGAAAAATAGATTTCTTTTAAATTTGGCATGCTAATTAAGCACCTCAAAATTAAGATGTTCAGCAAGTTTCAGGTGAATCGGGCGATTAGTTTTTTTTTTAAATAATTTTTTTTAAAGAAAAAAAAAACTTATGGTACGATTGACCTGAAACTTGCTGAATATCTTCATTTCGATATGCTTAATCACCCTGCTAAATTTCGTAAAGATCGGAGAAAAATCGATTTTTTGGTCAAAAAAAGAGCAAAGACTATAGTCTTTGCTTTTTTTCAAAAATTTTTGAAAAATAGATTTCTTTTAAATTTGGCATGCTAATTAAGCACCTCAAAATTAAGATGTTCAGCAAGTTTCAGGTGAATCGGGCGATTAGTTTTTTTTTTAAATAATTTTTTTTAAAGAAAAAAAAAACTTATGGTACGATTGACCTGAAACTTGCTGAATATCTTCATTTCGATATGCTTAATCACCCTGCTAAATTTCGTAAAGATCGGAGAAAAATCGATTTTTTGGTCAAAAAAAGAGCAAAGACTATAGTCTTTGCTTTTTTTCAAAAATTTTTGAAAAATAGATTTCTTTTAAATTTGGCATGCTAATTAAGCACCTCAAAATTAAGATGTTCAGCAAGTTTCAGGTGAATCGGGCGATTAGTTTTTTTTTTAAATAATTTTTTTTAAAGAAAAAAAAAACTTATGGTACGATTGACCTGAAACTTGCTGAATATCTTCATTTCGATATGCTTAATCACCCTGCTAAATTTCGTAAAGATCGGAGAAAAATCGATTTTTTGGTCAAAAAAAGAGCAAAGACTATAGTCTTTGCTTTTTTTCAAAAATTTTTGAAAAATAGATTTCTTTTAAATTTGGCATGCTAATTAAGCACCTCAAAATTAAGATGTTCAGCAAGTTTCAGGTGAATCGGGCGATTAGTTTTTTTTTTAAATAATTTTTTTTAAAGAAAAAAAAAACTTATGGTACGATTGACCTGAAACTTGCTGAATATCTTCATTTCGATATGCTTAATCACCCTGCTAAATTTCGTAAAGATCGGAGAAAAATCGATTTTTTGGTCAAAAAAAGAGCAAAGACTATAGTCTTTGCTTTTTTTCAAAAATTTTTGAAAAATAGATTTCTTTTAAATTTGGCATGCTAATTAAGCACCTCAAAATTAAGATGTTCAGCAAGTTTCAGGTGAATCGGGCGATTAGTTTTTTTTTTAAATAATTTTTTTTAAAGAAAAAAAAAACTTATGGTACGATTGACCTGAAACTTGCTGAATATCTTCATTTCGATATGCTTAATCACCCTGCTAAATTTCGTAAAGATCGGAGAAAAATCGATTTTTTGGTCAAAAAAAGAGCAAAGACTATAGTCTTTGCTTTTTTTCAAAAATTTTTGAAAAATAGATTTCTTTTAAATTTGGCATGCTAATTAAGCACCTCAAAATTAAGATGTTCAGCAAGTTTCAGGTGAATCGGGCGATTAGTTTTTTTTTTAAATAATTTTTTTTAAAGAAAAAAAAAACTTATGGTACGATTGACCTGAAACTTGCTGAATATCTTCATTTCGATATGCTTAATCACCCTGCTAAATTTCGTAAAGATCGGAGAAAAATCGATTTTTTGGTCAAAAAAAGAGCAAAGACTATAGTCTTTGCTTTTTTTCAAAAATTTTTGAAAAATAGATTTCTTTTAAATTTGGCATGCTAATTAAGCACCTCAAAATTAAGATGTTCAGCAAGTTTCAGGTGAATCGGGCGATTAGTTTTTTTTTTAAATAATTTTTTTTAAAGAAAAAAAAAACTTATGGTACGATTGACCTGAAACTTGCTGAATATCTTCATTTCGATATGCTTAATCACCCTGCTAAATTTCGTAAAGATCGGAGAAAAATCGATTTTTTGGTCAAAAAAAGAGCAAAGACTATAGTCTTTGCTTTTTTTCAAAAATTTTTGAAAAATAGATTTCTTTTAAATTTGGCATGCTAATTAAGCACCTCAAAATTAAGATGTTCAGCAAGTTTCAGGTGAATCGGGCGATTAGTTTTTTTTTTAAATAATTTTTTTTAAAGAAAAAAAAAACTTATGGTACGATTGACCTGAAACTTGCTGAATATCTTCATTTCGATATGCTTAATCACCCTGCTAAATTTCGTAAAGATCGGAGAAAAATCGATTTTTTGGTCAAAAAAAGAGCAAAGACTATAGTCTTTGCTTTTTTTCAAAAATTTTTGAAAAATAGATTTCTTTTAAATTTGGCATGCTAATTAAGCACCTCAAAATTAAGATGTTCAGCAAGTTTCAGGTGAATCGGGCGATTAGTTTTTTTTTTAAATAATTTTTTTTAAAGAAAAAAAAAACTTATGGTACGATTGACCTGAAACTTGCTGAATATCTTCATTTCGATATGCTTAATCACCCTGCTAAATTTCGTAAAGATCGGAGAAAAATCGATTTTTTGGTCAAAAAAAGAGCAAAGACTATAGTCTTTGCTTTTTTTCAAAAATTTTTGAAAAATAGATTTCTTTTAAATTTGGCATGCTAATTAAGCACCTCAAAATTAAGATGTTCAGCAAGTTTCAGGTGAATCGGGCGATTAGTTTTTTTTTTAAATAATTTTTTTTAAAGAAAAAAAAAACTTATGGTACGATTGACCTGAAACTTGCTGAATATCTTCATTTCGATATGCTTAATCACCCTGCTAAATTTCGTAAAGATCGGAGAAAAATCGATTTTTTGGTCAAAAAAAGAGCAAAGACTATAGTCTTTGCTTTTTTTCAAAAATTTTTGAAAAATAGATTTCTTTTAAATTTGGCATGCTAATTAAGCACCTCAAAATTAAGATGTTCAGCAAGTTTCAGGTGAATCGGGCGATTAGTTTTTTTTTTAAATAATTTTTTTTAAAGAAAAAAAAAACTTATGGTACGATTGACCTGAAACTTGCTGAATATCTTCATTTCGATATGCTTAATCACCCTGCTAAATTTCGTAAAGATCGGAGAAAAATCGATTTTTTGGTCAAAAAAAGAGCAAAGACTATAGTCTTTGCTTTTTTTCAAAAATTTTTGAAAAATAGATTTCTTTTAAATTTGGCATGCTAATTAAGCACCTCAAAATTAAGATGTTCAGCAAGTTTCAGGTGAATCGGGCGATTAGTTTTTTTTTTAAATAATTTTTTTTAAAGAAAAAAAAAACTTATGGTACGATTGACCTGAAACTTGCTGAATATCTTCATTTCGATATGCTTAATCACCCTGCTAAATTTCGTAAAGATCGGAGAAAAATCGATTTTTTGGTCAAAAAAAGAGCAAAGACTATAGTCTTTGCTTTTTTTCAAAAATTTTTGAAAAATAGATTTCTTTTAAATTTGGCATGCTAATTAAGCACCTCAAAATTAAGATGTTCAGCAAGTTTCAGGTGAATCGGGCGATTAGTTTTTTTTTTAAATAATTTTTTTTAAAGAAAAAAAAAACTTATGGTACGATTGACCTGAAACTTGCTGAATATCTTCATTTCGATATGCTTAATCACCCTGCTAAATTTCGTAAAGATCGGAGAAAAATCGATTTTTTGGTCAAAAAAAGAGCAAAGACTATAGTCTTTGCTTTTTTTCAAAAATTTTTGAAAAATAGATTTCTTTTAAATTTGGCATGCTAATTAAGCACCTCAAAATTAAGATGTTCAGCAAGTTTCAGGTGAATCGGGCGATTAGTTTTTTTTTTAAATAATTTTTTTTAAAGAAAAAAAAAACTTATGGTACGATTGACCTGAAACTTGCTGAATATCTTCATTTCGATATGCTTAATCACCCTGCTAAATTTCGTAAAGATCGGAGAAAAATCGATTTTTTGGTCAAAAAAAGAGCAAAGACTATAGTCTTTGCTTTTTTTCAAAAATTTTTGAAAAATAGATTTCTTTTAAATTTGGCATGCTAATTAAGCACCTCAAAATTAAGATGTTCAGCAAGTTTCAGGTGAATCGGGCGATTAGTTTTTTTTTTAAATAATTTTTTTTAAAGAAAAAAAAAACTTATGGTACGATTGACCTGAAACTTGCTGAATATCTTCATTTCGATATGCTTAATCACCCTGCTAAATTTCGTAAAGATCGGAGAAAAATCGATTTTTTGGTCAAAAAAAGAGCAAAGACTATAGTCTTTGCTTTTTTTCAAAAATTTTTGAAAAATAGATTTCTTTCAAATTTGGCATGCTAATTAAGCACCTCAAAATTAAGATGTTCAG